>SSNS01000200.1:578550-880210 GCA_006937985.1 Aphyosemion australe | reverse complement strand
CTCCCGGTGCTTCCTGGAGGTTAGTTGCTTATGGCTTTTTGGTCGGACGTGTTATTGGTGGAGGTTTTTTTAAAAAAATCGAGATGAACCACTTTTTTCTTTTTTTTCATCTAAACAAAGAGAAAATTTGCCGTACATCATTGATTGTAACATTTGGTAACTCCAGGAAGCACCGGGTGAACTCCAAACTCTCAGACATGTCACAGCTTCGCTGGCGACTATGACAACCGGAAATAGGAGTGCGGCCTTATGTGGAATGCGGAAGTTGGAGCGTGCATAGAGCCAATTAAATTCAATTCAGTTTATTTCTATAGCGCCAAATCACGACAAGAGTCGTCTCAAGGCTCTTCACAAAGTAAACATTCCAATACAGTTCAGTTCATTAAGCCAATCGGTAAAAAAGTTTCCTATATAAGGAACCCAGCAGATTGCATCAAGACACTGACTGTGTGTTGATGCAATCCTCATACTAAGCAAGCATGTAGCGACAGTGGGAAGGAAAACTCCCTTTTAACAGGAAGAAACCTCCAGAGGATCCTGGCTCAGTATGAGCAGCCATCCGCTACGACTCACTGGGGGTTGAGAAGACAGAGCAGGCACACACACACACACACACACACACACACACCATATAGATCAAGTAGTGTTTCTATGGCTACACTTTGGCTAAAGAAACTTTATTGTCTTTATCTGAGTGAATCTATAATTAATTCAATAGGTGAACTAATAGTATGGGAGGAGTTCGGTGAGACCATGGAACAAGACTTCCGTATGGCTTCGAGGAGATTCTGGTCCACCATCCGGCGTCTCAGGAGGGGAAAGCAGTGCACTACCAATACTGTTTACAGTGGGGAGGGTGTGCTGCTGACCTCGACTCGGGACGTTGTGAATCGGTGGACCGAGTAGTTCGAAGACCTCCTCAATCCCACCGGCACGTCTTCCAGGATGGAAGCAGAGTCTGGGGATTTTGGGTTGGGCTCTCTAATCTCTGGAGCTGAGGTCACTGAGGTGGTCAAAAAACTCCTCGGTGGCAAGGCTCCGGGGGTGGATGAGATCCGCCCGGATTTCCTTAAGGCTCTGGATGCTGTGGGGCTGTGTTGGTTGACGCGGCTCTGCAATATCGCGTGGACATCGGGGGCAGTTCCACTGGATTGGCAGACCGGGGTGGTGGTCCCCCTATTTAAAAAGGGGGACCGCAGGGTGTGTTCCAACTACAGGGGGATCACACTCCTGAGCCTCCCTGGTAAGGTCTATTCAGGGGTTCTGGAGAGGAGGGTCCGTCGGATAGTCGAACCTCGGATTCAGGAGGAGCAATGTGGTTTTCGTCCTGGCCGTGGAACACTGGACCAGCTCTATACCCTTGGGGGGGTCCTGGAGGGTGCGTGGGAGTTCGCCCAACCAATCTACATGTGTTTTGTGGATTTGGAGAAGGCGTTCGACCGCGTCCCTCGGGGGGCCCTGTGGGGGGTACTCTGGGAGTATGGGGTACCAGGCCCCTCGATACGGGCTGTTAGGTCCCTGTACGACCAGTGTCAGAGCTTGGTCCGCATTGCCGGCAGTAAGTCGGGCTCGTTTCCGGTGAGAGTTGGACTCCGCCAAGGCTGCCCTTTGTCACCGATTCTGTTCATAACTTTTATGGACAGAATTTCTAGGTGCAGCCAAGGTGGTGAGGGGATCCGTTTTGGTGGCCTAAGGATCAGGTCTCTGCTTTTTGCAGATGATGTGGTCCTGTTGGCTTCGTCAGAACGTGATCTCCGGCTTTCGCTGGAGCAGTTCGCAGCCGGGTGTGAAGCAGCTGGGATGAGAATCAGCTCCTCTAAATCCGAGACCATGGTCTTGAGTCGGAAAAGGGTAGAATGCCTTCTCCAGGTCAGGGACAAGGTCCTGCCCCAAGTGGAGGAGTTTAAGTATCTCGGGGTCTTGTTCACGAGTGAGGGAAGGATGGAGCGTGAGATCGACAGGCGGATTGGTGCTGCATCTGCAGTGATGGGGGCGTTGTACCGGTCTGTCGTGGTGAAGAGAGAGCTGAGTCGAAAGGCGAAGCTCTCAATTTACGGGTCGATCTACGTTCCTACCCTCACCTATGGTCACGAGCTTTGGGTAGTGACCGAAATAACGAGATCGCGGATACAAGCGGCCGAAATGAGTTTTCTTCGCAGGGTGGCTGGGCTCTCCCTTAGAGATAGGGTGAGGAGCTCGGTCATCCGGGAGGGGCTCGGAGTAGACCCGCTTCTTCTCCACATCGAGAGAAGCCAGTTGAGGTGGCTCGGGCATCTGATTAGGATGCCTCCTGGACGCCTCCCTGGTGAGGTTTTCCGGGCACGTCCAACCGGGAGGAGACCCAAAGGAAGACCCAGGACACGCTGGAGAGATTATGTCTCTCGGCTGGCCTGGGAACGCCTTGGGATTCCCCGGAGGAGCTGGCCCAAGTGGCTGGGGAGAGGGAGGTCTGGGCTTCCCTCCTTAGGCTGCTGCCCCCGCGACCCGACTCCGGATAAGCGGGAGAAAATGGATGGATGGATGGATAAATCAACTGATTTAGTGCAATTTTAATTAAATTTTTTTTTGATAAATCACAATTTAGTTATATATTTGTCAATGAGGCTCATCATTTTATAAAAGGTATAGATCCCAATAGGTTTTGTAGATACTTTTGTTGGGACAGCAAGAGGCACATTAAACTGTTTAAAGCAATAACATTTTAAACAATAACAGGTATGAAATTTTGTCTTTTAATGTTTGTGTTTGTCTAACTTGAGGGTAAATGTGTTGGATGCATAGGCCTATTCTTTTTTTTAATGAATAAGAATGAAGTAGTGCACAGCTAAACACACTAAACTCTACCAGAGATACCACGGGCACCAATTTGGTGTGCCACCCCAGAATTATCATTGTCCCCATCTGGCCTCCTTATGAAGATTTTCTGGGGTTGACGCTGAGTTTTGGTACCTATCTGCTGTCAAATGTAGTCGTAGAACTAGAAACGATCTACCTGATGGTAACACGCTCACCTGCTGCACTGTAAACACAAACATTGAAAATAATCAACTAGCTTGACTTGGTGTAACTCAATATTTTTAAAACATTTTCTAGAACTCAAACATGTTCAGTTAGGTCAAAAATTTTCTTGATGAATTTAATTTAAAAAAAAAATTCTGAAAACTAGGAATTTTCAGTTTCAGAACCCAAGATTTTGTGGCAATTGACTGCTTTAAATGTTTTGAGTTCTGGTAACGTGTTCAGGTTTACAGTGTGCACATAAAATGGGATGAATATTGTTTTGGTGAATTGCATTTGTATCAGTACCAGTTTTCTTTATTTAGTAAAAACATCATCCTCATGTTTCTGAGTTGTCTCCGTGGCAACGATCTGAAATGATTTACACATCTTCATCACAAACAAGCATGTTTTCATATCATTGGTAGACGTCTATGAGCAGAGTGACTTTGGTATATTTGTTTTCATTTGAAGTTCTACAGAATGATGACCTTCTTACAGATGCGTTCTATTTGTGGGACAGTTGGGTTTAAATTAAAGGCCTTGAGGATTTTCAAAATAAAGCAATAAAACAATGAGGTGGAATTAACTTTAATATTGATTCACACGCCTCAATTTAATTTATCAAACAAAAATGGTTCAGCTAAAAAAAACCACAGGTCTAAATCAGGCCTCGTTTTATAATTCAGATATGTAGAACTCTGGAGCAACACCTCCTGTTTTTACTATATAAAAAGCACCTCAAATCATTTAAATCTTTAAGCTAATCAAAACGTTCTTGTTGTCCTTGAATTTACTTCTAAATGATGTCTGCATTGCCTGTTTTTGCCTCTAAATATAAAATTTTCATTTTCTCAAATTCCATTCAGATCTGTTCATTTTGTTCATCTTATTGAACTTATCTGTCGTTTGTTAAAAAGTCAACTTTACTCATATTTTAATACATTTGCAGTGGTCTCTAGTAGGAATGAATGCCTTGTAAGTTGTTCTCTGGGGAATTAAAGCTCCGGTGCGCCTGTTTGAGGACAGAGATGTTAGCTGGAGGAGAAAGTAGCTTCAGAAGACAGGATTTGGAGTCTTATTTCCTGATATCTGGACATCTCTCCTCTGATTGGCTAACAGCAATGCGACTCTACCACTGACTCTGTTTGCATCGTTGATGTTTTATCTCCACAAATAACACAAGCCTGAAGGAGTTCTGCTGTGTGGTGGAGATGCTAATGCTAACAGTTAGCTTCTGATAGCTGAGACGTGCTCTGCTGTTTTCTGGACGCTAAACCAACAACAACCTTTCCTCATTTTGAGTCAAGATGGGTGAGTCCATGAATGTTAAGTGACAGCGTGACGTAGATCTGTCAGGATTTTCTGAACTGACTGTTTTTCTGTCTATTTTCTATTAGAAGCTAACGCAGGAAATAGAAGGTGTTAGCCTGCTTGCTAAACTATGAGTGAGCGATCATTTTCAAAAATAAGTAAAAAAATGTTTTCTCAGTGAAACTGTTCTTTAATCACTTTCACGTCTGCCAAAACAACACGTGTTGTTATAATGTAAAATATTCTGCAGTGATTTACTTCGGAACGTGATGCTTCAAACTGCAGCTGCTTGTATCCTCGACGCAGCTTGGAGGTATTTATCCTGTCAGGATGGCTGCTGTATTTCAAACTCGCGGGGGCGGATGGGTGGTCTTTATATCAAACAAGAGAGTAATGAATCCCCAACGCCAGCAGGAGATGGAAGAGAGCGAGGCGATCCACGTGTCAGTGACAGGTCACGAGGATATACGGCCGGCCTCTCAGCTCAGGCTGGATCACAAAAAGACCAGACAATCGTGGAGATTAATGGTTTAGTTTCACCTGCACTCATGCTTATTTTCCACCGCTGTCACACACTGATTGTATAATGATGATTGGGCTTTGTAGTCTTAAGACAACACACAGGAGCTCATTCCCTCACACTTTATATCAGCCCTTCACCTTGAGTTAAATCGGTCTCAGACAGTAATTGACCCTGGACTCGTCGTGCCTCGGAGCTACAGCAGGAGGCTGCTTGTGGTCCTGGCTGCCATCAAACCAGCTCTTTGAGGTAAACTAATAATATGACATAAAACCTCACATTAATCTGTCTGAACTGTTAAATCCTCCATTAATTAAGCTGATTAAATCAGCACTGGCAGGAGCAGACCATTGGGTTTAACTCACGTATATATGGTTTAATTGTAACACACTGTTAGTCATGGTAAAATTTAAAGTTTCACTCTCTTTAATTCATCTGGATTTAATAGGAAAATAATCTGATTTTTATCAGACTCTAAAATCATTCAAATATAACCTGAAACACGAAGGTGAACTGGAAAATGTGTCCATCTTTGGTGCTCTGGAGCATACAGGTGTGTGTTATCACAAGACTCCTAGATCAATGTTATTTAGGACAGATGAGATCAAGTGGGGATGCTTACCCATGATGCACTGCACCATATTTGAATTAAACCCAAAAAAATGGCCCAATTCCAATACTCTCACTTCCACCCTTGCGCCCTTCAATTGCGCGTTCCCGGCCAGGGGTGCGAGTGCGTAGGGTGTCCTGATTCCCAAGTGCGGAAGTTGACCACGCCCATTTTACACCCTTAATCCGCACTTCGTCCAAGTTCGCATCGATGCAGATTTCGAGCAAGGGTATTACCCACAATTCATTGCTGCGTGGGAATTTTTAGGAGGCGGAGCAATGGCTCAAGTGCATTTTCTGAAAATATGTATTTTCAAGTGAAAGAAGTTAATTTTAAGACGATTAATGATATTTATTCATGCTCTGAATGTTTTAGACTAAGATATAAACGTGGACAGCAATTAATTTAAATTTAGTCAAATAACTGTTTGTTTGAAAGCTGTTAATAAAGATTTTTTAAAAAGCACAAACAGCGACAAGCATCCCAGCATGCGTTGCGGTCGATGATGCAATGCTCACTGTCCCAATTCGGCAATTATTTGCACACTTGTGTACTACGCACTCGAAGCCTTACTGCTCACTTCCTCTAAGTGCACTTCACAGAAGGGTGTAGGGCGCAGGGCGAGTATTGGGATTCATAGTTCATCAGTACAAGCAGCTAAGCTGTCAGCACGGTGGTGGAGGGCTGATGGTTTGGGCTTCTTGCAGTCACTTAAGACTGAAGACCAAAGTATTAATGTGCGTTCATCTGTCAGACAGCTGATTGGACCAAACTGGGTCAAAAGACAGTAGGGTGATCTCAAATAATACAGTAGGATGACTTAAAATGAAGCGATAAGGTCAAAAGTTCAGAAATACTAAAGTAAAACATAGAATTAGGTCTTTTGGTCTTACTAATCTGTAATTGTCATCACATTAGTTGAAAGCATCTGTTGTCTCCATCATATAAACTGCGAGCATCCACTAAAAATGTTTTAAAAAGCATCAATTCATCTTTAGTGTAAAAGAAAGCTGTTTAGATGCAAAACAAGACGTTTTATTTAGACTGAACGCAGCAGGAGCTTCCAGGTTTATTCAATTTCTCGTCTAAAACTGATATTTTCGGTCTGCTGGCGACTGTTCTGTTATTACGATTGGACTTTTTTGACACGCTGTGGATGGAATCTCGTCATTGTTCGACAGACATGGTGCTGTAGCGGTGGACATGATGCATATGGATGAGTGTTACTTGTGCGGTCAACACTGTTGCATATTTTATGCGGAGCGTTTTTCATTTTGTTGACTCTGTAACAGCCAAGGTTATACCCGGTGGATGCGATGTTAGGGGATGCATTTCATTCCTGCCACGAAGGTGTGCTGCACAATCCCTCGTGCCAATTCCACCTTTACACCGTCAAAAAGCTGCATGTGATGAAAGCAATTTAAAGAATGATTTTTATTTGATCCACTGCAGTGGGAAAACAATGCACTGACAAAAATTACAGGCTAGGTGAATAATATATATATATATGTTTAAAAATAAATAAAATTGAATAAAAAAAGTGTTTATCTAAAACGTCTACAACAGTTTGCTTGTAAATTCTCACTTTTGACAGCAAATATGTAAACTCTAACTTGATAATTACTTTTCATGTTTCAAAAGCTAGCTTTGCTTTCCCACAATAAACACATTAAATAAACAACATTCCAGTTCAGTGAGCATAAAAATAATTGCAGATGCTCAGAAATGGTTAAAATGGATTCTGTCTTCAACAGGCTGCCTAAACTTTGGTACCAAAGATGTGATCATCATATGGAGCAGCGGGGTTTTTACTGTTTAAAATGTCAGGTTTAATTCATGCTGTTTATTTTTTAATTTAAACTGAGTAAATATGATACAAAGGCATCATGATAAAGGATAAATGCATCCATCTTTTTAAAGAAGATGCTGGTCTCACACTATCATGCCTGCAGGACTGCACCTGAATGCATCTCAGCCTTTAGATGAATGCATTTCTGATAAATAATATGTTGGGCTGGGTCTGGATCAGGCAGATCTGTCATCCAGACCAGAGTCTGGCTTATTCAGTTATTTTGAAGTAGGCTTCTGTGGAAATGACCAATAAAATTTTACCTGGTGCTGATAGCTCTTCAAATGACCTCAGTTTAGAGAAATACAGATTCATTTGGACCTAAATGCCAGTCACAGCAGGAGCAGGTCCTAACTGGATTGCTGTCTTAAAGCAGAAACCTGGATTTTTGTCTCAGAGGGCACCACCTAGAGGTGGAAAAATGTATTGCACTTTTAAGCCCTTCCCCCTGCTTCTGTGATTTAGCTGTAGGCAAGACTCTGCATCTGTTCTAGTGTAGAAATCTAGACGGACAGATGCCAAAGCAAAATGATTTTGCTCTGCATGTCGGTCTAGCCACGCACCATTAGCGCCTCAGCAGGTCTACCATTGGCCTGAGCAGTATCGTGTTATGCCAATCACAGGGCTCTATCAGTTGGGTGGGTGGGACGATGCGACAGAGCAGAACAAGATGGCGACGGCTCGTTTGAAACGGCTTTGGCATCAACTTTGGACTATTTAGACTTGGGCTTTTCTTTGAGTCAAGAGCAGAAAGAGGTACTTAAGTGTCAGAAAAATACTTCTGACCTTTTACTTAACAATAATCTTTCATCAAATAAGACTCCAAAACACGGTAACGTAAATTTAAATGGGTTTTACTTGCAAGGACCCGTCTGTGGTACAACCTGGCTGATTGCCCAGAGAGGAGTGGAAATTTACAGCAAGGAACAGTTCTTTGTATCCTCCCCCAAACCCCCGTTGTCTTCCCCAGAACCATCTCTCGGGTCGTGCAATGGAATGCACTGTAAATCGATTCTCTGGCTCCATCTTGGTCAGTCTCTCCAATCCCCTCACCCACATTCAACACAGCGCAGAAGCAGTGACATAAAAGCTAAGAATGAATACAATATCAAACCTAGAAGTAGATAAAGACTACAAATGTTAAACATAAAAGCTAATAAAGAATAAAATAAAACAAAATGATTAAAATATTAAACGCACATTTTCCTAACATTAAGTCCTTTATTTAGAAAAAGGATGTGTTTGCGTCTCCTTCGACAGTGTATGGTAGACTGACATCCGTAGCCGTGAGTAAGACACGTTGTTTATTGTCCAATAGCATGTGGAGACAGTTTGAAAGACAGTCATAGATTCCGCCCCACGACTGAGATCTGTCTATGGGTCGTGGCCAGACCATACATTCACATGTATAGGATGGCTGCCAGGCTGCATCTGTTCAGCATCCGAGTTAATCTCAGAGATCCTTCAACAATTAAAAGGCAGGTCCAAGGTACATTTTTTGTCGGTCTTTGAGGCGCAAGTTCAGTCTGTGGACTCTACTTTGTTTTCAAGTAGAAGCAGACAGTGGTGGAATCGTTTTTGTGGCTGAAGGCAGTTTTAGCTGCTCCATGAATCGTCGCGTCTTTGCATCTTTGTAAAACGTTCGACGCCACTCAGTTTAGGAAGTTCTGCAAAAGTGTGCGCGCTCTGTGATTGACATCTCTACGTAAGCAGACGTCGAATTAGCTAATACTGAGCGGCGGTCAAGTAAAAATTCATGGGGCTCTATGGGACGGGGGGGCTGGCTTAGAAAAAAAACTAACATATTACCTACAACATATCAAGGAGTCAGACTATCACTTCTGCAGAGTTCTTAAAAGTCATATATAATTCCTGAAAAGGGGAAACGTTTGTAATGCTGCTTTAAAGAAATCTCATGCAGATGCTATCTTACACTTCCTCCAATTTTCTAGTACATAATTTCCATTATTTGGACAGAAATATGATATTCTGACCCTGCTGCAGCTAGCACCCCTCCTGACAAAAACATAGAAATCCATGTAAATAACTGAGTCTAACAAAACTGAGAGCAGTGTATCTACTAATTAGCATTTTGCATTAAACCACTGATATTTTGAGTTGAGTTGATGTAAGATGGCAGCAATTAATTTTTTCTTGGCTCTGCTCAGACTCAGTTTCCATTAGCTAACTAAGTAAAAACACTAACTAAATGTTCTCTAGTCATGCTATAGGAGTTAGCGTCCATGCATTATTATTAGCAGCTGTATAAAATCATCATGATGTTGCTATCAAGTCGTTTGTAGTGATGTAGTGTTCATTCTCACCCATGCCACACAGCAGCTAAAGCACCACACATTAGCTTAGCGCCACATGCCCTTCATCAAATGTTTAACAGACCAAATTACCTTAAAGTTCCAGTAAACAATATTTCCAACTTTAATACAGCAATAAACAACCATTTTGTGAGCGTATTGATGATCTTACTGGAGCGTGCAGTCATTCTCCCCTCATTTATTTCCACCTCATTATCTCTTTGTTGTTAGGAAATATCCCAGCTGTACGTGCACGCACGTCGGTGCACGAGCGAGCGTGTGCATCTCTTTCAGAGCAAGGAAATGTCCTCCTAAACTATGTAATACAGTGTCGGAAAGTGCCAGCTGAGAAATTAAATTAGAGCTCAGAGGAAATCTGTTCACTCGGTTAATCAACTGTGCACTCAGTTTTGTTATCTGTGGCCTTCGATTTGCAAACGGTGCAAACTGTGCTCACATGTGTTCACAAAAGGACTTTATTCTGTCAGAAAAGAGAGAGAGAGAGAGTGGTTATGGCTGAGCGAAAGAGGAGATTCGCAGGTTCAGGAGCTTCTAAATATGTTCTACATGCATGATCACAGAAATAATAAAGTTATGGACACTTGTTCAACAAATAAAGCTGTAAGTAAGTCACTGGAGTGAATTTCTGCGAAACTGTTATGAGGAATAAATATCTTACCTGTTGTAGACAGGTGTTTGATTAGCCAACGTTTGGAGAAGCAGATATGATGGTCATATATACATGATGTTATAAAGCTTTTTAAATCTCAAATATTTCATTGTGATTGATGCAGATACTATTTTAGAACCTTTGCATAGTCATAAATGTCTAATTTCATGGGTTTTCTCATTGAATTATTAGGAAATTCCAGCCAGAAGTGCTACAAAAGCTTAGCCTAAAAATCTAGAGGATCTGTAGCACTAGCAAGATTTTGCTCTGCAGGTTGGGCTAGCCACGCTCCATTGTAGCTTCTGCAGGTCTACCATTGGACCGAACAATTTTATGTCTGTTTGTAGAGATATGCCAGAGCTGCAATGGAGAAAAACTACAACGATGGCATCAGCTCAGGAACAGTGCTCGTTTGAAACAGCTTTAGACGATTTAGACTTGGGCTTTTCTTTGAGACATGAGCAGATAGAGGTACTTACAGTAAGTTTAAAGTAAGTTTTTAAACTTTAAGCTAGCGCTTTAACATTGATCTCAGTGATTGTTGAGTTAGAATCTTGCCCAGTTTCATATTTGACACCACTCTGCAGCCCTCTGCCAAGCAAAAACTGCACTAGATAGTTTTGTGGAGCGGGTAGGTGTTGTAGGGAGCGCTACCTGCATTACGGCTGTTAGCTGTAATGCTAGCGGTTAGCATTTTCAGTTTGCCAATCGTCAATAAAAAACACAAGAAGGAAAAGAAGAAGTTTGCTTTTTCTGTTGGCATCTTGGACATAAACGTAAGAGAGCCCATTATACCTGCTTTGCGGCTATTAGCTGTAAAGCTAGCAGTTAGCATTTTCAATTTGCCAATCATCAATAAAAAGCACAAGAAGAAGAAAAAGAAGAAGTTGGCGTTTTTTGGGCATCTTGGCGGAGCCTGGAATTAAAAATAACAGAATAATGTCTTTGGAGGTGAAGCAAAGAGCTAAAACCGGAGTGAACATCGGCACAGCCTACACTAGCTTGAGGGAGCTAAAGGAGGCTACAAAATCACAGACTGATTGTTACCTGGCTTTGTTGTAACTGGACTTGTAAGTAGTAATATTTTTGTCCAACAGTGTGGATCTTTTTACTCTGTGGTTTATTTAGTATTAGTTGGCTCATGTTAGTGTTAGCTCGTTGTTAGCGCTAGCTACAGCAGGCTACAGCAAGGTTGTTTATGGTAGTTGTAATTCCACTTTCAACCAGTAGGGCGGAGGAGCAGGAAACTCTTAAAAAAGGAGTAATTCGTTTTTTCTTCTACTTCTTAGATGGTGCATGGCGGACCGCCCCATTGACTGATTTGTGTGAATACGTCACGTTTGTTTCTCTGCACTATCCAATTGCGTGCAGAGACAGTTTGAATAAAGAAAAACATAGATCCTGCCCCATTAGTGAGCTCTATCTGTGGGTCATGGCCAGATAATTATAGATAAATAGATTTGGTTTTGTAAAAATTTCATCAATTGCACCTAAATGGAGCTAAAAGAAACATTTTACACAATTTTTACTACTAGCGTAAAATGGTTCCCTTGTATCCTTTATAATAATTTCAGAGGAGGAGAATAGAGCTGGCTGACTGGTTTGTGCCTCAGCAGACCCAACAGACATGTAGCTGCTGAGGTTTTGAAAACACTGATTTAGAAAAAGCCTCCATTCACCGTGAGCCCGAACACTGTGAATCTTGCTGAAAATGAAAAGCACCTCATGCATAAATATCATTCTGCTTAAGAGCTGATGCTAACAAAGCTGCTGGAGATTAAAGGGATCGGGCTTTTCCATCTCTGTTCCCTTTCAGCTCACGCCAAACCATCATAATTACCTAAAATACAGTATCATTCCACTTTCATTGACTTTGTTAGTATTCAGACCAGACACACTTTTCTCTCACTTAGCCGAGTGATTAAAATACACACACACATGCACACACACACACGGCAGATTGCTTCTCACGATGTTGGCTGTAACTTACACAATGGCAGGATCCATTAGGGTTAATAAAGCCACAGGGTTTCTGTTCCACTCTCTGAAAGGAGCTTTTGTTATCAAATCCTTTATTTTAACTCAAATTTTAGTCTTGCAAAGACAATCAGAGCCCTTTTATCTGTGTGTGTGTGTTTTAGTCGACCTCCCTGCTGCTGAGCTTTGGTAAACAGTGTTGCCACCTGTCAAGTGTCAGCATCCTTCGTTTTTATCATCCAGATGAAGCTCAGGGTGCCGGCGGTCTGAGCCATCATCACAATCCATCCAAAAGGTGAGGGGGGTGTTGGTGCTCCCTCAGGGGAAAACAGAAGTTATTTCTTTGAAACAAAACATTTACTTGTGTCTGATTCCTCTGTGGAGTCTGCAGGGTGCGACCATGAAGGAAGGGATGTGAAACACATAAAAGGAAAGTCTGCATTCTAGGAAATCCCTGGAAAGCTGCCTATCTTGTCAACACATTTAATTCAGAGAATAACCCTTTTCTAATGTCAGGTTTGATACCTAAACGTCTCCGTTTTCCCCTCTGGTTTCGCTTTTGACCCTCAACCTTGCACCTTGTAGCCTCCTTGCAGCAGAATTCCATTCATGCATGCAAATAAAATCCGTATTCCACATAGGATGCTGCAGCAGTATAGCGTATTGTAACAGAGAGGAAGGAGTCGTTCTATTAAAACATAGAGAAATGTACAAAGAAGGAGGTCAAACTAGCAGGGAAAATGGGAAATTACTGAAGGTTAAAAGCAAGGAGGTTTAAAAGGAGGTGGAAAATATAGTGCTGCAGGATTCACATCAGCTTAGTAAAGGAATAAATAAGAGCAAGAAAAGGACCTTGGTGTCGGCTCACAAACTCTATTATAGGACTGCTGTGATAAAAGAATCCAGCTGAAATGTAGTTATTAGTGACTTTAATGCATGTTTTTGTCACTTTATCTTCACAGGAAAAGTTTGTGTATAGTTCCACACAAATATATAATTCTAACCTTTTGTTCTTACTGTGTTTTTGACTTTTAACTTCCTCTAAGTGATTCATCTTGTGATTCCTCAGTGAGACAGTCTACTGTGCAGATAAAGTTGCTGCTAAAGTTGCGCTGCATTGGATTTTCACTTTTCATTCAGAAACCTGCAACTCCTGCTGAGACTGTCCTGGTGTATAAACTAGGGATGGGACTCGATTAAAAAATTAATCTAATTAATTAGAGGTTTTGTAAATAATTCATCTTGATTAATCGCATTTTAATCGTTCAAGAAAATTTGCCCCGAAAGTAATTTTTTAAATTTAAAACAATGAGGCAGAGAATCAATCAACAGACATGGACGTTATTAAGTTGTTTTGAACTGCTGCTGCATGGCATGTGAAAAAATGCTGCTAGCATAGGCTGGAGCTATTCCAGAAGCTTCACTACGCAGCCTTCTATCTTCGTGACTGATTGGTCAATTCAGATGATTGACACCTCTTTTGGATCGTTAGGGCCAATAGAATCAAGCGTTACTCACCAAAATTAGATTGACAGCTCAGTCAGCCAATGAGACTCGTCATAACACGGACATACATGAGTTCTAAGCCTGTTTTTTCAGTGAAAATGACTTTGCTTATGTCTAAACTGTTTTCAGTGTGACACCAGAGGTAGGGCTAATAGTAAACAATAAGAACGTCTGGATAAAACCAACTTTTCAAGGTGAAACATCAAAGGTAAGAAACTGAGAGACAGAAATGAAGGCAAAAACACATGAAGAGGGATTTCCGATCACTCATTTGATGGTAGTTTTAGTTGTGTTTGGAGCACATAAAAAAGGTTTGCATGGAGGTGCAGCTTGACGATATTTATTAATATTTAGGGCATGTACTTTACTGCTAAACTTCAAAGATGCCAATTAGGGGGCCCTCGAGCCCACCACGTTAAATGTGTTAATTTTTTTTCTGCAATATTTTTTCTAATTAATCATAATTAACACGTTGAATTTCCACCCCTAGTATAAACATAATCCATTATGCACTTTTTAAGTGTATTTTTATTTAAAAGATAGTACTATCATTTCCTGAGTGACCTTTGTTTGGAGAAATGGAGTTTACACCTTCAGAATTGATGTGTGTCTGTGGCCTTTATCCAACCCTAAATATCAGAAATTATGTTTTATAAATCTTTGTACCTTTATCACATTATGCAATTTTGGCAGAAATTTATCAAATTTCTGAGAGACTAGACAGCGAAATTCTGCAAAAGTGCCACATTTTTCTGCTGCAATTGATATTTATGCTTGAAAAACGAGATTTGCATTAAAGTATAAATGTGTATAAAGAACATTTACATGAACTACTTTTTGTTTGCATCACGATGGAGCCTAGAAGTAAATATAAGAGAGTAATGTCTTTGGAGGTGAAGCAAAGAGCTAAAACCAGAATGAACATCGTGAAGCCTACACTCGTTGGATGGAGCTAAAGGAGGCTACGGAATCACGAACTGATGGTGACCTGGCTTTGGAAGTAATAACATTTTTTGGAATTCTGGATAAAAAGATGGTTTTGAAGAAAAATCTGAACTGGCTGCACAAACTAGGCAGCCTGCTCTAAAACCACTCTTATTTGTCATTATTAATCAAACAGTTCTTAAATTTTATCATATTAATTTTAATGTCTATAAAGTCCCAAATTATCTTTATTTAAACTACATTCTATTTGATTTAAAATGTAATTACTACAAATTTGAATTTACAACTAACTAAATTTTAGAGTGCATTAATTGAAGGGACAGAATAAAGGGCGATGAAGCAGAATATAAAGAGAAGAGCAACCATGAACGATGAAGGTAAACCGCAGCAAGAGAAGGTTTCAGATCATTTTTTGTTGCACAACTTCAGGTTTTATCCCTCAGAAGGAAAAGCAAGCGAGGCAGCACGCTGCAGCATTATGTACAAAACCACAAAAAACGCCCGTTTCTACCTGAAAAACTCACCTCCCATGAGATTTCAAACTCCAGACTTCAGTTAGGATCCTAGCATAACTTCATCAAACATTTAGGACAAAAAGAACCGGTTAGGTGCGAACACAAGACCTGGCTTCCCATCACAGCCTAGATGCTGGTTGAGGCGTTCTTGCTAAAGGTTTTTTGTGTTTCACTTTTAATAATTTACAACCAAACCAATAAAAATAGATCCACTCTGAGAAGTGGCCCTGAATGGGACTGGATTGTAGACATTTCTGACGACTGGTTTAGGCTGCCAACTCTTTGTTTTTATGTATTTATTTGTTTATTTATGGCTGAGGAGTGATGCGCTGACTACATGAAGATTTCTGTCCTTGTCGAACAACCAAAAACCACTGGAGTAAGCACGTCTTTGAAGGTCTCTCTCTCTCTCTCTCTCTCTCTCTCTCTCTCTCTCTCTCTCTCTCTCTCTCCAGCTGTGACCGTTTTCTGGACACAATTAAAGAACCTGTCACTCCCTGATAGCGCTGACTGACGTGTCAAGCAGCAGCTTCTGACTCACTGACGTTTTTACAATATTTCTACATTTAAAGAGGAGTTCATCATAGCAGAGGCTGTGGTGTTGCACCTCTGGCTTCATTTATGCAGCCTGATGCTGCAGCTGCAATCAAAAGTCTCTTTCTAGAAAGTTACGTGGCGTCTGTTCGCTGCAGAATAGATTCTTAAAAAGCAACTGTATTTACTCAAGTTTCATAGTTTTATCTGAACGTTTAACAGCTGTTGTCTTCAAGCTAGTAGCGCTTCGTTCTTTGCATAAAAAAGGAAACGTTTTTCACGAGGTTTCTTCAATTTGTGCCTAAATTCTGCTCTAAAGGAGTAAAACAAAAAGCAGCCTTCAGTACAAACAGTTCAGATCTGGTCGTGTTGCAGGTTTAAATCAGAAATAAACATAAGAAGTACTTTTTTAAACAATAAGTCAGCTTTTAGGAGGTGTGTATCGCTGTAATAGTCAGTTTCTAAATGATCTAGTGAAGACATCTGTGCACTGATGCATAAACATAACCAAACCAGGCTGTGTGCTTCCAAACCTGACTTCGGTGGTGCACAGAGTATAACATGATAGAGGACGTTTGCATGAACCTCCGTGAGCTGATCACACTTTATGTCTCATTGTAACTCTCCCCTTGACAATGTAGGAGACTAGAGGCAGTCTTTGCTGCTGCTGAATGTTCCCAATCTCTGCAAGGCTTTTATAAATAAATAAATATTCACTGCTGCTTTTTCTTAGTGAATTAAATATCAGGGCTTCTCTCTAATAATCTGACCAATCCTAGATCCTGCTAGTTAGATCATGTTTAAGCTACATAATGACCAGCAATGAGCACAAGTTAAGCGTTAGCATCGATCTTCTCTGGTCTTGACTTTTGCAACAAGTAGAGTTTAAACCTCCTCCTGAGCTTTAAGCAACCTAATTCTGCAAAATGTACACTGCAAACCCGAATAAGTTACCAGAACTCCAGAAAATGTTGAGCTGATAAACGTTCAAGTTTTCACAAATTAAATTTCCTATTAAATTCTATTAACTGACAGATTTTCATTTACCGACACTCAAGGTTTTTAGTATTTTATAAAATCATGTCAGAACAGAACTAGACAAGATGAGTGGAAAACCTCATGGTTTTGTGTTAGCAGAACTTGATATTTATTAGTTTCTGTTTTCACGGGTGTCAAGTACAAAAATGTCACATTCAGTAGATTAAATAATAATAACAATAATAATAATAATATGACTACTACTACTAATAATAATAATCTTTTATTTAATTAATTTATTATACAATCAACACTTAAAGCAGCTGTCTTGAGTAGGGATGCTCTGATCCGATCGGAAATCGGGCCAGATCACTTGTTTTTTTTTAAAAAATCGGGTGTAAAAGATCGGAAATTGTCAAAAGACTGCAAAACGTCGGCGTTTCTAAGTCTGCTGCAGCAGCTGAGCTGCCCGGTAGCTACAGGTGCTATGCAGGGAAAGGTTAGCCTGCCGACAGAGGCGCCACATGCCTGCCCAGTCACGGGAACATCGATCAACACAGCTGCAGATTGAGGGGATAAACAACTTGAAATATGAGCGATGCTGCTACTTTTAATATATCCATAATATTAAAACATTTTTTAATCAATGCACTTTCTAAACAAGTGAAAGTGAAACTTAAAGGACAACTTGGATGTGTTTCCTTTTTTCTTGTTATTTTAATTCTTTTCTGAAAAGAATCGGATCGGGAGCAAAAAACGTGATCGGAACATCCCTAGTCCTGAGTATTTCTTTTATCCGATGGCACCATCTAGTGGCTGACAAGCATATCACACCAAGAGTCGGTCCATTCGGTAATTTTAGGTGGCGACTGCACGTTTCTTGTTTATGAATGTGCTTCTGTAGCCGACAAACAGAGCTAAAACATGTTTTACAAGTATTATTCTCATGTCATGTTGTGTTTTCATATATTTATATTTTAAAGACTTACTTGTCCGTGAAAAGTTCATCAACGCTGCATCAGCCAAGGTACTTCCTTAAATCTGAAGCACGTAAGCGGTAGTTTAACGCTATTGGTTAGTTCTTATATCACACTACATGATAAGACAATCACTTTTGCAGATTTCTGAAAAATCATATATAATTCCTGAAAGGGGAAAACTCCAGACAGCTGCTTTAAAATCCCATCAGCTGGAGTCCAGACATAAAAACCCAAAACGCTCCAACATTCACTTCCCACTGTGCAAAGACCTAGTTAGGACAGATGTGGTCTAGACCGACAAACTCAATATAGTCATGATCTGCACGTCCATGCAACGTTAAATGTTTGCAGGAATCAGAAAACAAGAGTTAAATGAAGTTTAAATGTCCCAATGACATCTCCACGCTGTGGCCCCAGCTGCCTTAAATGCTCCTAGAGCAGCAGTTTTACACCTTGTCTTTAAGAGGCGAGCACATCCTGCCTTGTGTTTCCAGCCACCACACGCTTCTCCAGCTATAACAGGTTGTTCAGCTACTTAGCAGGTAGGAGCTGCTGTAACACCTGGCATGTAGAAGTGTGGGTGGAAGAGCATAGCTGGGGTTCCAGAAGGACTGGATGATTGTTTATGAATGCTGAAGGACAGAGCCGAGGCGAGCAGCGACGCAGGGGGACGAGGCAGTGAGGACACGGGCAGAGCTGATCTACCAAATCAGCGTGTGCAGCAGGAGAGATGTTTATATAAAATATATTTGTTTTTCTTATTCAGACCTGCTCTAGAAACAAATCTGTTTTTCTTTTACATAACATCAAAAAGCAGAGCAGTCGTGGATGCAGAGATGAAGAATTTACCGTCTTGATCTTTCTTCAAACTAAGTGAAGCAAAAGTTCCACCAGCTGTGTGTGTGTGTGTGTGTGTGTGTGTGTCTAACATTTAGTGTCTCTTTTCCAGTAATCAGAGACTCATTGATGTGTGCCCCCTCGGCTGAATGAATCTGCTCTGCTCCTCTCTCTGAACTCTCCACCAGCTGATCCACAGCAGGAGTTTGTTCATTTCCTGAGCAAAGACAAAATAACCAGGTTAGCTTTACAAACCTTAGATGTTTGAATAAGTTTCATAAAAACTTCTTGTATTAAAAATGGAGTAAAACAAGAAGTCGGCTTCAGATCTGATTATTAAATGTTAAATATTAGTTGCTGCATTCTTGTTCTTTGGAGAAAATCATTTATGGGCTTTTTTTGGTTCCCATATTGTGACAAATATGTTGCAGGAGTGTTTGGGGCAGATTTACTTAAAAATAAACAGAAAAGTGGAAAACATCTCCATCTGTTCAGAGATGGAACTGTGTTGCATTCACTGGCATGGAAAACTCACTTCTCACCTATTTCTTCTATTTGTGCTTTTTTCATGCATCGATGTTTCAGATCAACAAACAAAAAATTCGATGTCAGACAGAAAAACACGAGGAAAATACAAAATGCTGTTTTTGAATCATTTTATTCAGGAAATGGTCTGCACTGATCAGGCCTGGGTGATGGTGGCTGCTGGAGCTGAGCTCAGCTTGGCTTCTCTCTGTGTGTGTGTGTGTGTGTGTGTGTGGTGGGGGTGGACAGGTGTAGGGGTAACAGGAAATTAGGATTGGATTAAGAGATTTCACACTGGCTAGTTTTACAATTTAATTAAAACTCCTGCAAATCAATTAGCTTAATTTAACATTTGGCATTAATTAATTTCCTTTTCCGCCTCGCTCCTGTTCAGGGTCACCGGGTGCCACCTCAGAGACATCTGGATGTTTTTTTATGTCTGTGGGAGGAAACCAAATGACCTGGAGGAAATCCAGACAATTTCCACTAGTTTTTGATTATATGTATGAGTTTTGAAGTTAAAATGACTTTGTGCAACATGCTGAGCAAAAGCATTTTTAAACTTTAACTTTACCTTTTTTGAGGCTGGAGCGATGCATTTTAACCTGCTGTGTCTGAAAGCAGAAAAACAGCTGAAGGTTTGTCATTGATTTAATTTGAGTAAATAACCGGCTGACAAAGAAGAAACGTTTTCAGTGTCTCAGATCTTTTTTACCTGGGAACATAAAGCAGTAATATGTGTGTTTTTGGATGATGAATCGACAAACTCACACTTGAGAAGTTTGCTCACTGCAGAACTTCTCCAAGTAATCAATGATGGACTCATCAGCAACTTAAGGACCATTACTTGTCTGTGTTTCCCAAAGACTCAAGCCGGAGGGAAAATGAGGCAATCAGTTACCATGACGATGGTTAGATGGGAAGAAGAGGAGGAGGGGAGGGAGGTGCAGAAGAGTTTAGTTTTGAGAGTGTCACTTACGGGCTTTGATGATGGTGAGGGCTGCTGCTGGAGTAAACATCTTCAGAATGGAAAAGAGAGAGAATCAGGCTCTCCACTGGATCAGGTTGTTCTCTCCAACAGCTTTTGTGTCCCTCTTCACTGACTAATTTCCCTCCTCCTTTGTACTTACTGTAACCAAAACAGTGTGTGTGTGCGTGTGTGTGTGTGTGCGCTCACTCATCACCCCTGGCTACCCCGACTCTCCCCCCGCAGGTGTCTGACTGGCCTTGTGATGATCAGCAAGGATTGCTGTAACCACGGCAACACCCTGACACATACTTCCATGTGTGATGGGCGGGCATCTGGAGAGAAAAAAAGAAATGAATGCAAATACACACACACACACACACACACACACACACACACACTGAGGAAAGCATCAGCTCTTGATGTGTTCGCCACAGTGGACCAATGTCATGATGTTATTTGGCCGAGGTCATCGGTGGATGAGGCTCATTTTTACAGAAGAGGACAGAGTTCAGGAAATCTGAGGGGGGTTAAAAAGAAACTGCAAATCAGTAAAGCAATAAGGCGTCTGACGTCCACCAAAACTGTAAATGAGAGAGAGCATGTAGTGTGAAACAAGACAAGAGAGGCTGATCCAGAAGTAGAAGTGAAGAATTAAAGAGGAGCACTTCAAAAGAAAGAGATGCAGGCAAAGTGAGAGGGATATACTGTGTGTGTGTGTGTGTGTGTGTGTGTGTGTGTGTGTGTGTGTGTGTGTGTTAAAGAGAGAAAATTGACAGCTGAGAGAGCTGAAATGTATTCCTGCTGGTGAAAAAGATAACGAGAATAAGTGACAATAAGAAACAAGAGCTGGAATTTTAACTGAAACCTTCAGAAACCTCTCAAAAGAAAGCAGAAGAGAAGAGATGAAACGTTTAGCTTAAAGCTGAAGGTAGCTGTTTGTTCACATGATTACTGAATGCAATTAAAGGCACAACGTTCACTGACAGAATACCCGGTTGCCCTTCGTTTTAAGATTCTCTAATGTGAAGAAATTATGGTAATAAAACCAGTTTAGTCAGTTTTGAAAAGGAATATCCCAAAATCTCAAGATCTCTTTTTACATTAAAAATGTATGTCGTGAAAGACTCCATTTCTATCACAAATTTTACATCAACATTGGTAAATTTTACTGAGTTGAAGCCATTTCTTCTTAGTTTAAGTTGGTTAGATGTGGCAGAACCCTAGATGAGGTTGACCACTAAACTTAAAGAGACAATGTGTAGTTTTTACCATTAGTCGCTGGAAATATCCATCGAAATGTTGTTGAAAATTAATAAAATGATGTCCAGTTGTTGAAAAATATTAGCGGTTTCGTCATAATAACCATAAAAATCAGGTCTAAAATACATAGGGCACAGGTCTATAGTCTGGACGCCATATTAGACGCCATGTTTCATTCTACGTGAGCCGGCTCGGGGTCCTCCGTCTGCCGATGACATCACACTAGACGACTAGCTGGACGTACGACTTACGGAAGTTACATTACCACGTTAGAAAACATTTAGACGGTAAGAAATTTTAATAACAAAATTGCTAAACTCTTTCCAAAACTAATGTGAAAGAACAGAATCGAAAAAGAGATGCAATTTATTTTGGCCGAGTGGTGTTGCCGTAGTTTGACGTCATCAGCAGGCACAGAACCCCGAGCAGATCCAGAACCAACACCACCAGCAAACTAGCATCAGCATTGCATTCTCTTGAGGGAATTAACTGAAGGACGATCAAAGTCTGAGGAGTCACGCCGAGGTTGCATGTTTCTGCTCGACAGGTCAAGCTTGGGTTAAGCTTGTACATTCCGCGTGGAAATGAGACGTGTGGAATCAGGCCATGATGACTTTTCAAGCGTTTATACCTTTTGCGGCTTGTCCCCACTGTGAGCCAATATTCTCCCAGACTATAGGGAGCAGCATATGGCTCTACTATGGCATAGTTAGAAAATTTTCTAGGTGCGCGGTGCGGAAACTTCGGGCTGCGCGGAGGGGTGTGGTTGCTGAAATGACATAATTTGGTGGCGTGGAGCTGTGCGGACCTCGCTGATGCGTCAAGCGTAAACCAAACTTAACAAATTTACCTTTTTCTTTTTTTAACTAGCGACAGTCACGGCGATATGGTGTAAAACTACCCTGAAATAAATGTACTACTGCCCCCTATCGCCAGGAAACTACACACAGTCACTTTAAACATCCAATTCTTCTTTCGATGTACAGTAACTCAAATAGTCACGGCACATTTCAACCGAAGATGTTGTACAATGTTCTGGTGCTCAAAAGTCGTGTTTGGGGTGACTCTCAGCTACAAACATCACATTTCAGCCCCGATAACTGAGCTGTGGCCATTTTTGTGTTCGTTAATGTTGATGGCAATGTTAGATCAGGTTAATGTCATCTGACGTGATTCATAAGATATTTTACGAACAGGCAAAAACATTATCATCCACCTTTCCTTCCAACAGCAAACTGAAACAGCAGGCCACAACCTATACGATCTGTTGGTTGAGTTTCTCTACTGAATTAAAGGATCGTTTTGAGGTCAGCGTCCATCATTCTCACAGAGCTTGTTTAGTTGTCAGCACTGCTGCTTTTTCACGGCTCTCACAGCTTGTAGCTTGTTGTCTCTGTGGCCCCCGGAGTGTTGTTTTTGATTTAGTTTTCCCTCTGACCTCTCACCGCTCTTCGATCTTTTCTTGAAATGCCCCTTTTAGCATTTCTACGTCGGTGTCAGAGCCTTAGTCACTGTGACTGCTTGGCTCTCTCGCCGCTGATGTCAGTGTGTAAAGTCCATCTGTCCACACCGGCTGACTTAGCATGTCTGTCCGTGTCTTTTGGACTTGACATCTCTGAGAATTGCTCCAGGCGGTTAAGTTGTCACAAATGTCAGAGCTGTGGTCATTTTCAGTGACTCTAACCCCTCTCCCGTGTCTGTGTCCCACAGAAACGCTTGATCCTGATGTCTTTGTCCTGCTATTCAGTGATTCTGGCAAACTAAAACTTGATGTGTTAACACTCATTATTTGCAGTTTTACAAGTTGCTGAATCTCTCAACACCACCCTGCATGTCTGGCCTGGGACTTTGCCACGCTGAAGTATTTATCTGTGTCAAACCCAAGCTCTGCATAATAGAGGATTGTGGGTAGACCAAAGGATCCTCTCTCCATGCACCTTGATGCATAAATGATACAAGTGACAGCTCTTCTAACCAGCCGACGTTGAGCGTGTCATAAAATGGGTGAGGACCCAACGGCAGGGCGGGAGACAGAAGACCAGGCAAACAAATAATAATTTAATTAGACTTACAAGGAAGATAATCTCAGAACATGGCAGGTACAAGAGCCCAGTAATATTAACCCAAACGTGAACATAGTGAAACAAAAGCTGGAGAAATTGAAGCAGACGGGGAGAAAGGGGAGAGGGAATTAGTCTAAATAATTAGATTTAATAGGATATAAAATTCAGTAAAGGTTTCCCTGCATCTAGAAACCAGGTGATTGCATCGAATCATCAATTTTACTCAATCTTCCATGCTCACAAAGCACAGTTTGATGGGCAGCAGTGGAAAAGAAGACCCATTTTAACATGGAGGAAACCTCCTGCAGACCCGGGTTCAGAATGGGTGGACAGGAGACGAGGGGACAGAAAAGAGACGAACACAGAGGCGTTTGAGCTGACAGTAAATACAGTAAATACAAATGCTAGAAAAGGTAGAGCTAGTAGAGCGAGAAAATGTTGGCAGGATGTCTACTAAACCTACAGTAGCATAACTAAAGGGATGAGCTAGGACGACTCATTCAAACACTAACTATAAGAACTATCAAAAAGGGAAAGTCTTGGTCTTGAATGTTGGCAGGGTGTCTGTCTAAGGGAAGGAATTTGAGAGCTTGTTCCAAAGGAGAAGAGCAACTAAATCATTGATAAATAAAACAGGTTTGACTGCAGGAAGCATCATTTAGCCATCACCGCTAAGGTCGTGTACACACGTAGTCGCCGGGTTTATGCAAAACCAAATATCCTGCCCTGCCCATCTAGGAAAAAATTTGATTCCAAACCACATTTTTTCTGCAAAACATTCCAGTGCATTGGGAAGCACATTCATAGGCATGTCAAGCCTGTAGGTGGCAGTGGTTCCCCAAATCTTTAGCATCTTTGCCAAAAATATGCCTAGGTATTGGGCAATAACCATCCTTAAGGCCTGGAATATACTTGCTGTTTAATGATGCGTACTCATGTTTAAAATGGCTGTGTTGCGTAATTTGTGTTGATTTGAACCGTTTGTGTGCTTCCCTTGAAATTAACGCGACGTGTCCGAACGCTGCAATATATGAGTAACCAGCAGGCGGAGTTGACAACACAAGTGAGACACTCACCATGGTACTTGCTGTTTAACGATGCGTACGTGTGTTTAAAATGGTTGCCTCGCGTAACTTGCGTTGATTTGAAGCGTCGTTTGTGCGTGTCCGTAGAAATTAACGTGACGCGATGTGTCCGAACACTGCAATATACGAGTTTTGGTTGTACCCACAAACCTGGCTCTCTATCCGGTCTGTGTATTCTAATGTGCCCCCTAGTGGAACAGTCCAGTACTACATGCAGTGCAGCTGCAAGTCTGTGAACAAAGAAGCAGCCTGATGCTTGCGCCAACGTGAGGTTAAACAGCAAGTATATTCCAGGCCTATGTTGTCCATCACCTGTAGTCTTCTACATAGCGCAGTAATTGAGCTTGTAAAAAGAAGCTTAAACACGTTAGCACGTGATGTCAGAGTATTTCTGTTGCGAAACCTAAAAGCCCAGTTATTTACGTCCACAAGCAAATGCTAACTAACATCGGAGAATTCACAAACCTCCTCTTTGGTTGGAGTTTTGAAAGAATTGTTTTTGGCGCCATTTATCTTCACTTTCATGTGGATGACGGGCCAAACCGTAGAAAATATCTTCATTTTGTGGGATACCTGGCTACGAGTGTACGGAAACATAGAGACAACATGAGATGATGAGATACAGGTGGAAACCATCATGATAGTCCAAGAACACACTTGGTCTGATTTAGTCACAAGAAAATATGCTGTAATGGCCTAAAGCGGTGGTTCCCAACCTGGGGTCCATGAACCCCCAAGGGGGTCCTCACAAGATTCTAGGGGGTCCCCACAATGTAGTCAGAGCCGAGGTTGTGAGGTTACTATGAATATATTTGTAAAAATTACATTTATAAAATATCAGTAACACATCCAACAGTATAATCATACGTTTGTTTAAGAGGTATAACTCTGTATGTCTTTATAAACATTATAATTAATCACTTTTAATGTGTGTGGATAGGAGTTGGGGTTGGCTTGTCTTGTCTCAAGGGGGTCCTCATGGAAAAAAGTTTGGGAACCACTGGCCTAAAGAATGGGAACATATCAAGTATCTGACAAGAAAAATTACATATTTTTCTGGCATAAAATACATTTTCTATCAAATTCATGGTTTTCATGACAGCTTTGAATCTTTTATACCGGAGGATGTCATTTTGTCTGATGCTGTTTTGTGACATTATTCTAAAGAATGAATGAAATGAATACGTTTCATCATATGTTGACACAGTTAGAGGTTTTCTAAGGCCAGCACACATCAAACTGAGAGTTTTATGACTTTAAGTATCAGTGTTGAACTGATTATTGTTTCTTTGAGCCTCAAAGTTGGAGAACACAAGGAAACATCAGGAGGGAAACGAGTTCTCTCTGAACCCAAATTGCTGTTAAACTGATTGTTATGCTCTGTTTGTTTGCTGAATGAAAATGAATGAGTCATTTTCAACCTCAATAATGAATATTTACTAAAAGTGTTTAATAAATTGGCTGTAAAGCTACCTCGTTTGTAAAGACGAATGTGAATAGCCTGAGCCTTATTCAGCCGCTGATTAACTACATTTTCTCCGCTCCCACACTCTCCTCATCTCCGCCTCTCATAGCTCACATCATTGTTTGCAGGTTGATTTATGAGCAATCCCTCTGCAAATCAATTCATGTTCACATTTCAAACATAATCTCAGTCTCCCGTCAATCAGGGTGCTCAAACAGAATCGGCCCTCCCCGTGCGGTCTGGACCGCTGCTCCGGTTCCTCGGGGAGCTGAGGCAAATCAAAGAGTGTTAATCTGAAATGATTCAAGTATTCAGGGATCAAAACTAAATTTTGCCACCAATTTTCACAAATGAAATTCAATATTGGTGAGAAATGGGAATATGCAAATTTGTGACAGAAGAAATTATGGTGGGGAAGAAAAAGGCTGAAGGTTTGTTTTGTTCCTGCCAAATAATGTGTTGATTAAGTTTGAAAACTCTAATTGAGTTCAGCCAGATTAATGCAACTCTCCATTCCAGCTAATTAAAGTGACATCTGTGCTATCTGTGCACTTAATAAGAAAACATATTTTTTTCTTCTGATGAAGCCCTTTTCCACTAGCTCACTAATGGATGACACATGCACCTGCGCCGTATGAATTTAGACTATCTCCTCTTCTTTCTGTCTCTGTAAGAACTGCTGCATAAAGATTATTGGTCTGATTACAGCCTGATTGAGTCTGTGCCTCTCACTTTGCACATAATCAGCACTGCAATGGACACAATAATACAAAAGCTTTCTGTCAATTTATAAACCTGATTCCATCGCCGTAGTAACTACAGACAGAAACAACTGGGGTGCTTTCATATGGTGAAGGGCTAATTCCACTGATTGGGAAAAACAAGATGAAAGTAAACATCAATTTGGGAACCCAAAAAGATTTTGAGCAGTAGATTGAGTCAGGTAGTGTGATGTGATTGTGTTGAACCCTGCTTACATTTGTTATATGAATTTAATGAGAGTTTAGATTTTTAGAAGTAGGTTTATATGAAAAAGTTAAACAGTTGTCATCTCACTTGGTGTGAGTAGGTTTGAACAGCCTAAGTTCAGAAAACCAGATTTTGACCAGACCGACAGGCTAACTGCTAGTTCAAGTGGGGGATCTGTCCTAAAAAAGATTTTCTAACGTTGTTAAAAAAGTAATTGTTTAAATAAAAGGGTGAAAAAAAGACGAGGAAAAAAAGAAGGAAAAAAGGGAAAAAAAGAAAAAGGAAAAAAAAGAAAGGAAAAAAAGAGGAAAAAAAACAGTTTTGTCATTTTTTCAACAAGCAGCAAGTGATGCTGTGGATCCTCCCCTTATCCCTGTCACGATTCCAGCTTTTCAGCCAACCACTTTACACCAAACCACCCAGCGTTCCCTGCACTGGAATTTGCCTCTTCACGTCATCACGCTCACCTATATCAGGAAGTCCATTACAACTATCAGTGCTCAGTCATTGTTTTCTGTCCGTGGCCTTGGCATTCCCGTTTCGTGTCGGATCGAACGGCGCCTCGCTCAGTAGCGTTTTCAGCTTTAATCTCAGCTTTTACTTTTCCAGCGCATTTCCTCAAAAGGTCACGCCAAGCGCACGGAGCTTCCGCGCTCACCTCATTCTTTAGCTCAACCGCCATGGCTCAGATCCACGCCAGATGGTCGTAGTTTTCAACTGTTCCTGTCGTCGTGGCTCCAGATTCACGCCGGACGATCCAATGCTTCCACACTCATCTCATCCAGCTGCACCCGTACAGTAATCCTGTTCTTTTTACTTTCTGGAACGCCGCCATGTCTTCGTTTCCCTTCAAGGCTCGTGCCAACGTTCCTAGATTAACTGCCTGTTAGACGTCTCCCAACACTAGCACTTCCGCGTTTGGGTGTTGTCACATGCCACAGCTCTACTCACTGCTTACTCCGTTGAGCCAAGGTGAGAAGCCTGACAGTCCCAAAGCACTCACGTACGGCCCAGTGCTCACACAGCACTCCTTTTCTCAAGAAGAGGGTCAGTTTTAGCAAGCCTAGATTGTGAATGATCTAATGGCCTTTTTTCACTAGTATCTACTGCGTGGCTTGACTCAGCACAACTCTACGATTTGGGTGTTTTCTTTTACAACTGGGAAACAGCTACAGTGGGTAGGCTTGTCATAGTGGGGCAGCCCTCGAAGTTTGAAAAGTAGCACAAGGTAATCTGTACGCAACACAGGCACAACAAAATGCAACAATTAAAGATATGGTGGTTTTTTGTCACACTCCAAAGGTCACCATCAGTCTGTGATTTTGTAGCCTCTTTAGCTCTTTCAAACCAGTGTAGGCCGAGTCGAGGTTCACTCCGGTTTTAGCTCTTTGCTTCACCTCCAAAGACATTACTCTTACTTTTACTTCCAGGCTCCGCTATTGATGCCAACAGAAAAAGCAAACTTCTTTTTCTTCTTTTTGTGCTTTTTATTGACGATAGGCGAACTGAAAATGCTAACTGCTAGCATTACAGCTAACAGCTGTAATGCAGGTATAAGAGCGCCCCCTAGAACACCTACCTGCTCCACAAAACTATCTAGTGCGCTTTTTGGTCAGCAGAGGGCTGCAGAGTGGTGTCAAATATGAAACTGGTCAAGTTTTTAAACCATCAATCACTGAGATCAATGTTAAAGATTTAGCTTAAAGTTAAAAAAAAACTATTTAGTGTTGCTTTAAAACCCCAATTCTCAGCAATGTTATGGCAGTTCATGTGAGTGTTTTTTTTAAATAAACCATTACATCAATGTCAAATTTATATCAAATATGTATTTACATAGAATTATACTGAAGCTGCACTGCTAATATCGTCTAGCTTTTTTTGGAGCAGCCTGCCACGCTATGAGAGGGGAGATTTGGTATCAACCCAACTTGTCCACTCAGAATTCATCTCCATTTTTAAAAACTGAGGACCAACAAAAATAATTTGTTTGTTGATCATTTTTCCACAAAAACCCACCTTAAAGCAGCATTCCGCAACTTTGCAGTTATATGGTATCTGTCGCCCTCTAGAGGCTTGCCGCGTAACATCACTGTCATAAAATCAAATCTCTCTCTGGGGCATAAGAGGCATGTTTACATTCCTAATGTCAAACAAAACAACGAAAACAAATGTGTCCACCTCCACATGTGGAATAGTTTTATCAGGACTGTATAACAACTTTATGCCCGACCAAACACAATAACCCTGGTGAAATCATTTATTACTTACCTATCCATTAGCAGCACGGCTAGGTTAGAGTCCGTAGCTCATGCCGTAACGTTCTTTCTGAAAGAGCTCTCCAGCGAGGAAAAGACGACCCAATAATTACTCTGGTCTTTACTCTTGCTCTATGACGTTCTCCTTTTCTTTTCCTAGATTCCTCTGATAAGGCATTTCTAGCTTTCTTTGGTGGATCTGCCACTGCTAAACAGTGAGTCTACGTTATACAATTATGGCAAGCCAAAGGGATAAAAAAAATTGCGCGTTCTAAACTTGCATTATGTCACCCAAAATGCTCGTCAAAGACGCGAGTTTTGGCGGACATAATGCTCGCTTTTAGAACACGCAAGTTTTTACCCCCTTTGGCATCAAAACTTGCATTCAAGACGCGCATTTTGGCGGACATAATGCATGTTTAGAACGCGCACTTTTTTTTATCCCTTTGGCTTGCCATATACGGCCGTAAAGCAACACCCAGTCAGTACTTCCGGTACGACCCGAGCTCAAAAACTTGTATAGTGCGGTAAACAGACGTGGGACCCCCCAACACTATCACAGGTACGAAAATGTACATAATAGATAATATTATGACGCCAAAACTTTACAAAAAAGCATAATTTTAAGGTGTAAAAGTTGCGGAATGTTGCTTTAAAAGATCTGAAC
Source organism: Aphyosemion australe (assembly GCA_006937985.1). Taxonomy (NCBI): domain Eukaryota; kingdom Metazoa; phylum Chordata; class Actinopteri; order Cyprinodontiformes; family Nothobranchiidae; genus Aphyosemion; species Aphyosemion australe. The sequence continues at coordinate 850,407 of SSNS01000200.1, read as the reverse complement.
TATTAAATCTATGAAACGATTCATATTCTGGCTCATTCATAAACCTCATTGAACTGTGTTTTTTGTAGCTTTATTCATGTTAGTTTGTCTGATGGAGGTTGGCCTTCTGAGCAATGCTTTTTTAAAAAGCTGAGACTGTGTTTTTGTGTGTGTGAGATGGAAATAGAGAATTGTAGGTATCAAAGAAACAGCAGATCTGTTATTTGTACTGCAGAGTGTTACCATTCTCTCTTTTGCAAAGAACTACCTACGTTTTAGAATCAATACGTGATTTAAGACAATGCATCTAAGCGTGTGCTTGTCTGTGTATCGGTGTGGGTGTGTTAGAGCATTTCCAAGTGGATTTTTAAACAAATGTGTCCTCAAGTCTTGGCTGGCTGAAAGGATGATGACTGTAATCAAGCTGGTGAGCTTTCCATCACACCGGGGCTCTAAAGCGCCGATGACATTTCCAAAGGTGCATGCTAGATGGAATATTAAAACTCCGTGTCACGCCAACTCTTTTAATGGCTTGTCTTTGTGCCTTAAAAGCCGCTTGACATTTTCTGTCAGGGTCCCCGGAGGTTTAGTGTGGCTTTTTAAAGTTTTGTTGAAGTTTAATCCATTGCTTTGGTTTTCTTTTTTTTTTACGTACTTTTATGTTATTTGTTCGGTGCAATCCTTTAGATTTTTTTTTGTCATGGAGAGTTGGATCTGAGTGAGACAGATGCACTTTTATTTCTAAACATGCATCCAAAATAAAATAAGACATTTAAAACCAACATGGAATTGGACAGCAACTGTCTTTTTTAAAAAATGTGTCTGGACATCTGCTAAAGCTGCTGTTTGTGCAACACACACATAAAAGACACAATGCCTGATGTTGACCTAAGTCAGAAGTAACACCTCTACATTCTTGTGCAAAACAAGAAGAAATCCCAAGGTAATACGGGTTGTTAATGCATCTGGTCACATTTTTTCTTTCTTTTTGAAGTAAAAAGGGGCTGCTGTCCTCCTTTTCTTCTTTGTTTCTCTTATCCTGAAATGCTTGCATGCTTGAGGATCATCCAGGCCCCGGAGACGTGCTCAGAATCGATCGCCTGATTAATACTGGAGACAAACACAATTAAAAATTGATTTGCGGCTCATTATTGACCAAAGTAAATAATTAACCGAGGTCTTATCGTCATGAACGCACAGATCTGTTTTTGCAGTGTGTGTGTGAGGCTGTATACCGACTCTGTTATTGTAACTGGCCATTGTGGCCAGAATCTAGATAACAATAGACACACTAAACACACACTGATGTGAAGGAAGAAAAGAAAATGGTTTGTTCTCATGAGAACGTGATTTCTATGTTTTTGTCCCCTCAGAGGCTCTACACAAGACAAAAGGTGGGTGATAATGTTTTTACCTGCGTCTGTACGTTTCTTAATCAAATATCTTCTCTAAACGTTAGATGTGCTATTACAACTGATTCAGTTTTAGAGTCAACCCGATTCAAGATGGCTGCCAGATCCAACTTACATTAGCAAACATGGCTCTAGCTCAGCTAGTTTTACAGATTTTAGACTGGATGTACAGTAGCCTAGAAATCCAGACCAGCCGCTGCGCTACAGGTCGGTCTACATTTGTTAGGTGGGCTGAACGCTAGAGCTGTGACGGGGAAAAACAAAGATGGCGTCTGCTTAGCAACGGCGCTCGTTTGAAACAACTTCGGCATCACCTTTGGACTATTTAGACTCGAGCTTTTCTTTGAGTCAACAGCAGACATACTGTAGGTAAGTCAGACCTTTATTTTGTAAAGGGAATTATTTGTTTCTTCTTCAATGGTGTACGGCGGACTGCCCCATTGACATCTGTAGTGATCACAGACATGAATACGTAGATGCCCCATTGGGCGCTGGAGAGCATAATAGCGTCGCCGCCATATTGGATGGGTCTCCTCACTCTGCAAAGTCAATGCAGAGTGGGCAACTATGCCTGTTTTGTGCAGTCTACGGTTGAAACAACAGGTGTTCTATTGAAAACAGATCACCTGGGATTACTATTGACTTTTCTAGCCTACCTGATGAGATTTTATATTTTAATTTATTTTGTTTAATTATGTTTATATTTTAATTATCATGCCATACCATGTGTCTGGTTTTGTGAAAAAGCTTGATAAAATGTGTTTTTTAGCTGGGAAAGCACCTTCCTCAGTAGAAATGAATGCACTGGGGGCGAATGGAGATCCATCTAACTATGGCAGCTTCAATAGGCAGCACCAGTCCACGAGGCGTCTATATGTCTGTGGTAGCGATGAGTACGTCATGATGTTTGTTCCTCCAATTGGTCCTTGCTCGATCCAATTGCGTGCAGAGACAGATTGACAGACAACCGTAGATTCCATCTCACGACTGGGTGGTTTCAATGGCTCATGGCCAAACTCTATATTTAAATGTTTGCCAGGCTCGATGTACAGGTGATCTCAAAAAATTAGAATATGATGCAAAAGTTTGTTTATTTCAGTAATTCAAATTAAAAGGTGAAACTAATTAAAAGACAGACTCATTCCATTCAAAGCCAGACATTTTCAGCTTTTATTTGTTATAACTGTGATGATTATGACTTACAGCTTAAGAAAACCCCACATTTAAAATCTCAGACAATTAGAATATTTAATATTCTAGACTCAGCTAATGAATCCAAAACACATGGAATGGGTTCCTGAGCCTTTAGATGGTTTCTCAGTCTAAAGTGAATTACTGAAATAAATAAACGTTAGCAAAAGTTTTTCCTGTATTTCAGACAGTAATTGATGCTGTCAATAAAACATTTCAGATTCCTGTCACTTGTGAAAACATCATCTTCTCGAACATTTTAAAGATTCATTGCACTGTTTTAGTCATGCAGCTGTCAGTCTGCTCTGTATCTCTGAGGACTCTGCATGACTTTAGCTGCTTGAGGTGCAGCTATAGACATATAATATGGATGTTGGTGGCTCCAATACGTCAATTCATCTGCCTTATTGGAAAGGGAAAGAGAGGCCTTTTTATTATTTAGATCATGGGGAACATTGTTTTTACAGAAATTAAAGCAGTGTAGAGTTTGTTTCACAGATGCTTTGGGAGCAGATTTACTAAAGTTTTTTGCCAGAAAAAAAATCGGTTTTGCAAAACATTTGTGATCATTAGTGTTTATTATCCTAACAGATTTGAGTAAAATTTGTCTTTTAGAGCAAATAAATTAGGGAGATCATTGAAATGACTCATGCAAAACTGTTTAACATTAGTTTTATACAATTCTCTACCTGTTTCTACACTTTAGCTGTGCTTTCCTTAGCTGAATGTAACATTTCCTAATGTCAAGTGGCACACTGGTTTGCATTTACAACTGGAATAAAAGCCACCTATAGAGGTGGTGTGAACAGTAGGCTGGTGTGAGCGCTTGCTGTTTCTGTAAAAGGTCTTTTAATATTGTTATTAGTGACACTTCCTCACTTACACCTGCTGTTTAACTCTGAACTATAAAACCCACAACACACCTGAGTTAAGTTTTGTGACACTCTTAGGCGTTTATAGGAAATAGTTTATTCAAACAAGCCTGATAAATGTTTTTTTTTTTAATTGGGATAAAAAAAGCACATCTCAGTTACCTGGAGATGTCACGTTTAGATGATCAGCTTAGACGATTTGCTTGCATTCAGATTCTTTGCATTTTTGTCACACTAAAGTTTTTAATCAACAAAGAAACACGTAATTACAAAATGCAGTTTTCAAACAATGATTTTACTTATTAAAGAGCTTAAGCTATCCAAACCAACCTGATCCTATGTGAAAAAGTACTTGCCCACCTTCCAGAGCGGTATAATTGTAAATCACATACAGAACCTGTATGACAACTTGATGGATGATATTAATGATCTAAAAAAGGAACACATCATGGTCCATCTGAAGAAATTCAAGAACAGAGAAATCTAAAACACTGCAAGCCTGATTTAGTAAAGATTCAACAATAAGAACGAGACGGTTGGCTTAAGTATCATACAGAGATCAAAAACCAAAATGTCTAAGGGCCGGAATATACTTGCTGTTTAATGACGCGTACGCGTGTATAAAATGGCTGCCTCGCGTATCTTGCGTTGGTTTGTCCCTGAAATTAATGCAACGTGATGCGTCCGATTGCTGTAATATACGGGTAACCTGCAGGTGGAGTTGACAAAATAAGAGAGACACACTCACCATGGTGACTCCGTCTCTGGTTTAGAGGTCTTTCACACCATCTACGAAACCGCTGCTGTCTTTTTTTCTGTCGTGACCTCAAAATTTAACCAGTTAGTGATCTCTTCTATTGACGCCATGTTTGTTTTGGTTGTACCCACAAACCCAGCTCTCTATCCAGTCTAAGTACTCTAGTTTGCCCCCTAGTGGAACACTCCAGTACTACATGCAGTGAAGTGCCGTGTAGCAGCAAGTATGTGAACAAAGACGCACCCTGTTACCTGCACCGACGTGAGGTTACAAAGCAAGTATATTCTGGCCCTAATGACCAAAAAAAAACCCCACAAAGAACCAAGAACACATCTACCAAAAATCATCTTGATCAACGAGAATTTTGCCTTACATCTGGAGTAAAACTAACCCTGCATTTCAGCAAAAAGGACCACCATAACAACAGCCCAGCCAGCACATAGGTGGGCCCCATATGGGATTTATATGGGCATGCCATATGGGTCCCAACAGGGTTTGTTTGTGGTTTCCACGGTGGCCCCATGGGGGTTTGCCCAGAAAGATCTTTGCCAACATAGATTTTAACGAGCCCTACATGGGTTTTCAGAGGGTTTGACTCAAACACTGGCAAACCCCTGTAGGGCCACCGTGGAAACCCTGTTGGAATCCATACGGCTTGCCTATATAGATCCCATATGGGGCCCACCTATGTGTCCTGGCTGGGGGTTAGGCATGGTGGTGGTGGTGTGATGGTCTGGAGTTATAACCCTAACCCTTTGCTGCTTTCAGGACCTGGACTACTTGTAACTGATGGATTTTGCTGTCTACCAGAACATAATAATAATAATAATAATAATAATAATAATAATAATAATAATAATAATAATAATAAATTTAATTTAAAAGCGCCTTTCAGGACACCCAAGGTCACTTTACATTAAAAGATTCAATAAAACAAGTTAAAAACAGCTAAGACTTAAAAAGCAGACACAGTGAGACAGTAAAAATAATAATAATAAAAAATAGTAATAATAAAAAATAAATAAATAAATAATAAAAAAAAACCAGATAAACAGTGAAGAGACGAGTAAGCTGCTCTAAAGAGGTGTGTTTTTAACCTGGATTTAAAAAGGGGAAGAGAATCAATGTTTCGAATATCAGGTGGCAATGAGTTCCAGAGTTTAAGGCGAGAACAGGCAAAAGCTCTGCCTCCCATAGTGATGGGCATTCTGAGATGGATCGATGCTGAATAACGGAGGGAGCGAGAGGAGGAAGCAACATAAATAGTGTCGCATAAGTATGGAGGAGCAAGATTGTGAATGGAGTTAAATGTAAAAAGAAGGAGTTTAAAAATGATCCTAAACTTAACCGGCAACCAGTGAAGTTCTTGAAGCAGAATGTCGGACCTTTGACCTTAAAAAGTCTGCTCATGCTGGAAAACCATCCAATGTGTTAGAAAAATAAAAATATTCTGCAAAAAAAAAAAGGGAAAATTTCCCCCACAGTGATGTGAGACTCATTACCATTACAAATGCATGATTGCAGTTGTTTCTGCCAAGAGTGTTACAACTAGTTATTTAGTTACGGACTCAATTACCTTTCTTCACAGGGTCGGGTTGTTTTTTTTCCCTTCACTGAATAAAATCATCAGTTGAAAACTACAGTTTTTATTTACTCAGGTTATCCTTGTCTGGCATTAAACTTTGCAGAGTTGAAACTTTTAAAATTCACAATAAAGAAAAACAGAAGAAATAAATAAGGAGCAAAAACACACTTTACTCTTAGAAAATATAAACCTAAATACCATAATTCCAGCGACATAACTAACTATACCACATGCTAAATGAATGTCAGCTTATCTTCTTTAGATTTTTAGCATGCTATTCTTTACAGAAGCCAACTTGCTCGCATTAAAGGATCACTGCACTGCCTCAATAGAACTCAAAAGCATGCAGTGAAACAAGTTGACATTGTAATAAATTAATGTTAACCTTGATTAAAAAATAAGAATTTTACAAGCCAGCAAAGAAAACACTGATGGACACCAACTGGCCGACTCTATTAGGCATCATAGCAGCATGGTGTTGGAAATGAAGGACTGGATGACATTGGACCCCGTGTTGTCTGGATGGCGGTGGTGGAGCTTGTTAACAGATGGCTGATAGGGACTTCAGCCGAGACCCACCAGGACAGCTGGGACAAGGTGGAGGTGAAGACGGCTGCAGACGGTTTGAACGGCAAGATGAGGGGATGATGATGATATATTTCCAAGAGCGGACAGCTGGTCCTGATTGTTTCAGAGAACCTGGACAGTTATAATTAGATCTAGGCAGGCAGAAAGCCAGGCAGGTAGGAACACGCAGGTATGGATAAGTAGGTTTATCTTGTGAGAAACGAATGGTGGCAGAGGTGGGATTTGATCCCACGCCATCAAAATGAGCTAGATTTTCCAGTTATAACTTTGTTAGTAATGCAGTTTCATAATAATAAGTTCTTAATCCTTAAACAAACACATGGAATCAGCAGAAACACACCAGTATCAGAGCTGACAGACATGTCTTAGCCCTTCTTGAGGTTAGTGTTGTTCTGGTTGCTTTAGTAGAGGAGAAACATACTCGACATTTGAGCTGGTTCAAGTTTCTCACAGTGTAATACATAATGCATCTCTGACCCTCAGACACTGAGGAATAAGAGGAAACTTCCAGCAAAGTTTGACACTGAATCAGTAAAGCCTGGCTATGTTCCTGTTCAAAGGAAATGAGACAAAAAAAGGAAGATGGATAGTTGAGCTGCACCTCTAGTCCTGACACTCTGATTTATCTTCACTGGCAAATGTGACCGTAACTATTTGTCATCACTGACTGACAACCTGTCCATTATCTAAACCAATGCCACCTTTGACAAGTTCCTACTTGTATGCAATTTCCCATAAAAATGAATCTAAAGCACACAGCAGGCGTATGGCCTTCCCAGCACTTTATCCTAGTGGACGGGTCCAATGGACCCAGTCACACATTTTAAAATGCAACAACCGTATAACTCAAACCTCACAGCAGCTTTAATCTTAAACTCTCACATTAGCTTTGATCAGCATGGATTTAGTTACTATGGCGATCAAGCCAGATTAAGGCTGGGTTAGGGTTAGTCTGGATGGAGTCTGTCCAGGTGTGTTTTACGCTCAGAGGACTCTGATTTCCTCCCAACCGCCAGAAACACACAATGGCTAAACTGTTGATTCTGGCCCTCAACGTGAGTGTTTGTGCATGTATGAATGGCTTTGCCAGTTCTGCTTCTAACAACCAAGCCACATCAATGCCTGCAGGCCTCATGTTGGGGAAGCACTGCCATAACGCTCTTCAACACTCCTCCCAGGACCCCGAAACACTGCCAACATGATAATAAATCACCACAAACTTCCCACAGAGATGCGTTGGATGCTCAAATCATTTTTTTTATCACCAAGGCATGGTGTGAACCCTCCAAAATCTCCAATACACACCTGAAGACTTTGCAAAAACCTTCCTATAAACATCACCGTTCTGAGTGGTCCTTCCCACCATTGTGGGGTCGTCAGCTTGTATAAAGAGGGCTGATGAGCTGATATTACTTACATGTACGTTTTTCTTCTTCTCAATGTAACGTATCCTACGTGACCCTTCAAGATATCAAACCAAAATTTGTGTTCATAAGAAAATTACCAAGTTGACTGTTGCAGGGAAAGAAAATCCACTTTGCTTTTCTAACTGCACATCAGGACTTCATCTATCCATCCATCTCACCTCACTGTCACCTCTGACATTTCCCACAACTAAGCACCCACCTCCTTACAATTACTGATCATTGTGCTGTCAATGCTTCCACCATCCTATTATGTTCCAATGGAGGAGAGGGTTTGACAGTTTGTCAGGCCAGAGAAGATAAGATGGCCATTTAGCAGATGCTTGCTCTCCTATCATCCGCCTAGATTTAATTATACCGTTAGCTCTCCTCCTAGGAAAAGCTTTGAAGTCACCATGTCAAGAGAGCAGAGGCACTAATGTGATCTTTTTTAGCTCAGCGCATGGTATCGGAGCTTTAGGAGCAATTGTCATGCACTACAGTCTTGTATTTTCTCCTCTTCAAATTAATAGGCATGTTCAGTTACTTCACTATTGTGCAGAATTGTGCTCAGACTTTGATTTAATATGAATGGAACACATTACAAGCTCTGTCAGCGGTAGCTGCAAATGAGTACCGCTGTAGAGTCTGGATGCAGAACTCCCATCAGGACGGTAGTCTGTAAAAACAGGCATGGCCAGAGGCAAAAGAGAGTCCGCCTTTATGAAATTTGATGATACAGTACGGGCAGCAGGTGGGAGTTTCTTGTAATGAGAAGAGAAACCATATTTAAAACCTAGAACCTGATTTCAGCTCAGGTTAAACCAACGAGAGAACCTCAAATGGAAATCGATATTCACAATCATGACTAGAGCATTGTTTTCAAACAGAAGGAAGAAGGAGGAGGAACACATAGTTTAGTGCGAAAGTACAAAGATACATGACAGTCTGAACCGAGGGAGCTTTTATTGAAGTTTATGGAAATTTTTAAAGTGACTTTTCCACCTTTTAACAGCAAAGTGATTCTTTAGCCTTCTATCAGTTTCATGTTGTTGCCCTTTCCCTTCTCTTGCCTTGTATTCGTTGTTTCATTAAACTCTATCTATTGTTGCATTTGCTCTTTGGGGCTTTGCTCCTTTTTCTTTCTCTATCAGTTGTTTGCCAGGTGGTGAGTCTGTGAAAGCTGCCTGATTTATAGCAGAGTAAAGAGGCATGCTGGACAGGAGTCCTCCACTGGGTATTCAGGAAGTGTGTGTGTGTGTGTGTGTGTGTGTGTGTGTGTGTGTGTGTGTGTGTGTGTGTGTGTGTGTGTGTTTCAGCACATGAGGAAGTTGTCCACACGTAGGATGGTGGGTTTTTTTCTGGAAAAGCTAAATCTCTGCTGTGCCTTTCATGATTTTTAAAGGTTTTATGTATAATTGTGGTAAAAGATTTTTGAAAAAAACATAAATATTATTTTTACAAAGTTTTTTTTTTTTTTTTTTTTTTACAAATTTTGCTGAATTTGTTAGAATAAACAAAAAATAGTTTGTAATAAAAATAAATGTTTACATTGCATTTGTGAAGAATGCTTCTAGGAACCAAAGAAAATTCAGGAAGTAACCCGTTCTCCTAAAGCTGTCCCAGCTGTTGGATTGGGGTACCACCTAAACAGATATTACTCAGGAATGGCAGCAGGCAGATGTGAGGGAGGAGAAGATCTTTGGATGATGGCCTGTCATTAAGAAGGGCAGAAAAGAAGCCATTTTTTTACAAGAAAAACATCAGGAACAGACATTTTTAATGCATCTGGGAAAAGGAAATTGTCTGGAGAAGTAAATGTGACAGCTACATTCAGTGCCTCAGAATACAGCCATGTGCAAAAGAATGGTACCCAAACACCCTCCAGGAGGAACTCCTCCCATCCATACAAGGACAATTTGGTGATGAATAATGTTTTTGAGAATCTGTCATGGAACAGGTAACAAAAATACCAGAATCCATGGAGAAGATGCAGATAATCCCCAAGAAACAAACGGACAAACAAATTCTAACAAACTACAATAGGTTGTCATCAGTCAGGATCTGAGTCGATTTATTGAACGTCAGAGTGAATTACAGAGGTCTTGAAGAAGGACAGACCAGGGCAACTCTTTGCAGATTCATTTTGTATTTTGCTTTCAATGAAAACTTTTATATTTCAGTAACTATAGGAACACCTGACAAAAAGATCTAAAAATACTGAGGCAGCAAACTTTGTGAAAACCAGCAAAGACTGTTGGATGTAGGTGTTTACATTTTTTAATTCAGGTTTTGTAGCTGACTTTGGACATTCATCACTCCCATTTTGAAAACTGCCTAAAACTTCTCAACTCTGCTATTAGAATCACAAATCAGCCTTTAATTAACCCAAATCTTTGATAATTAGTAGCAGGACTACTGTAGAAGTCTTTGACATCCAGGATTAGTCCTAATCTCAGTTCCAGAGTTCACATGAGTTCAAGCTGCTGCACAGACTCCAGTCTGCATACCAGTAACTTCTGCTGTAAGCTACAGGTAGGTTTTAGGGTGTAACAGTGATGTTGGTGCCCTCTGTAGGGGTGGGCTCAGAAAGCCTACAAAGATGCTCAACATCACCTTCCTTAACAAACCAAACAAATCTAATTACCTCTGCCCTTTAGCAAGGCTCGGCTAATTGGAAAATTGGGTTTTTCTTTACAGTTTGTTCAATTTTAAGTGGCTCAGAAGCACTGCTGCCAACAATCAATAATCAATTCCATCACTAGAGCTTAAGTCTCACTCCACTGACTTTGTCACTCAGTCGTTAGAAAATGTTCTGAGTGAGTTAGCAGAGCCGCTGGGTTCTTTAGGTAGAACAGAACGAGGCAGACAGGCAGATACGACTGAATGTTTATTAAAAGTTTGGTTCATTTTAAGTCTGCACACAGAAAATTGTTTGTATTTTGACTTTAGCCCAGCTTATGGTGTAATCACATGTTCTAAATGTAGGACTTTAGATAGCAAACTGACTTTTTCATATATTGCCTTTCAATTTTGCTCTATTACCTTATTTGATCTGGATTTAAGGGTAGATTTGATGTGTTATTCAGCTTTGTTTTGCCTGTCTCGTTGCATTTTTTGAATAAAAATATTTAAAAATGCAGATTTATATCTGTGGGCATGGATTATAGTTCAGAGAGCATGAGTCTGTGTGCACAGCGTCTGAATCACAGCATGGCTTAGAAACCAGGAGTCACGATTTACACACGGTCTTTTTTTTTATTCTCTGCTGACCCTGGGGGGTCCCAGCAGGAGGCAGGAATAAAACAGTGGAAATGAAAAGAAAGACGTCTGACATTCCTGTTGATGCCTGTTCATACAAAAGTGCTGTCTCAATTTTTCATGTGCAGGTTTAAATCCATCTGCAAACATTTAAAACCTTTTTTCTGTGTTTTTGTGTTTGTTTGGATCTGAATCGTATTCTCCGTGCACAAGGAAGGTTTATGTAAATATGTTCATTTTTCCTCTTTCTTTTTTTTTCTACTTATATCAACATTTTGTGACATTTGTGCTTTGTGAGCCTCAGGCTGATGTGCACATTTGCAGCTCTCTCAGCATTCCTCCTCCATTTCACTGGAAGTCATATTTTTTAGTCCATTTGTACATTTTCCTGCAGATCCTGCAGATTGCATCATGTTCTGGAGATTCAGAAAGTGGATTTTGAACACAAATTTGGAGGCACGCGTTCAAGTGCTGCCAGTACTGTCTACTCTTACTGTCTGTCTGCCCGCCTGTCAGCCGACTGGCCTCTAGTTTTCTTTCTGCTTCCAACATTTCCTCAGAAATAAAGGTGCTAGGTTGCTAAGGTAACCACAGTCTTCCAGTCATTCCAGTTTCTACGGCAAGCCGGCTTGAGGTTAAGTCTTTCTCCGTTGAAGAAATTAATCATTTTCAAGAGGAATGAACTTTCTAGACCTTTAGGGGAAGAGTTCTGTATGAACTCAACAGTGATGCTAAAAATGTGTTTGACTCACATTAGTCTTGTTGCAGTTATACAAGGAGGCGATTCTTTTAATTAATTGATGATATTGGTGTATTAATTTGCTGGTTTAGGTTTAATTTAGATTGAAAGCAAAGATCAGGAATCAGAAAAAAACACACGCCTTATTAATGTTTTTATTTAAACCAACATGGAGTCAAGTTTTTAGGTTGTTCTAAGTTATTTTATTCTTAGTTTTGTGTATTTTTCTTTATTTGTGTTCAAAACTCTCTTCCTGACTTGCCTCCAGAATAAACACCTAAATAATAAATCTTCCCAATGGTTTGTTGCCTGTTGTTTTGATCATACTGAGAAGGGATTTCATTCTTCAAAAGAAATTTTTTTTTATAAATTGTGTTGACCGACTGAATGTTACAACTCAAATCAGGTCCATCAGACTGTAGGGAGTTAAAACTGCCCTTAGAAAAGAAAAACAGTTAAAGTTCAACTTTACTCATGTTTTAATACATTTGCACTGGTCTCTAGTAGGAATGAATGCTTTGTAAGTTGTACGTTTGACACACGGTTGCTGGTATTTTGGCCCATTCCTCCATGCAGATCTCTAGAGCAGTGATGTTTTGGGGCTGTCGCTGGGCAACACAGACCTTCAACTCCCTCCAAAGATGTTTTATGGGGTTGAGATCTGGAGACTGGCTAGGCCACTCCAGGACCTTGTCATGCTTATGAAGCCACTCCTTCGTTACCTGGGTGGTGTGTTTGGGATCATTGTGATGCTGAAAGACTCAGCCATGTTTCATCTTCAATGCTCTTGGTGACGGAAGGAGGTTTTCACTCAAAACCTGACTATACATGGCCCCATTCATTCTTTCCTTCAGACGGATCAGTCGTCCTGGTCCCTTTGCAGAAAAACAGCCCCAAAGCATGATGTTTCCACCTCCGTGCTTTACAGTAGGTATGGTGTTCTATGAATGCAACTCAGCATTCTTTCTCCTCCAAACAAGACAAGTAGAGTTTTTGCTAAAAAGTTCTATTTTGGTTTTATCTGACAATATGACATCCTCCCAATCCTCTTCTGGATCATCTAAATGCTCTCTAGCAAACATCAGACGGGCCTGCACATGTACTGGCTTAAGCAGGGGGACACGTCTGGCACTGCAGGATGAGAGTCCCTGGTGGCGTAGTGTGTTACTGATGGTAACCCTGTGGTCCCAGCTCTCTGCAGGTCATGCACTAGGTAGGTCTGGGATTTTAGCTCAACATTCTTGTGGTCATTTTGACCCCACGGGGTGAGATCTTGTGTGGAGCCCCTGATCGAGGGAGATTATCAGTGGTCTTGTATGTCTTCCACTTTTTAATAATTGCTCCCACAGTTGATTTCTTCACACCAAGCTGCTTACCTGTTGCAGATTGAGTCTTCCCAGCCTGGTGCAGGTCTGCAATTTTGTTTCTGGTGTCCTTTGACAGCTCTTTGGTCTTGGCTATAGTGGAGTTTGGAGTGTGACTGTTTGAGGTTGTGGACAGGTGTCTTTTATACTGATAACGAGTTCCAACAGGTGCCATTAATACAGCTAACGAGTGGAGGACAGAGGAGCCTCTTACAGAAGAAGTCACAGGTCTGTGAGAGCCTGAAATGTTGCTTGTAGGAGACCAAATACTTGTTTTCCACCATAATTTGCTAACATTCATACATTCTTTAAAAATCAGACAATGTGATTTTCTGGAATTTTTTTTCTCATTTTGTCTCTCATAGTTGAGCTCTACCTATGATGAAAATTACAGGCCTCTCCTCTTATGAAGTGGGAGAACTTGCACATTGGAGGCTGACTAAATACTTGTTCACCCCACTTAATCTCCACAAATAACACAAGCCTGAAGGAGTTCTATCGTGTTGTGGAGTTGCTAATGCTAAAGGTTAGCTTTTACTAGCCGAGATGTTCTCTGCTCTCTCCTGGACGCTAAACCAACAACAGAAAAGTTTTGCTCCTTGTTGAGAGCCAAGATGGGAGTCCATGAATGTTAATGGTGTGGTTCACTGAAAAACCATTTATTAATAGGGATGCTTGATATTGACTTTTAACTTCTAACTCTCTGATACCAATACAAACCGATACGATAGTGTCCCCCCTAATAAAAAAAAAAATCAAATAAATCATCTAGGTCTAACATCACATATCTCATATCATGAATGCTTTATTTTTGGAGCAAAACTTTTCTGCATCCAGTAAAAATAAAAATAGCAGTTTTTTCTGTGTCCCAAAGATACTTCCCTACTTCATACAACAGCAGCATATTACCATGACGATCTGACCATGCAAGCGCACAATTGCACCCCAAGCTCCTTCCTGACATGACTGTCAGAGCTGTGCTCTAAAAGATCACACCACACTAGCTCAACGGTGACAGTTTCATTGAGTTGTAGTTTAAGCATGAGGTCAACATGGTTGCATCAAGAACCAAGCCATCCCAATGCATTTTGGCCCCATCATGGATACCAAGGACCCTCAAAACACCGCTCACTCTATCAATAGGCCTCTACAATTAAATGAACATGCTTCCCACTTTAACATAAGCAGCCAAATGCATTTCTAACATAACCCTAAGGACCTTACTATGAACATCCATAGTTTCACTGATATCTTCTTCCACCATATTGAGGTTGTGAATAACCATTTTTGTCATTTCTGTCTACAAAAGTCACATTGGGACTAAAAATAAACGATATGAATTATTACGTCTTAGTGCTGGCGTTTTCCAATTGAGGTTTTACAGAGAAGCGTTCTTCATTTATAGGAGCAAATCAGGTAAACAAAACACATTTATGGATGAAAGCATGACAACATTTAGAAGTTAATCAACCTGTTTATTGGTCCTCCATGACAAGTTAATGGCTTTGTTTTTATTCCTTTTAGTTTTCCCTTCATCGTCCTTTCCTCTCAAATCCTGCAGCGGTAAAAATCCGACCCAATAAGTCATTCACAGAAGTAATTAACTAACTGCAGCTGGTCAGGCCTGGATGGGAATAGTGCTCCATCACGTTCTGTGTGTGAGCATTAGTGACTTTCTGTGAATTATTGTTTAGTTTCAATGTTCATTCAAGAAAAGAAAAGTCTGTCAGGGCTCGGATTCTATTGGACAGGCAAGCTTGAGCTTCTGTTAGAGATGATGATGATGTGATGCGTACTAGCAATATTATTATTGTTGTGTGCAGCTACAGATTTAATTGAAGCTTCTTTCTGCATTGGCTTGGACATTGTATTTAGCCAAAAGTGAAGAATTAGTGCTGTCATGAGATTAATTTTTTTAGATTAATTAATCACGATCTGTAATTAATTAATCTAATTAATCTCTTTTTTAATCTCACCTACTAATGGCTGAGAAAATCCCTTATTTTGATGTATTTTTATTTAAATTCATTACATTATTGTGGCAGACTAAAAGATTTATATATATATATATATATATATATATATATATATATATATATATATATATATATATATATAAACTGCCTTAAAAAAGTTATTTATTGTTTTAACAGACTTCTAAACTTTCCTTTTGCATCACCAAGGCAGAATAATACTGTGCTCTTTTGTCAGTCTCGAATAAATAGAATTAAAAACATTAGGTCCATATAGAATAATCTAAATTAACACATCAAGGAACGCTTTTTTTGAGCAATGCAAATAGTGATCACAGAACTTGTTACTAAAACATTTATCTAAAATTAAATAGACCTGTAAATTACAGTGCTGTAAGTTAGAATATCAAAACTGACAGTTTATCACAAAATATTACGTTTTTTCACAAAATTTGACATGTGGTATGGCATGATAGTTACATATAATTTAAATTTAAAATAAAAAATCCCAACAGGTAGGCTAGAAAAGTCCCAGTAAAGTTATAGATTAAAAATGAGATTAACTCGATTAAAAAAATAGTGCACTAAATGTGGCTGTGATTAATTAATCTAAATTAATCTCATAATTTAACACACCTATGAAGAATATTTAAAATCTGAGCTAAGAAGCCCAGGCATGTAATGCATTTTTCTTTAGGTGTCTTTTGGGCTGAAAACATGCTTTAGCTCCCATTTGTTGCTGTTATGCACTAGCAGAGCACGTTGCGTTGACCTCAGATTGCAGATGATGAAAGAAGATATAAATATGTATTTTTGTGATACAAACATAGAACATAATACAAAAAAGTGACTATTATAAGGTGTTAAAACACACTTCTGGTTAGGATTTTGCTGATTCATGGTTGAAAATTGCTGTTTGCATCCTTTTGGTTTGTCGCTAGGAATGCATGCCACTCCGCTCCATTTTTGTGCCTCACATTTCCCATCAATATTTCACTCTCTCTCCTTTTCCCTCTCCCAGAATAAGGTTTTATCTATGCTCCACCAAACACCATTGATGGACTGACTGGCTGGCTGACTGGTTGGCTGGCTGGAGTCCCACTGGGAGCATATGAGCTGCGTCTGATGCTGTAGAGAAGCTGCCACTGCCAGATGGTTGCAAACAATCCGTTTGCTGTTGTTTAACCTTTATTTTCCCACAGTAGGTTGACAGAGTCCAACATATGCTTACACCGTTTTCAAGTATTCACAGAGGACATGTCCAGCACAACTAATCTTTGACACGAGGTCATTTAGCAGATTCGCAGCAGCGGCAGCGGTCAAGGGCGGGTCGGACTGTGACAGCAGCTGAGCGTAGTTTTGTCCAATTCCCAGACGTCAAATCAAATTCCCCCGCTGTGTCACTTCCAGCTGCCCCATCAACACTAATGTCACCACAGAGACAGAAAAGAGCAAGGACGTCATGTGGTGCAAAAAAAAATCACAGCAAAGCTTCTGATGGGTTAGACCAGACTCTCAGCCTTTCACTTTTTAATGGACATGTTTTTATCTTCGCTATACCTTCATCTTTATTTCATTGTTCTGTTTTTATTTTTGCACATATTGTTTGTAAAGGCAAAGTTCTGTTTGTAATATCTAGTTGTGTAGTTATGCATGAATGCAGAAGATTGTGATGCATTAAGGTGATTTAAAAGAAAACATTTTTCTGTACTTTTCAAGTATCAATAACGTAAGTATTGATGTCAGAGAGGAAGATTCTGTCTCACGGTGACGCAGAGAAACTGGTTCATGCCTTTGTCTCACTAGATTGTGTTACTGTAATAAATCCCTGCAGCTGATCCAGAATGCTGCTCCCAGAATAACTGGTTCTGCGAGGTGACATCACATTTCTGCCATGTTTGGTCTCCTCTGATTTGTTTTTCCATCTTTGACTTTTTAAAATTGATCTCAGTAAAAAACTTTGCAGTCGCCTCAAGCTTAAGAAGCAAATAAAGATAATTTAAGCATTTTTTAATGTCAGAACTAAAAACCAGTGACCTGTTCAGGTTGAGAAGGAAGATAAAATGAGTAAAAAGACTCGTAAATATGGTTATAAATGTGTACAAGTGTGGATATGACCAAAGGATTATGGGTAACTGGTTTATGCATAAGGTAGCAATGAAATTACATGAAACTTATTTATTTATTGCTTTTTTACATTAATTTTAAAGTTGATAAAGTTTGCTACATTTAAAGCATTTGGTTGGTTTAAAAAAATAGTAATTATAAAAAATTCAACTATAGACAAATTTGTCCCTTTTTTATTTTACACAAAACCCACTGATAACAAAATGGGGTTTTCTACAATAAAAGTCTATTTGGTAACACTTTACAATAAGGGTCCCTTAATTAACATTAATTAGTGCATTACTAAGCGTTAATAAACAAAGTGTTTGTTTTTTTAAAACGTCTTCCGAACCTCTTCCATATTCCCCACAGTTAGATAAGTGAGAAAAAAGAATTTTGTAACCAGCGCAGTGATTCTCCTGATCTGGCAGCAGTTCGTCTGCTTTAGCTTAGCATAAACAATGGAAGTGAATGGCAGGTACTAGCATGCTAGTACAAGGATGTCAGAGTGAGATTGTAGACCTGCACAAGGCTGAAATGAGCTACAAAACCATTAGCAAGACTCTGGGAGAGAACGTGGCAACTGTTGGTGCAATTGTTCGAAAATGGAAGGAGCACAAAATGACCATCAGTTGATCTCGGTCTGGGGCTCCTCACAAGATCTCACCTTGTGGGGTGTCAATGATTCTGAGAAAGGTGAGAAATCATCCTAGAACTACACGGGAGGAGTTAGTTAATGACCTCAGAGTAGCTGGGACCACAGTCACCAAGAAAACCATTGGAAACACATTACACCACAATGTGTTCGCATGGTCCCCCTGCTCAAGAAGGCACATGTGCAGGCCCGTCTGCCCCATAAAATCCTTGCAATAGGAAACTGAGCAGCGACCAGAACTAACCAATAGCGTTAGACTACCGCTTACGTGCTTCAAATTTAAGGAAGCACCTCGGCTGATGCAGTGTTGATGAACTTTTCACGGACAAGTAAGTCTTTAAAATATAAATATATGAAAACACAACATGACATGAGAATAATAATGGTAAAACGTGTTTTAGCTCTGTTTGTCGGCTACAGAAGCACATTCATAAACAAGAAACGTGCAGTCGCTATCTTAAATTACAGAGTCCACCGACTATTGGTGTGATATGCTTGTCAGCCACTAGATGGTGCCATCAGATAAAAGAAATATTTTAATCCAATAGAAAACCTATGGAGGGAGCTGAAGCTCAAGGTTGCACAGAGACAGCCCCGAAACCTTAGTGATTTAGAGATGATCTGGACCACAATTCCTCCTAAAATGTGTGCAAACGGATGGTAAATCAGAAAATTTCAACGACACAGAGCCGATCTTTGACGGTGTAAATATGTGAAGCGATGGATCTGATCCCTGATGACCCAGTTTAATTCCATCTGCTGCTAACCTGAGCTAGCCTGCAGACCTGGACGCTGCCTCGGTTTTCCGTGTCTATGACCATCAATCATCCCTGTTAGACTTTTTAAAGAGCTTTTGTAATTTTAAAGTGTTCATTTCATAGACACTGATATTGGGGTTCCTGTGATCCGCTCTCACAACCACGCACTAATAAATACAAGGACAAACTGATATAATAGGTAATAAAACACGTTTCCTCCCTCTGCTTCCTCTTTAATCATCCATACAGGTTTTGTGAAGCAGATTTTGCTTTTCAATGTAGGAAAAGTAATTCAGCGCTGGTTTAACTACCGTCCTCTCCTCATTCAGTGACCAGCAGCAGTGCACGGGATCATGAGCATTCACAATATGTGTGTGCAGCTGGATATGTGAGGAAGCGTTGCAAATGTGTTTGTGCTGGAGCTCATCCATGAATGAGAGTATGTGCAAGACAGAGAAAAAGCATAATCTACCGGTAATGGAACATGAAACCGAGCAGAAAATTGCAAAAAGAAATGACTCCTCGGGAGGGTGTCAGCACTGATGAAATAAAGCTCCTCATGTGTGACCTAATAAATGTGCACAGAGGGACTAATGCCCCCTATAATCATCCCTCTATTCTTATACGCAGTAGGACAAACACACAAACATGTGGCTTGTGTACCAGCAAAAGTTCAGAAGTGGTCGATAATGGCCAAACTAGCCGAGTGATTTTGTTCCTTTTTTAGACGTGAAGCTGACCGCTGTTAGCTTGAGGACTTGAAAGCGTTTTATTGACATGTTTCAGGTTTATTTACAGCCATGTTTTTATCTGATGACATATAAATGCATTATGTGATCATCTACAGTTAAACTCCTATTTTTAGGGTTAGGAGATTTTTCCCCCCCGAGTGAACGGGAAGGGAAAAAACCTTCAAATTATTTTCCCTTTCTGTGGTTCAATTCTATATAAAATATCTGTCTGAAATTTCACAAATCCATCCGAGTGTGGTTTTTGGATATTCCACCCAATTCCCACTAGGATCAGGAAAGCCTTCCCCACAAATCCCAATTTCACCCCTGGCTTGCTGCATGGCTTTAAGGCAGTCTTAGTTTGTTGGGTTGGTCCATTGCTTTGGTCTGGAATGAAATATCTCCAGAATTATTGGTTGGATTTGGTGGATTGTGGTCCAGAAATGTTGGCTGGTCCATGAGGAATGAATCCTTCGGACATTTCCTCTGAGAAAATGTGGTTATAGTTTTGTCAAAGTCAAATTTATGAAAATGTTAGCCCAAATAGGCGAAGGGCAGGGCCGTTTCAAGGCATTTGGGGGCCGCCGACCCTCCCCCCACTCCCCACAAGAGAACCTCAGCATGGACACACTGTTTATGATTGCACTAACTTTTATGAAACAAATACCTTTGGTACAATGCAAAACTGGTTACCTATGTTGCATAATACTGCATGTATGGTAATGTTTACATTTGCAAAAAAACCTCCACCACCCCATAGCAACAAACATATAAAGAAAGTGCAGACTGCATAAAAAAATCAAATTAAATATAAAATGCAATGTATGTGATTTGCACTGGTCCTTTTGTCACAGTTTGACAATTTAGTGGGAAAGAGAGACCGTCTCTTTAAACCTGATGATATTTTTATTTCAAACACAGAAGAAGAGAAAAGTAATCAAGTACACAAATTTTCAAAATAAAAGGAAGGCAGACATGTCAGGAAAATGTGATTAATTATTTCATGAATACAACTTGCCTCCTTTTCATAAATAAATATTAAGGCTCTGATTTTTTAGTTTAGTTATTGAAAATAAGTGAAGGCGGTGCTGATGAGGAAAAAATACCACTTTTTGATAAATTCCATCCTGAAGCTGCTTCCTCTTCCATACGTTCAGATGTTTAAGGACTGCTTTTGTTCTTCATCCATTAAGACCTGCAGATCTCCAACAGTCGTTTTTCTGTTTGAAACATTTGTGCTCGCTGTTTCAGACAGAAGTCCGTCTTTTTGTGGGAACACAACTAGGACTGTTTGATTTGTGAGTATAGGACACAGAAAAAGCAGAAAAATGCAAACAAACAAAAATAGAAACAGGACATTCCTGGTAAATTTGCATTAGATGGGAAATGTTTATACACTTTTCCTTTACTGATATCTGAACAATGTTATAACTTATTATACCACTTAAGTTATTTTTCATCTTTGAGGATTTGTAAGTTTGTGTCATAATTGTTCAGGATGCTCCTGAAAAAGAGATTTTTAATCTCAGTGAGTTTTTGGTGATTAAATTAAGGTTAAATGTGATTAAATTTTTTTTGTAAATGTTCCAAACTGAAATGAGAAGTTGAATAAAGAGATGTGTTCTGAAAAGATAACCTGCATGGTTTAGTGAATTACAACTGATTTCTCCACATTTTTCTAAAATCTGATCAAATAAAAACACAGAAAACTTCTTTTTCAAATAAAGCTGCAGATGTGCAAAATAAATTAGAACTTTTAGTTGTACATGAACATTGTAACAAATGTATTTAAAAATACATTTTTTTAAACATTTTCCATTTTAAAATAGATTTTCATATCTTGCTTTTACTTGATTTTTTGTTTTTATTTGTTTTTAAATAGATTTTTGCTATTTTACTGTATTTATATTTTTATGTTCAGCACTTTGGGCAACATTGTTGCATTTAAAGTGCTATACAAATAAACTCGATGATGATGATATCACCTTTCTGGAAAAATCATAATTTGTACTTAAAAATGACAAAATAGAAGTTGATATGAATGTTTTAACCTCCTACAGATGTAGGCGTTTGTTTTTTTTTAATCAAAATGTCTCAAATAGCACTAGTAGATTTCATTGTTTTATTATTATATAACTAATAACAGATGATAATATTAAATAACACGAGCACCACAGCGACATCTAGTGTGTGGAGGTTGTAATTGCAACAACAGCTTACCTATCCATGAGAAAATTCACCATTTCCGCGTGCGTTTTGATGCCATGATTTTTTTTATTTGGGTCCATCTGTTGTAGGCGTCACCTAAACTCACTCTGGTTTTAGATCTTTTATGGTCGCTCCTCTTCTGAGAAGGATAACGACATCTTCTGGGCTCAGAAGCAGCTGCTTGACTTGGCGAGTCCACCATTTTCCACAGTGCCGAGTGGACTGTTTACCATATTTGGCAACCAGCAATGGCGCCCTCTATTGGCTGGTAGGTGTAAACATAAACCCAGTGTCGTGCCCGTCAAAATAAATATTTGATTATTTTTTAATTAAAATATAGCTTTTAAAGGAAACACTGCACCTTCATTCTGCACACCTCTAAACGCCTCGTGGAGGGATTACTTTTTAAAATATAGCTTTTTATTAAATTGTTCAATATTTAACGTTTAAATCACAGCAACATGCGATTCTTTTCTCTGATGAGGCCTTGGTCCCATAGGCGTTATGTATTTTTTTTTTAAGTTTGGAGAAAATAAATCTTTTGCGTTCCCTTCTGAGTGAGCTCTATAAGCTGCTGCAGGATATAATCAAGATGCAGTTTTCCATGACTGTGATTCCATCAGACTTCAGTCAGAACCATCGGATGAGCCAGCCAATAAAACAAGATGATGTTTTATCACGTACTTTTTTCCTCACTTGATCTTTAAAAAGAGCACCTTGAGGTGAGCTTTGTTACTATTCTAGACATCTTTACTCTATTATTGTGCATTCTTCCTTAGACATGAAACAACTGTGGGATCCTATTTGCTGCAAAAAAAAAATAAAAAATAGAACAGACTCTGGACTTTTGGTGCAGAGGTTTAATACGGTGGGTGAGAAAGGAAAAAAACCCACACAGGTTGCAGAGAGGTGAGAGACAGAAGCCATTCAGGAGGAGAGGAGAAGTGATGCAGTTAAAATGAGTGTGGAGGAATCCAAACATCAGAAGGCAGCAATTTAGTCGTTTTATTTCTCCTCAGACGCGTCTAAAAGCATCTTTGAGCTTTTCTCGGCACGCAAGTGAAAATTTGAAGTTGTTGATGACAAACAAACAGAAAGACAGTAACTGTGCTGCACTTAGGCAGCAAACTGACGTCAGGTCAGTGTTTGTGGATGTTGCTCAACAACAAGTGTTCCATTAGGTTCCAGTAATAGTCAAGAGTCACTTTATTGGCAATCAAGCTCAGCCTCTTCTAACCTGCAGCTGTTCGCTGCTCACAGACGTGCACGCCTCGATTGTTTTTGTGCAAATATTTAACTTTCACTGTTTTCACATCATATTTGTGAGCTGAGAGTGATGTTTTTGCAGGTTAAGTTCTATCTGCTGATAACATGATGGACTGAAAAGCCCCTTTCCTCCAGGATTTTAACAAGTCTTTTTACAAGTTGGTTTTGCCTTTTGACATAAATTAAAGAGTCTCTGAATACAGACTGACCTGTGTCATAAATAAATAAATAAATAAATAAATAAATAAATAAATAAATAAATAAATAAATAACTCCGTCTCTAGTTCAATCAAAATGTTAAACAATGCCTATTAGAGCCACATAAGCTTGTCTCAAAACGGTTGTTTAGATTGGTGTAAAACTGAACTAGCTATATAAAAGTAAACGTCAAGCTATAATGTTTTTGCCTATGCAGGTGTGTGTGTGTGTGTGTGTGTGTGTGTGTTTGCATGTTAGCAAAATATCTCATTAATAAGTGCACCGATTTTAACGTAATTCTCAGAAAGTAAGCTGATTTATTTGTAGAATCAGTCCAATTTAAGATTGTTGCCTCAGCTGAACAATGTCATGCAACACACTGTAAAAAATGACAAGTTGCTTTTACTTAACCACGTTATGTCAACTGGTTCCAATAAACGTAGTTGCTTAAATGTAAAGAGTAATATACATAGCTATGTTAAAAGTAAATTTACATTACTCTTTACATTTACGCAATTATTGGAACCAGTTGAAAGCATTTGATTAAGTAAATTCAACATTTCATTTCTTACAGTGCAGAAATGACTAACTCACTCAATTTTACAGCAAATGGAGCCAAAAATCGCCGTTCACATCACACGTGAGCACTTGTGTGTTCTTGGGAAGGATTGCAACCTAACATTATTAAACCAAAACCCCAGAAATGATCTTAGATTCAAATTCACCAGACACGTTGGGTAAAATGCCTTTAACAACACAATGATCCGGGTTTTGTTTTATATAAATATGAATTGTGAAGAGCATCTTGCTGACTGATCTTCTATGGAACATAATAGAATAAAAATAAAATTCTCTGAGATAATAAAAAGTTGTCATAAGCTTCTAACAAAAATAACTAAATGATCTGCCAAACATGTTGATTTATAACTTATTAAAGCTGTGTGGACTTTACACAAGTTGGATTATTTTCATTCTTGCAACAAGAGCCAAGTGGATTTGTTTGTTTTGATCTTGAGACGAAGTTTTATCATTAACAAAGAAGGATTTTGAAATGTGCTGCTAAACATGTTTCTACAGAAACTTTTAATAACAATGGTGAAAAAGTGTTTGTTGCATTTTCAAATAATTTTGTTAAGATAATAATGCTTAGTTAATTTGGTCAAAAAACTTTGTGTTGTTCATAGTTTTTTTAATTTTATTATTTATTTACTACTAAACAATTTAGTACTATTTATGTACTAAACTGTTTATAGTTTAGTACACTCTAAAAAAATTAAATTTTGAATTTACTCAACCAAGTTACATCAACTAGTTCCACTAAATCTAGTAGCTTAAATGTAGAGTAATAAACATTTACTTTTAACATAACAACATATAACAATGTAAATTACTCACTACATTTAAAGTAACACTAAATAGTTTTTTAAATTTTAAGCTTTAACATTGATCTCAGTGATTGTTGGGTTAGAAACATGACTGCTGATCAGATACTGCACTAGATAGTTTTGTAGAGCGGGTAGGTGTTCTAGGGGGCGCTCATTACCTGCTTTACGGCTGTTAGCTGTAACGCTAGTAGTTAGCATTTTCAGTTCGCCAATCGTCAATAAAAAGCACAAGAAGAAGAAAATGAAGTTGTTTGCTTTTTCTGTTGGCATCATAGAGCCTGGAAGTAAAAGTAAGAGACTAGTGTCTTTGGAGGTGAAGCAAAGAGCTAAAACCAGAGTAAACATCAGCGCGGCCTACACTAGTTTAGCTAAAGGAGGCTACAAAATCACAGACTGATGGGCTTTGTTGCTACTGGACTTGTAAGTAATAATATTTTTTTTTCAACAGTGTGGATCTTTTTACTTCGTGGTTTATTTTAGTATTAGTTGACTCATGTTAGCGTTAGCTCGTTGTTAGCACTAGCTACAGCAGGCTGCTGCAGGGTTGTTTACAACAGCTGTAACTCCACTTTCAACCAGTGGGGCGGAGGAGCAGGAAACTGTCTAGTGTTACTTTAAACAGCTTGGTTGAGTAAATTTTTTACAGTGTAGATTGTTCAGTCACATACGAGTTAAAAATGTTCTACCAAATGATTGATAGGAACATGAAAGGGTTCAAAAAGTTGTAACTTTAGCTAATTTGTCAACAATTATGTTATTTTTTAATCTTTCCCATTAAAAGAAGGCAAATCCAAAAGAAAAAGGCTAAATTTTCAGATTTATGTTTTTCATTTAGGCTCTTTCATGAAAACAAGACATTCTAGTTGTTAATCTGGGCCTGGATGAGCTCCATGGTCAACCAACCTTGACAAGCCAAACACTAACTGAAAAATGACCACATCGTTGTTTTGCATCAACCTTTTTAGACGAATACAAAAAGACATGAAGCCCCTTTTCTAAAATCTCAACATAACCCAACAAAACTTTAAAACAGCCAAGTCTCTGTTTCATGTGTGAAGAGTAACGTTATAAAATGGTCTAAAACACAGAAGAACCTTTGCAAAGGAAACAGAGTAGCAGAAAATGTTAGAAGAATGGCATTTGGTGGTGTGGAGGTTGTGAAACGCTCATAATGACATTTACTGTAACCTTTTGCTGTGACTTTTTAAGAGGGATTAAAACCACAGAGACGGAAAGATGGGGCTATGTTGGGCCTTTCATTAATCAAACTGTGATTGCACTGGGCCACAGCCCGGGGGCAATTTCTCCTCTCGCTCGCTAAGAAGTCGACACACTTATGAAGCTGTGAGGAACGCCAGGCGAACCCGCGAGTTCAGAGTTTGTCCTTTTAACGATGAAGTCGGGGTCGAGGCCTTCGGCCGAGCCGCTAACGTGTTAAGCTCCAAAACGAGGCGATTGCTGCCGGTTTGTGACCTCTGCAGGGAAACCGAGGCGGCTCATTGTTATGGGTAAAAGAACTCTTCGGATGAGAATGTTTTCATGAACATTTGCATTGCATAAATGTTTAATCAGCACCAAATTGCTCATTATTATGTACTGATGTGTTTTGGACAACTTTAACGCAGTAATTACAGAAAAACACATTTGCAAAACACTCGTTTTAAAAGATCTAAAGACAAACATTTACATAATGCAATGATTATATGAATAAAAAGTGACTCAGAGTAAAAAAAGTCACTTTTGTCTCATCCAGCATTGCACGCTGGCTCATTTTTATGTTTCCATGGAGAAAAAACACCACGACGTGTTTGCAAAACGGGATAAAATGAACAAAAGGTGAACCAGAGTTGACAATAACCCGCTGACATTTTGCCATCGCTGCCTCCTGGTAGTCGTGGGGGGGAGCAGACAGAGCGACGCAGCTGCGATGGAGAAAACATCCTGAGGCTGTTCAGCCCCTGAACTCACTGAAGCAGTCAAAATCTGAAACACCTGCACTCACACAACATTTAGCAGCTGCAGGAAGTGATATTATCACGCTTTACTACCTGAAAGTTTCCTTTTGTTTAGAAATTTGCCAAAACTCAACAGGTGTTAAAGTTTTCAAATCAGTAAAAGGACACAAAAAATTAAATGAATTCTCAGGTTTATGAAAGAGTTTTCTCATTTTAAGCGTGAAGCAAACCTTCAGAGTACTCATTTAAAATTAGAAAGTACTCATACACTCAAAATTCTACGTAATTACGTTTGGGGGTCACTAATGCACTTAAATGTGAGGTAACTACTATAACTTCAAAAATTTTATCACAGTTTACTACTGCTTAAATATTCAACTCAGAAATACTAGTTCAGTAAGCAAATTTCTAAGTACTTTGTACTAGTTTATCTTAGTAAGTAACTTGTAAGTACATTTTACTTTGTATGTATTAGTACCTCTAACACATAATTAGCCTTTCGCCGGCCCCGCCCCCAGAACGGCTATTGTCCAATCACACATCATAGCAACCGTTACTATCCGACAACTCCAAACAAAATGATGAAGCTAAGCCTAATTTACTACTAAGCATTAGCCTCGATAGTAGTCGTGTCTCCTTCGTTTCCCTCCAGAACCTCCTCATTGAGCTCAACCAGCAAGCCAGCAAGCATGAGTGCTCCCCCCGCCCGCGGCTGGGCGGAGGTCCGCCTCCCAGACTATCCAAGACCCTTTTAGATAAGACACACCGTGCCGGCAAATCAGCGTAATATTACCTCAACCGTGTGTCTTATAAACGCACATTAAGCCTTGGCGCAACAGCGGGTGGTGTCATGATCACGTGATGAATTAATGCCGAGCTCCGGCCGGGAACTAAAAATGAAAGTAAACACGTGCATAAAAAGTTACATTTTATAAACAGACTCAGCTGAGATGATAGCGATGCAGAGCGAGGAGCTTTTCTCCGTTAGAGCTGCCTGCAGCTCAGATCATCTGACAGCTCACAGGGACACCGAGTCGCCGCCACCGCTCCTCGGATCCACGCGTCCCCGGACGCCGGACCTTCTCCCAAACTCCAAACTCCTTGTTCCCTGCTACGCTTCGCTCAGCGGAGCCGACACTAATGTATCCCTCCACTGCATATTGTAACCATTTTTGCCTCCATCTGGATGATATTGAGGAGAAATTGCTCCAAAAAATGTCGCTGACATGCATCTGTCTACTTCTTTCCATGACGGAAATCTGCGGAGCTGCAGTATTTGATCCACTTATTGTCGGAGTTGGCAACAGTAACTAAGGGGGGCGGGGCTCGGCGAAAGGTCAATTATCTAGTCCAGTGTACTTAATACATTTAAGTTTGCATGCTATTTGTAGGGTTGAAATGCACTGGGACGTATAATTTATCCTGCAATAATTTGAAACAAATGCTTAAAGGTTGAATATGGAACACGGACACTATGGCGACATCTAGTGTGTAGAGGTGGTATTGCAACAACAGAACACATTTTCCAGCCGTCGGGGTTGTTGGTTCACTGCTGATACGTGAAGTGAGCAGCCAGCACCATGTCCAGTGATGAATCGTACAGGGTAAGGATTAATTTCTACTAATGAGTTTATTTTACAACAGTATTTACCGTTAGAACATCTTCTGGGCTCAGAATCAACTGCTTGACTTGTTGAGTTCGCCATTTTCCACAGTCCCAGCCTCGCCTTGCTGAGCGGACTTTTAACCGCAACGGTGCCCTCTAGTGGCTGGTAGATGTAAACATTAACCCATCGTCGTGCCCGTCAAAATAAAAATTTGATTATTATTTTTTAAAATATAGTAGAAAAACTGTACATTCATTCTGCACACCTCTAGATGCCCCATGGAGGTATTATTTTCTAAAAATATAGCTTTTTATTAAAATGTTCCATATTCCACCTTTAATCTATGCAATAAACAACTCTTTCAGATAACTACCTAAAGTATTTTTAGACCTTTTCACTGCACATGCAAGACAGAACTGCAGGAATAAATAAAACAAGTTAGTATAAATGTGTATCTGTGCATTACTGTTTTTTAATGATAAATCAAATAAATAATTAATAATTGCAGCATACATAGGTGGGTCCCATGTGGAATATATATGGGCAAACCATATATGGGCAGGTTTTGTTTGTGGTTTTCATGTTGGCCCTACATGGATTTTCCTGTTGAGGCTCATATGGTTTGTCAGTATGAATCCCTCCTATGTATGCTGACTGGTACTTAAAAAAACCTTGATGTGCAAAACCATGTAACACATTGTTAAATTGTCCATTGTACGTTTTTTTCCCCGTGTTTTGAACATGCCCTCAGGCATTTCGTCTCACCTGCAACACTTTATTTGACTAAAGCAAACCGACTTTAACGGATTTGTTTGTTTTCAGTTGGAGAACCAGCTGTACAGGTTCAAAAAAGGGTGCGGCTAAGTCAGAGATTGAACTTTGGTCATAACATAATATCCACGCCTGTTTACTTGTTCGTGCTTCAGAACACAAATCTGTAGAAAATCAGGGTCTCTCCAGGCTTCCCAATACATTTTTCTGTATCTTGACCCACTACGTATGTTCAATTTTAGTTATTGTTCTAGTCCTGGATTTACAAAAACATTTCAAATCAGCAGGACTTCTAAAAGCAGAGCTGCAGCCCCTCTGAGTTATTTGTGATTGAACCTTAGCAGACTGACCTTCTGGTAGCAGCAACATCTGCATCTGTGCAGATGTTGCTGCTCTGCAGAAAGCAACATCTGCAGCAGAACCCACCAAACCCTCTGTCTGTAGTTCAACAGGAGGTTTTAATTCTCCCCAGTGATGCTGCTAGTGCTTCTCTCATAAAGTTTTCCCGGCCTTCACATGACTTTCACAATCCCCACTAACTGACATTTTCAATCAGCTTTCAGATTATGGAAATGACTATCCTCCTTCTTCTTTGTGGAGTCCTTTTGATTTTCAGTGTCAGGCAGCAACTTATCAGGCTGTGAAATGATCTGTGTATTCATGCACACTATTACAAACAAGACTGAGTTTTAGTCAGCTAATTAAGTTCTAAAGTAAGGATGATTTAAAAACTGAATGTTCAAGAATGGTGTTCCTTTCAGTTTTTTCAATATGAAGTAAATATTGCTTAAAGCTCTCATTCACTTGTTATTTAAAAAAATCTGCATTGGTCTCTGGTATAAATAAATACCTTGTGAGTTGTTCTCTGTGGAAAAAAAGCTCTGGCGCTCCTGTTTCAGGGAGTAGAAGTTAGCCAGAGAGGAGTGGGGAGCAGAAAACAGGCAGGATTTGGAGTCTTACGCTGTATTATTTCATGATATTCTGACTTCTCGCCTCTGATTGGCTAACAGAGATGCGACTCAACCAATGACTCAGTTTGCTCTGCAACGTTGATATTTTATCTCCACAAATAAGACAAGCCTGGAGGAGCTCTGCCACGCAGTTGCTAATGCTAATAGTTAGCTTCTCCTAGCTGGGACACGCTCTGCTGTTTCCTGGACGCTAAAACCAACAAAAACCACCGTCCTCGTTGCGAGCCAAGATGGGTGAGTCCATGAATGTTCATTTTCAGTGTGACGTAGATCTGAGTGACATCTTTAATCCGAGCATTTACCCATCAGGAAATAGGGGTAGAAGACTATTTTCATGTTCAGCCTGCATGTTAAACTCAGAGTGACTGATCATATTTAAAAAATAACAAGTAAAAAATTGTTTCTCAGTGAATCTGCTCTTTAAACCTTAAATGTATATTAATTATATTCCATAATAAGATGTCCCTTTGGTTAAAGTTGTATTTGAGCCTTTTTAGATGTGTTTCTGTGTCAAAATGATGCATAATTGCAATTTTTGCAGGTGGAGTTTCCTAAATGACCGCTTTTTAACAAAGACTAATGATTTTCTGGTTTTAGAATATATCAACCTAATTCGATCTTGGCTCCCCTTAGACTAGTCGTTAGCATATCAGTCCTGAAGAACATAAATCAGTGGTGGCCATCCCTGGTCCTCTGTATCCTGCATGTTTGGGTTGTTGTCCTGCTCCAACCCACCTGACTCAGTGGATAAATGACCTCTTCAGCATATTCTCAGATCCTTGAGACTCCTGTTAATCACCCAGTCATTCCAACAAGAGCAGAGAAGCGTCTAACACCTGCATGAGTGTGGCCCTTGAGAACAAAACTTAAACACCACTCATGTAAACTCTATTTATCTGAGCAGAGGCCACCACAGAGAGAACCAAATATATAAAATCCATAAACCTTTCCCAGGTTTAATCCATCCCTGCTGTGATGATGCTTTGAAATCACTGATAGCTGGTCCAAAATATCAGTACCGTTCAATTTACCAAAGTGTTACAGCATGCAATCAGATTAAAACGTCATTACGGAGGTGTGGGTTCAAATGCTCCATGTGATGCATGAACCAATTCACAACAGATGTTCAGAGGAGGCCACCGTTCCCAACACTTTAACAGCATGTAATCCATTTGCAACTGCCTCATTTGCATCAGCAGCTGTGTTGTTGTTGAGTAAAACCCATCTTTAAGAACACGAGCTGGGAAAAACGTCAAGTCTTCCGGGGCTCGTATCTAGATTAGAGGGAGATCCTCTTAAAGGCATCGTGCAGACGCAACATTCTCTAGTTTTCTCTCCTCTGAGACCACCGATTCAGCTGTCAGCAGGCTAGCTGGGATCCAGACGGAGAAACTAAACCTCTGGGCGAATTAAATGCAACCACGCCAAAAGGAACAATAGTCTGTCCCTGGTGAGCCGCTGCACTTGGTTGCCATGTGTCTTACATGAATAGCTATTAAGACTAACAGCTATAGTAGCTCTGAGCTGGGAAACACACACACACACACACACACACACACACACACACGGAAACACGCAGACCTCAGTGGATGTACAGTACGCTGGAGTCTGGAGTTTCCCTAGTAACAGCGTCGACTTTCATGCTGTTACTGATGGAACTGGAGATGTAGATTTAACACACATGCAGGCAGCATATGGCACACACACACACACACACACACACACACACACACACACACACCGCCCACCTGAGGCAACCTCAGCCTCAACAGTCATCAGAGAAAAAAAAAACAAAGGAAGGCAGCGGGATCAAACAGCAGTGAATCCATCAGGATCTGGCAACAAAAAGAACCAATTCTATTTTAGTTTGAGTACTTCAATAAACAATTTTGTCCCTGTTTTGATTTATTTTTAAATTCGACTCCTTTTGTTCTGTTGCTAATCTGGTTTTGCGAGAGAGAATTGGCATCAGTAAGGGAGCAGCACCAGCCCGTGGAAACTAATGCACATGAGAACGAAACCAGAGGAAGGTGTCGATACAATCAGGTCAATAACTGGAGAAAACCTTCTCAAGGCACATTGTATCTGTCTGCAGAGAGAAACCACCATGTCACTGCACCTTTAACCAGCACTAAAGGCTTATAGTTGGTTCATTTTGGTAAAAGTTAGTCAATGAGTAGCTTCTTCGTGTGGTTTTTGGCCTTCTCACAGAGAAAACGGCAAAAAAGTGTCAATATGGACCAGAAGTAACCACAGCAAGGTTACTTCTGCACCGTCCATGGTTTTGTGTTTTGATTGCATCCCAGAATGAAAAGCATACACGAGATGTTAGGCTGAAACCTGCAGCATGCACCTAGAAGTTGGGTCACCATAAACAAACCGTGTTTGGAGTTTATCTGGACCCAGACCACCTCCTCTAATGGTTTCTGTGTGGTCATTTTGGTCCAAACTATGATTTAAACGCCACAAACCGCACAAGAAAACACGTCTGAAGAGGTGATTGGTCCAATTCTAACCAACTGAGCTGACCACAGAGGAAGATCTTCATCTGATCCTCATAAAACAACCAGTCCAGACGTGAGATTTGGTCTTGATCACAGTAAAAACAGTTCATTTGAGGCTGAAACACACAGATCAGCATGTTAAAGGAATAAAAGGCAAACATTATCCTTTACCACGCCGATTTCCTTCTAAAGGCTTTGTTTGTCTGGCGCTGATGAACATTTCATGTGCAAATACTTCAAAGATGAGTCTGGAGACAGAACAGGAGGCATTCGAACATCAATTATTCAAAAATGTGTGTGTGTGTGTGTGTGTGTGTGAGAGAGAGAGAGAGAGCGAGAGAGAGAAATAAAGGGTAAAATGTGCCAAACAAGACCATGAGAGATCAGGTTCTTCTTTGTTTTCATAATTCCACCTCCATTTATTTGAAACAAAAGAGAGAAAAAGTGTTAAATCCACTAAACTGAAATACAAAATTAAGGGACTTGAATTGAAATCATTGTATGAGAACAGTTTTTACACACACACACACACACACACACACACACACACACACACACACACACACACACACACACACACACACACACACACACACACACACACACACACACACACACACACACACACGACAGCATTGTGGAGAGAACAATATGGCAAAAAGAGGAGCTTGGTCACTTAAGCCAAGACGCTTTCTTTGTTTTTATAGGCAACTGCGTAGCCAGCTGACTCTGTCAGAGGATTTAGTGGCTTTGTTCAGGTCTGTGTTGTGGTTTGTCCCGTTTTTTTAAAGCTAACAGTAAAAAAATAGAAGGGAGACTTCCAGGAGTCCTCCCAAAATCTTCCATCCACCCACCCACCCATCCTTCCTCCCCTCTCTGTCTCCCGGTCTCACGTCTGGGTCTGCTGCAGCAGCTCTGCAGAGAGAGGGGCCACTTCCAGTAAAAACAAAAACAAAACAACAAAAAAACAAACAAAAATCAAACCGGGTGCGTTAAATAGGTGGTCTAAAGGTGATTTCACTTTGCAGAGCCTTGTGGGTTTACAAGAAGTCCCGCGCGCTCTGCATCATCCGGCGGGGCGTTGGCTGTTTCTGCAATTCCACAGTGCGCCTGTGGTTCGGCTACCCCCGGGGTCCGATCCGGGATCAGCAGGGTCCTCAACCAACAGGTCCCGTTTTTGCATGTATTTTCTTTTGTGTGTGTGTATGTGTGTGTGCTTGTGTGTGTGTATGGCTGCGCAAAAACCATGCGTCCCGTGCGCCTCGGTGGCACAAGGAGGCAGGAGGAGGAGTGAGGGGGGGCTGGAGGGGGAGGAGATGAAATCAAACGGAATCCCTGATCAGTCCTTGCCCCCGTTAACCAAAGACAGCTCTTTCAGAATTCCACTGGCGTCCACTCGCCGCCGCTCCCGGATCATGTCCTCCAGGCTGCGAAACACCAGCGTGTGCACGCCGCTGCCGGACAGGTGCACTTTGAGAAAATACTGCTGCTCGGCCGAGTGCGCCTCGCCTCCGGCTTTAAACTCCCGCTTCCCAAAGCGGCACCAGGCGGCGAAACTTTCCGAATTGGTCCAGCAAATCTCCTCGCTCCGCAGGCCCAGGTGTCCTACCGCGTTCTGCATCACCAGGTCTGGAGGAAGCGGCCGAAATCGGTACCGACTGTTGACTATCCTCCCGCGCCGCCCGCTGCTGATCTCCAGCAGGCTGTCCTTGCGGATCTCGCCCTTGTGCAGATGAATGACCCGGTCCTCGTGCTCGTAGATGACCCAATGGGGCGCTTGCGCGGTGCCCACCAGCTCAAGCAGGTCCCCCGGTTTGCACATAGTCAGCAAAGTTTTGGCCGAATACACGTTCAGGTCCTCGTTTTCCCGCAGCTTGGAGAAGATGCATTCCTGGGAGCAGAACGCCGAGTACTCCACCTCGCTGACCGAGAAGGGTCCCTCCTCGCTCGGGCTGTGGTCCTTGGTGAAGCCGCAGTCGGACGGAGTTCGGTCGTCCACCTCCTCCTCTTCGTCAGAGAAGAAGTAGGCGACGCCGACCCGCAGCTCGTCCTTCTCCAGCCCGGACGGATCCCCCGTGGGCAGCTCGCTGTAGTTGAGGTGGGTGATCCGATCCAGTTGATTTCCCATCAATGACCTGGCAGGGCAGAGGCATGGACTGCGGTGTCTGGGAAACAAACCAGGAGCAGGATTACCACTAAAACAGCTCTCAGGAAACACTCAGACCAAACAGTGACTCAATCAGTGATCCGCTGCCCTCTGCACTACTTAGTCATTACATCTGGAAGAATGTGAGACATCAGAAAAAAGCAAAGCACTGAAACAAAGAGAAGCTAACGTGTTTAATGGTTAATCCACCTTTACGCACAGAGTCGGTTACCTGTGCGCTCCCAGGGGAGATGATCAGATATCCTCCATGAGTGAGTACAGAGGGCAGCTCAGTCCTCTGCTCCCTTTCTCTTCTCTTCTTCTGCTCTCCCTTCCTTCTCACGCAGACTTCGCACCACGCACCGGGCGCTCCGGCAGCAGTGCGAGCTCGAACTTCTCCTGATCGGCACCAGCTCCGTTTAAGTACCACGGAGAGCTCCGCCTACAACGGAGCCCGTCTCCTCCGAGCCAATGGGAAACGCCGAGGCGCACGCCACTCACTCAAACGGGCCAATCCGGTGCGCACCGGGCGGCTGGCGGCCGGAGACGGCTGTTACCGTGGCGTGGTGTTTGTGTTGTCAGAGGGCTGTGGAATTCTCCACGTGATCAGATGAGACCCTACTCAGGTGTGTGTGTGTGTGTGCGTGTGTGTGTGTGTGTGTGTGTGTGTGTGTGTGTGTGTGTGTGTGTGTGTGTGTGTGTGTGTGTGTGTGTGTGTGTGTGTGTGTGTGTGTGTGCCCAAGAATAAAAAAAACTTGCTTCCCAGCCTGCAGCTCGCTCTTGGATAAATAATCCAACAGCTTCACACTTGTGTCATCTTCACTCACGACCAAAACAGATCTTTACTTATTATTTAAATATTAAACAGCACAACTATAACAAAGGGAAATTAGCAAGATCTGACCCTGTTATAGAGATAGAGGCCCTGCCAAATGATCCAATTGATAGAACGGACTAAGATCTGATGAAAGAAGCCAAAGCTCAATAATTTCTCATCATAAAATGATGAAACGTGTGTGAATGCATTCTTTCACAGATTTAAAAGAATTGCTTTTCTCTGTTTTGTTGCATCTGAAAAGCTGTCATGAAGTTCCTCCTCCTGTTCTCACCCCTGACCCAGATGGGTGAAGGTAGCTGACAGAGCCGTCCCTTCTTTCTGCTAAGATTACATTTACACACCAACCAAAACACACGCTTCACTCGTGCATCCTCCTATGTGTTTACACCTGAGAGCACGAGTGCAGGAATCTGATTGATTACCTTTTACAGCAGTGAAACTGCAAGCAGGGCTGTGTAATTCATTTATGATGTATGTTGCTCTTTGTGCGTATCCGTGTACTTTAACTCCGACTCAGAGTGAAAAAAACACACTAGGTAATAAATAAGAATGTTTTTTCTCTTTCTGTGTGGTGCTCTGGCTGCCCCACACACACTGTGTCATGAGACCACCAGTAACGGCTTTGGCTGCGTCCCATTCCTTTGTGGTCCTGTCCCACCTGTAATCTACAACAAGCAGGAGAGAGTTCCTTTAAGGATCCCACCTTTCCCCTGGACACAGCCGCGCTCTTTTCTCATTCTCCATTCTTTCATTGTTTCCTCTCACTAACTTTTCCTCAAAGCACACCTACACACACACACACACACACACACACACACACACACACACACACACACACCCTATCCTATGTGCAGCTGGTATAATAATCATAATAAGGCAGGTTGCAGACGGTGGAATAACTACTGAGACAGGGTGATATTTCACAACCCCAATAATTGGAACCGTCTCTTTTCCCTAATTACTAACTAAATCATACACTCTGCTGCTTGATGCAAATTAGAAAGACGAACAGACGCGTGCATTCAGTTATCTTTATATTTATGCCCAAATGGATGGAAACATCAATGTGTTTGTCTGTCTCATATGTGACCAATGAGCTGAGACACAAACGTGCACAAATTCACATTCTGTTTTTGCAGCCAAACGACAACATTTGTGCCTTAAAGGGATCCAGTGGAAAGACTTTTTGAATTACAAATCAGTTCTGAACAAAATTTCACATCATTTCCAAATTTCTTTTTCTTTTCCAACATTGGGTTGTGGAGGTGTTAGGTCCAGGAAGGGAGCCTGGAAATCCCTCTTATCAGTGACACTTTGTAGCTCCTTCTTTGGGACCTCGAGGTATTTCCAAGCCAGAACCCATGGGTTGTGGGTCTACCATGGGGTCTCCTGGTAGAATGTGCCTAAAAGACTTCCTATAAAGTCCTCAAATCACCTTAGAAGACTCCTTTCAATGAAGAGGAGCAGCAATACTCTGAGCTTCTTCTAGATCAGGGGTTCCCACATTTTTTTCTTTGGGGACCCCCTTGCCTGTGTCCAAGACAAGCCAGGACCCCCAACCCCAACTCCTACACGCATTAACATGTTAAATGTGATAATTTGCCAACTTTATACAGACATACAGAGTAATAACCTTTATATGGAGTTCCAATTATACTGTAGGGTGTGTTATTAGGATTTTATAAGTGTAATTTTTACAAATACAATTTTGCTAACCTCAGCAAAGACATAATTATGGGGACCCCCTGTAATCTTGTGGGGACCCCATTTGGGGTCCTGAACCCTGATTTGGGAACCCCTGTTCTAGATGACAAAACAATCCATCAGTGACTCAGATACTTTTGCTTAATAACACAAAGGAGTTTCCTGCTCCTCCGCCCTACTGGTTGAAATTGGAATGACAACTACCGCAAACAACCCTGTTGTAGCTAGCGCTAACAACGAGCTAACACTAACACGAGCCAACTAATACTAAAATAAACCACGAAGTAAAAAGATCCACACTGTTGAACAAAAATATTATTACTTACAAGTCCATTAGCAACAAAGCCAGGTCACCATCAGTCCGTGATTTTGTAGCTAGCTAGCTTAGCTTCAAACTAGTGTAGGCCGACCTGATGTTCACTCCGGTTTTAGCTCCATTGCTTCACCTCCAAAGACACTAGTCTCTTACTTATACTTCCAGGCTCTGCCATGATGCACAGAAAAAGCAAACTTCTTTTTCTTCTTGTGCTTTTTATTGATGAACTGAAAATGCTAACCGTTAGCATTACAGCTAACAGCCGTAATGCTAGAACACCTACCCGCTCCACAAAACTTCCTGCAGTTTTTAGTCAGCAGAGGCCTGCAGAGTGGTGTCAAAAATGAAATTGGTCAAGTTTCTAACCCAACAATCACTGAGATCAATGTTAAAGCGCTAGCTTAAAGTTTAAAAACCTACCTGTTGTTACTGTAAATCCAAAAGCCTGGCGTACAGCTGTTTCTTTTACTGAAGAGTCATTAATGCAGCCAATCAATCTTTTAATGCATTGTCACTTTATAAAACGTCACACTGCCATTCATTTATCATCACACAGTTATTTGCATAAATGTTGATGATTGCTAGCAAGCGCTAATAGCAGCATCAGCACATTAGATGGACATTTCATCACAGATCTGCACATTCATTACAAAGAATAGTCTAAACTTTATGAGATTGGAATAATTTTAAAGCAGTAGCCATCCGTGTCCGTTTTAGCTCTGCTTGGACTAGCCATTAGCTCATCAATCCTCTCAGAATTCATCTCCACTAACTCCATCAACATTCAGACTTAGAGCGCTTTGGGGACTCAAACATAAATTTGGGTGAAAATACAACACAGCAGCCAACATTAAACTCGTGTAAATCTGTTTTGTTGAGGCGTAGACTTCAGCAGCGAGAAGATATTTTCTGCTCTCTGTGAGTTCACGTTACAAAATGCTAAGACCTGCATCGTCTTCATGCTTTATAGAATTTGTTGTGCGGTAGGTGGTATTTTAGGATCTTATCACCTGAATCACAAGCTGTTTGAAAAGACATCCCCTTCTTCAGGTTCTTGTAGAAAACACAGGAAAATAACACAGTAAGCTCTTATTTTGTGATAGCCCCGTGGGGAGGAAAAATAATCCTTTTGCTTGTATCTTTTCTGGGGAGGTCAAAGAGCAGGGTCAGCCACAGAGCGGGCGTCAGGTGGAAATATTACTGCGCTCGGCTACAGTGATTTTATAGTTGTCCAAGACGATTGCTCAGAGCAGGAAGCAGCTTTGTGATCTATTCGGTGGAGATCCAAGCACAACAGTCAGCAGAAGAGCCTGGCTGTGGGAAACTCCATCAAAAAGTGCTCCGCTTTTGCCTCTGTGACACTTTTTTCTTGATGCTGTCATTTGTTATCATTAGACAATGTTTAAAACACCTGTATTTAAACAGAAATCTTATGTTTTCTAATGAAATCATCAAAACATCATTGGATATATGTTAATTCACCCAAATTACAAGCTTATTAGCATAAAAGCTACTACATAAAGTTCTATTCTATATCTGGCAGCTGAAGAACTCTTTAAAAAAACTCATTTTTTAGGTGTCTCATTTCATTTTATTTTGACGTTGACAGTGTAATAAGCGCTCAGTGTTTTCTCAACACAATGACTTCATTGTAAAATGTTTTAAACCAGAGCAACAGTTGCAGTTCTCCCAGTCTGTCAGCAGTTTGGTTTGTTCTTAGGGAGGTTCTGATGAGAGATTTACTCTTTGCTGATCGTTTTCAAGAGCAAAGCTGTAAGAAACGGATTGAACCGTGTGCAAGCTGCAGCGTTCAAGGTTACATTAGAGTGGAACATCCACACTCTGTGGTTGTTAAGATTCAGCTGGATCAAAGTTTAGGTGAATATGAAGAGCTCCGGTTTTTAGGAGAGGCTTTACAGAAAAGATACTTGTTTTACAACACATCACCATTAGTGAGCAATAATGTTTATGCCTGTGTGCATTTATGTTCACCAAAATATTTCATAAATTTACGAGGAAACGTAATGAAATTTAAAAAAAAATAATGATTTGACATAGCCTGGCAAGCCGTCCTATATATGTGTATATATAGTCTGGCCACGAACCATTGACGGCTCTCAGTCGTGAGGCGGGATCTACAGTTGTCTTTCAAAATGTCAGCACGCAATTGGATAGCGCTAGGACCAATCAGAGTAACGAACAACGTGACGTAATCACAGCGACGGAAAAGAGGGAGGCAGCAATGGCGTCTAACATCAATGATTTCTGTCGTTTTTGTATGAAAAACATGTGAATATCAGGTGTACTGGGACATTGCACTACTTTGTTTGATAAAAATAAGAAGCCGCTA
Organism: Aphyosemion australe; assembly: GCA_006937985.1. NCBI lineage: Eukaryota > Metazoa > Chordata > Actinopteri > Cyprinodontiformes > Nothobranchiidae > Aphyosemion > Aphyosemion australe. Next base: position 810,814 of record SSNS01000200.1, on the reverse strand, counting down.
AGTATATCAGACAGACTTACGCACGTTGGAGTCTAAATAATCCAATGTTGATGACAAAGCCGTTTGAAACGAAGGTTGTTGTTTGTTTGTGTTCGCGATCGCAGCTCTGACATCATCGACTACTCCCGCTCTGTGATTGGCCCACAATATAGAGCGCCGTGATTGGCCCAACCAAAACTATAGCGAGCTGTGATTGGACAGCCACAGCAGTGGATCGGGCTGCGAGGGTTCCAATGAAGCGTGCCTAGACCAAACTCTGCAAGGCAAGAAGTTGGTTTAGTTCACTAGGCTAGATTTGACGTGCAACGCTAAATTCATTTTGAAAGTGTATCCAATTCAAGATGGCCAACTCTGCTAACTAGCTACGTTTACATGCGCCAAATTTCCCCTATCCGATTGAAATCTTGGTTGATCGGATATCCCAAATCTTTGTTTACATGGACGCTAACTGAAATGATCCGATCATGCCATGAGTAGGTTGAGCATACGCAGAGTTGTCTTTCCCGGAAAAAAAAATGTAAACAAAAGCCATCTTCTTCGCACGTCTTTTCCCTGGATTTTTATTTGCTTATTCTCTAGTTTTGTCCGTTGACATACCCCACTGTGGACCACTTCTGTTTACCTCCCGCCATGTTTTCGTCACACACATGCGCAGTGGGCATTATTTTACTCCAGCAATCCCAATGCGTGTGTACATGGACGTCAATCGGATTGACGATCAGACCAAACCACCTCTCTCAATCGGAATGAAATTTCACTCGGATCGGGACGAATCGGATCAGAATATTCCAATTGACATCTTTACATGACGAATTTTTGATCCGATAGGGCGTTCATTCTGATTGCTTGTGTCCATGTAAACGTAGCTACTGACCTTAGAAAACACAAAAATGACTACAAATCTGCATTTTTACAGAAGTTGAGCTGAATTTTGTCACTGAAGAAAATATCTAAATCATAATTTCTCCCAAAGCAACACTGAGACTTATTCTTATTTATCTTTTAGGTTATTTTCTGTGTACACTTTTGTGGGTTAACTTCTGCTCACCAGGCTTTGAACCTGAGTCAAAGTCCTTTACAACTGATGTGATTACTAGAACATTTGAATAGCGACTCTTATGATAAGGTAATCCTAAAACCCTGTAAATCATGAGAGGAAGGCAATTCTGGGGGAAAACAAACATAACCAGAAGCTTCTGTGCACAGAGACAATTTTTACTGAAACGAATAAATAAAACGAGGCTTAGAGTCTGGCTGTAATCCTGGATGGAGAGGCTTATTGGACTTATTGTACCAGGTGGACTTTGTAATTGGAGCCTAAGCTCTTTATTTGTCTCCTCCACTCTAAACACAAACGGCATCATTACACAACAAAGTCCATCAGACCTGATCTGATCAGCTGTCCTTTAACTTTAACTATAGACTCAGACATATAATATATGTTGACACTTAAAGGAGGGTGGGATTTAGTGGTAATTCTGCTAATCTGCTGGTATTTGTGATACAAAACACCACCTTATGTTGATTTCACAACAATGTGCCTGTTTCCGCCTCGTTTTTCATCTTCTCTGCACCAGCTTCCTTAATTTTGAGCTTCATAAGATATTGAACACGGGCACAAATTACAGCATGAATAACCGGATCGATACGAGCCCTGATGGAAATCAATCGGGCGGCCCCGGCATATGAATTGGCTTATAAACAGGAGATGTTTGGCATCAAGCCTGAGCATCTGTGTTTTTTTCCCAAACAGTGGATTGGAATCTGATAGATGAAAATTAAAATTACCTTTGGTTTGGGTTTGACAAACAAAATCAAAAAGAAAAACCTGTTAGCGCACACGTCGGAGCATCATAGGAGTATTTTATGTCTTTTTATTGTCTTGGTTCACATCCAGACAGTCACATACGGCACCAATCTGTCCCTGGAGATTAAAAAGGGGAAGGAATTTTGGAATAGTTTGGTGATGGAACGCTCCTTCAGCCAATTTTAGGAATTGGATTGGCAAAATGTTTCTGTGTGGCACCAGTTCCAGAAATCTCCCTCCAAGCAGAGCCAAGGCTCCTGCTGAGATACATAATTTCTTTTATTGCATTCTTGCTTGATTTGTGGAAAAACACACTTGTCTAAAATATGTTTGACTGTTGTTTTATCATCAGAAAATTGATTGCTGTTCTGTTGTTTTGAATGAGCAGAAATTAAAGTTGGACTAATCTCTTTAGATGTAGTTTTATTTCATTTAGTGTCGGAACAAGATGTACCAGCAGTTTAACAATATTGTTCCTCTCTTTCTCGTCTGAATTCCCACCAGTTGTCCATTACTTCTTCAGCTGCACCTGCATGCGTGTGTATTGGCATGTTTTATGTGTGTGTGTCTTGTGTTTTGTCCAACTCTGTCTCCCATTGAAAAGCAGCTCCTCAATCAGGTCTTATCAGCTCTCCTCAGACTGGATTGTGACTCATTCAGGAGGACCAGGTTCGACACATCTAAAGCTCATCAACGCCGCCCTGAATGTTCTTCTGCAGACTCTACCCTGCTCCACCTCGGTCACAACTCCTTCTACGGACTTTTGCTGTAATGTGTGGAATTATTTTGTGAGCTGTAAACTAAAATCTGTACAAAAATTCAATGTTCTGACTGAGTTTATAAAAGATCGCAGCTGAATGAGGTGCATGGTGTCATAAACCTGCTGTAGAGCTACAGTAGCAAATCTGCAAAACAAGCTAGCTTAAAACATTTTTTTCATGCCTTTTAACAACGTTCTAACATAGCCATGTACGGTTTTGGCCAAAGGTTTATGGGAAATTGGAAAAGTTGCTGCTTAAGGTTTTATAATAACAATTTGCATATACTCCAGAATGTTATGAAGAGTGATCAGATGAATTGCATAGTCCTTCCTTGCCATGGAAATGAACTTTATCCCAAAAAATACTTTCCACTGCATTCCATGCTGTCATTAAACCTGCTGAGACCAATTCAGTAATGGTCTTGTTAACTCAGGTGAGAATGTTGACGAGCACAAGGCTGGAGATCATTATGTCAGGCTGATTGGGTTAGAATGGCAGACTTGACATGTTAAAAGGAGGGTGATGCTTGAAATCATTGTTCTTCCATTGTTAACCATGGTGACCTGCAAAGAAACGTGTGCAGCCATCATTGCGTTGGCTAAAAATGGCTTCACAGGCAAGGCGTTGTGGCTACTAAGATTGCACCTAAATCAACAATTTATACTGTAAACCTCCGCTACTTTCAGAGGAGCTGTCAGTTCAGCATACGGATGGCAAAGTACGAGGAAAACGTTTGTCGATTGGGTTCATGATGTTTAACCATCCACAAAAATGAACTGATGAATGTGTATCACAGATTTTTATTTTACCACCTTCTAATTCTAAAAAATGTTTAGAAAATAAAACTTTAAAATATATCAAATTGACAAGTCAGGGTGTCCTACGGTTGCTAAAACAAAGTGTATGATGATCTGACGGTTAAACTGGCCCATCAAAGTGTCATACAGCTTAAAATAACATTTGATGATCTGACCGCGTATGCCTATCTGACAGTCCGCTTTAGATAAATTGAAAAATACCTCACTAAGGCCTAAAAGGCTGTGTGGTTTTTGCAAGACAACATGTGTCCAACTGCAGCACAGGTACTTTAAAGAAAAAGTCCTTTTTTGTTTTATTTTACAACAGGGGTCAGATAGGGGCTTTTGGATTTCTACAAGATAGAAGACAAGTTTCAACATAAACATTGAGGTTTGAATGAATCAAGGCTGTATTCCAGAGGAAGATTTTAGACCAGTATCTAACTGGGCTCCTGCAGTTGGCAACATATTTGGAAATTATGTTTATGAAGGAGTTTCCAATCTATCTTTAAAGCTTTCAGGGGTTCTCAGCTTGGATGGCAAAGCTTAATTGTCTTGGAAAATGTAAAAGAAAAGTGACATGTCTCAAACTTATCTCCCACCTGTCATCATTAGAAGTTTTACCTGTTGGCCAAGAAAGCATTTGCACCACTCCTGGACATCCTCCAGCTGAAGGGAAAGCCCTGGTGGAGCGCTACTCACACTGACAACAAGCCTTTGTGCAGAGGAGACTGCAACCTGCTCCTCATCAAGCAGCTGCTCTTCATCTCAGAGGTCCATATCACTTGAAGCCTTGAAGTCAGATTTCCCAATCGTTACTCTGCAGTATTTGCTCAAAAACAACAGGGACTCCTGCGGCATTAGTCCAACTCTCATGTAAGGTTCAAACATTACAAATCTTGTGAAAATGCAGCTGGAACGATATGTTCTTGCAAAGTCTTCAACTTGTAGTCCAAAGTGAGCTTCCCTTGTAACTTCAGTGCGGCTTGTCAGTCACCTCCTTTAAAAGGAGCAAATTCTTCATCATTTTGAAAAATTCCACAATTTTTTTGAACATAAATGAAATAAAAACGTGACCGTTTAATGAAAGCTACGCAGCCTCCAGCTGCAAAATGATGAGTTTTAGTCATCCTGACCTCATCAAAAGGACATAGTCTCATTAGTGAACAGAAGTCACCTAATTAAAGTGCTGTATTCTTATATAAATAGATCTGTCTCATCAATTGTGTTTGATATTTGTGCAAAAAGTCAGATAGATGTGTGAGCGCCCGCAAGAATCCAACCAGCTGAGCGACAGCAAAGGTTTACGGAAATAAAACATCATCAATAAACAGACTAGATTAAAGGAATTGATCTCATTTGTGAACAAACAACAGGGCACACTGTCAATAATCATATTTTATTACATTTACTTAATAGATTAAGATTTCACCACTGATGCAACAGAACAGCTTTCCTTTAAAACCTGTTCAGAAAATTCAGCCTGATTGAATATTCAATAAAAATACGACCATATTGGCATGAAGCTCTGCTGCTTTCACATGAAAGCATGCAGGTTACAACTCCATCACCGCCTCCTCCCCCTCTGGTCTCCTCTCTCGCTCCTGTTCTGTCTTTGGTAGTGCATTGGTATGCAGAGTGATGCTGGCTGGTGTTTGCAGGGGAAGGATAAAGCAGTAATCAGTGTCAATGAAGCAGCTCTTGTCTCGCGGCCCAAATGTGCCAACATCAGCAGCATCGCTCGGCCATGTGGATCAGCGTGTGTATAAGAATGTGTCTTTTATTCTGTTAGGGAGGGAGGGAGCGGAATCAGAAGGGCCAGACAGAGGTCACTTTCCTGGACATGTGCTTTTATTTTTTTGCTCCTTTAAGCTCAGGCTCTGATCTAAAGTCACAGCCCTTGAAACAGAGCTGTTAGTTTAATGTTTGTTCTGATTTCTTTCTTTCTTTCTGGAAACGGCTCAGAACTTTAAATTTACTCTCAGTTTTGGACGTGCTGGCTCCTGATGTGACTGTGAAATGATTCCTATAGTTCTGGGAGGGGGAAGGTGACGGGGAAAATACAATATCTCGATCCTCTCAGCCGTTGTGTTTCCATACGAAATCGTCCCTTTAAGGACTTTATGACGTCAGAAATTAAAGCAACTCTGCTTATTTAGTTTGCCTTCCATTCTACTTCAACTGCAACTCTTGCAATTCCTTAACGGCTGGTTGTTTGGCGACGTCTGCTGATGACATTTCCTACTGAGTTACAACCAATCAGCATGAGTTAAACACAAGTCCCGCCCAGTGACTCTATTGGGCTATTTTGAATACATACACCAATACAGGTACTCGGTTAGGTCCTTACATGGCCCAGAACCGGTCCCTGTCAAATGGAGACACGTGCATGCCACAAAGGTCTAGAAAAATTACCCAGATGTTCAAGCAGAGGAAACGAACCTTAAAGTCACACTCCTGAACTTTGCGGATATATGCTCTGTGTCGCCCTCTCAAGGCTTGCTGCGTAATGACACTGCCGTAAAATCAAATCTCTCTCGGGCATAAGAGACATGTTTACATTACTAATGTAAATGAAATGAAACCAAACAAACTTTTCCACCTCCACACATTGAATAAATAGTTTTATCAGGACTGTATAACAACTTTATGCCCGACCAAACACAATAACCCTGGTGAAATCATTTATTACTTACCTAGCCATTAGCAGCACGGCTAGGTCAGAGTCCTTAGTTCATGCTGTTCTTTCTAAAAGAGCTCTCCAGCGAGGAAAAGACGTCCCAATAATAATTCTGGTCTTTGCTCTTGTTCTATCACGTTCTCCTTTTCTTTTCCTAGATTCCTCTGATAAGGGATTTCTAGCTTTCTTTGGTGGATCTGTCAAAAAAGCGCGCGTTCTAAACATGCTTAATGCGCGTTTAGAATGCGTGATTTTAGAATGCGCAATTTTTTGCCCCCTTTGGCTTGCACAGTGGCGCAGTGGTTAGCGCAGTTGCCTTGCAGCAAGAAGGTTCCGGGTTCACATCCCGGCCTGGGGTCTTTCTGCATGGAGTTTGCATGTTCTCCCTGTGCACGCGTGGGTTCTCTCCGGGTACTCCGTCTTCCTCCCACAGTCCAAAAACATGACTGTCAGGTTGATTGGTCTCTCTAAATTGTCCTTAGGTGTGTGTGTGTGGTTGTTTGTCCTGTGTGTCTCTGTGTTGCCCTGCGATGGACTGGCAACCTGTCCAGGGTGTACCCCGCCTGCTTGCCCGATGACTGCTGGAGATAGGCAGTAAACAGACGTGGGACCCCCTAACACTATCACAGCTCCGAAAATGAACATAATAGACCAGGGGTTCCCAAAATGTTTTCTTTGAGGACCCCCTTTCTCGTGTCCAAGACAAGCCAGGACCCAAACCCAACTCCTACACACATAAACACATTAAATGTGATCATTTACAAACTTTCTACAGACATACTGAGTTGTAACTTTTATATGGAGTTCTGATTATACTGTAGGGTGTGTTATTGGGATTTTATAAATGAAATTTTTACAAATAAAATCTTGCTAACCTCACAACCTCAGCAAAGACAACATTTTGGGGACCCCTTGCAATCTTGTGGGGACCCCCTTGGGGGTCCCGACCCCCAATTTGGGAACCACTGTAATAGATGATAGTATACCACCAAAATTTTACAAAAAACATTATTTTAAGGAGTAAAAGTTGCGGAATGTGTCTTTAAGGCAAAAGTATCCAACAGATATCTGATCCAACAGAAATGAACCATGTCACCAAATGGGTGGGTCCGCGCTAAGGTTAAAAACTAATGTATGAGAATGGGGGGGGGGGGGGGCTTCAGGGGGTCAAGGTGTGTTATTTGAACCATTTTCTGTGCTTTTTCTATATAAACCATTTTAAATCAATCTACTGAATAATGGTCATTTTTGGGTGTGTATCAGGAACAGAATTAGAGTATGACTGCCCTTCCTCCCCTGCAAGTAAAGAACCAGGAAAGTAAAGTCTGTTAGCTGGAGATGATCTAGACAGGAAAGGAGCTTTCTATGGATCTTAAATAACACAATCAAATGCAATTGTTCTTCTTTTAAAATTGCAATCACAAAAAAAGTTTTAAAAAAATCAACTCTAGAAAGAAAATAGTTATGAGAATTTAACGATGTCACTAAAAAGAGCAGTATCATCATCACTTGTGACTGGAAAATGAAAATAGGAGCTGAACGATGAACCTGTGGGTGCCAACGTGCTGATGAGCAGAGAACTAAACCATCAAAAGCCTCAGCAGAGTAGCTTCCAGCTGGCAGCTGCTGTGTGAGTCAGTGTGTGTGTGTGTGTGTGTAAGCAAACCTCACCCCGATAAATAAAGGTTAAAACAATTAATGCTTGGAGAACAGTGGCTTTAACTGTGATTATCCTCCTCCACCGTTTTAACCGAAGCGCATTCATCAGCCTGTTTTCTCAGCACATTAGCACACATTAATCAGACTTTTTCTCTCGGTTTGGTTCTGTTATCTCTGCCAATAAAGTTGTTTGATTCTAACTGGAATAAAAAAACCCTGGCGGAGTGTTTGCTCAGAGGAACAGAGCTCCACAGACATGTTCACGCTGCGGCGCTGACCTCTGATTTATTGTTATTTTTTAATTTATGTTCACATTCTTTCCCTTTGCGTTGGTAATTACAGCCAAGAGGCTGTAAACGTGAAGGTGAGCGAACAATAGGAGGCTGAATGAACTTACACATTACGTCTGAGGATAATAATCAGTTTGCTCTCAAACACCAATACTCAGATTCACATTTTGCTCTCTGACGAGATCAAAGATTAAACATTCTGACTGGGAAGAATAAATTTAATCCGTTTTTATGATTTACTGAGAGATGTTCGATGTTTCTCTGGAACACGATGCTCTCATTTAAACCCCTCACAGCTTCCATTTATTCGGAAAAATAAATAAAAGTAGAGCAAATTAGGGCTAATTTATATTAATTAAAATATGTAAATTGATTTTATTTTGAAAGGGTTTGTTTAAAAAATGTAGCTCTCTTGTTCATAGTTTTGTTGTGTTGCCTGTGCTCCAACTAGGTCTGTGAATTTGTTTATTACGTTCAAGACCTGTGTTTTGATGCCAAAGGGGGCAAAAAATCACGCATTCTAAGATCACGCATTCTAAACGTGCATTATGTGTGTTTTGGCAGACATAAAGCGTGTTTAGAATGCGCGCTTTTTTGATCCCTTTGGCTTGCCATAGTAGTATAACATAGACCCGCGGTTTAGAGACTTGCGCAATGCCAGATCCACCAACATATCAATTATTTTACAGATTTTACTTATTTATACTTTATTGGGATTCAGTCAAGCTTTTAAACTCGATTTTGAGTTGTATTAAAACCACCTGTACCCAAAAAAATCTTCAAAACATATTTCTCTTCAACTTTTTTTTTTACCAGTTTTTGCAAAATCTATTAGTTTTGCTCATGTAACCAATCACCATATTTTATGAGGATTCTGTCACACCAAGTCAACCTTGATGTTTGCACGTTATTCCTGCTTAAAACTACTGTTGAGCACGTCCCGCCTCATTTTTAAAGATAGTCTAGCCATTTCCGCATGTCTTTTTGTTTTAAAAGGTCTAAATAAATACTATCTAACTCACTTTGGCATTCATTTAAAACCCCTGAAGAGACTTTACCAGGGAGACTCAGGAGTGTGATCCCCTGCGGTCCCCCTTTTTAAATAGGGGGGCCACCACCCCTGGTCTGCCAATCCAGTGGAACTGCCCCTGATGTCCACGCGATATTGCAGAGCCACGTCAACCAACATAACCCCACAACATTTAGAGCCTTAAGGAACTCCAGGCGGATCCCATCCACCCCTGGGGTGCCACTGAGGAGCTTTTTGACCACCTCAGTGACCTCTGCACCAAAGATTGGAGAGCCCAACCAAAAGTCCCCAGACTCGATATGGATTGTCCAAATGTACCCAACCTCAAACTGGATTGCTGCATTTGTTTATATATAAAACAACAACAACTGTGCATCCAAAGTCCTGGGGTTTTAGTTTTCTGGAGAGAAAGCTGGGATTAGAACCTGTGACCTTCTTGCTGCAAGGCAGCAGTGCTAACTGCACCATCAGACTAGTCATCAATTCATTTTAGCTGAGTGTTTTAATTTCTAGTCATGCACCACTAATTATCAAGCGTTAACAGTTATGATGATCAATGTTGTTAAACGTTTTGCTTCCTTTAACCAGAAGCTGCTGTAGCTCATGAATAAAGGTGTTTTTCTATTTTTCTATATGAATAATTAGTTTTTTAAAACCTGTGTGCTCCATTTTTTAACATTTGTGACTTTCAAATTGGCCGTTTTTTGACAGAAGGTGAATGATACATGTAATTTTGTGCGTCGTAAAGTAGAAATTCTAAGTTGTGTCCCCGTCTCTGGTTGTTTTTCTTTGCTTGCCTTGAACGTGTTTGCTGGAGCCAGCGCTGAGGGAACGTGCCAGGAATTAACATGCACAACAGTGCAAATTTTGATGTCAGACCTGCGTGCTTTGCACTTCCCACCTCTTGTCACGTTGCCCAAGAGGCACGGCAAAAAACACAAGAATTCATACAAGAACACAGTTTATACTGCTGTTTTATAGTCATTAATGATTCAAACATGATATAAAAAAACATTTTATTCCAAAACAGCTTAAAAAATGGAAATCTCTTATTTTACTCTTTATGTATATTGTAAATGCTATTTTTTTATACAGGGACCTCAAATACTGGCATAATTCTTCTTGGACAACTCCATCAAGTCAAGCAAAAGTGTCGTCTCCTTCCAGGTTAATTTAATTTACTTGGGTGCCGTGTGTTTACTTGTGCCGATTCTGCAACTCCTGCACAAGGACGCCGGTTTCCCTTTGGGAGAAGCCTTTGTGGCCACAGCCACAGCTCTCATCAGGAACTGCAGAATGCACAGCTTTTGCAGAGGATTACAGGTGGTAGAGATAAGATTGGTGATTGATACCAGCTGCTGCCAAACTCCCTGATAACACGTTTCCCAAAAACTCAAACCTCACTCTGGCTGTTTTAAGCCTCTGCAATGAAACTTCCACAGTTTAGAACTCAAAACAGAGCCAGGCTCCGTTTGATTTCCGTTAATTGCTTTGCTGCTACATTCAAACATTCATGTTGCAACCAGCTTGCAACAACAGCAGTGACCTTGTAGGATTTGGCCTTGAAAATGTTTCATTTCCTTCCTGAATGAGCTGAAGTGCTCACACATCATCGCTCGCCCTGCCTGTGTATGCGGCTGTTTTTCAGAAATGGGATAAATTCAGCATGTGACCACCTCCTGGGTGGCCTGGTCCCATTTCTGACACGCCAACCTAATCTTCTATCAAACAGATTTGGAGACTTTGACCTCTTACGATTGCTGCTTAACCCTGATTAGCTTTTGTGTCCGTGTGAGAAGTAAAAGGCGTCACGGGGTAGTACGGTTGGACCCATGGTGCAGGCGAGAACTCCAGGAGGCAGGCAGGTAAAGTCATAAATATTTAATAAAGTAAAGAATCGAAGGTTTGGAACCAGGACATGAGACCAGGATGATTAGCACTAGCCAAGAGGAGGATCTGACATGTTAATGAAACCAGGATGCTTAAATACTGAAGGGAGGTGATTAATAGTGACAGGTGAGCTAATGGGAGACAGGTGTGCATGATCACTCACTGCCTTTACATGTGCATCAGAAAACTGAGTTATTTTCCCTATATAGACTGAAATAGTTGTCAGTCTGATAAAAAGCAAACTGGTTCTAATCGTGCTGAAGCACCCAGATAGCACAGTAGGAGCTCAACTTCTTCTGCATGTAAACGGCTCAGTCGAGCTGATACCGGTAACTTCCGGAAGTGACGAGACCACGGAAGCAGTCTTCTGATAATATCATTGTCACAAAGTAACACATGTAACACCATCAAACACGTACCAAATAAGCTGCTGCAGCATTGTGCATATCCTGCTTTAACTTTGTCTGCTTCACTCCTGCCAGCGTTTTTTTACTATTTGTGTTGCTATAAGCTAACTGGAAGAATGCCGATATGAAAGGGTGCATGTCGCCACCTACTGTACCGGAGTGGAACAAACTTCATTTGAGAGTTCGCTTTTATAACGTACATGTAAGCTAGGATAAAGGCTCCCAGTTTATTACTTTAGATCGACCTAGATCAACTTAGATGCACATGCAAACGCACTGAGTGACTGGGGAGCTGAGGGATGGTAATATATGCACATAGCCATACTAATTTTTCATACTACTTTTCATACTGCTCTCATCTTTCCCTTCACATGATGAGAATGTGAATAAGGCAGAATGAAGGTAAAATCCTCTGCATATGTAAAAAAATATATAAAAAATTCCTAAATTTTCAGTAATGACCCCTGCACGCTTTGGAGTAAGATGTTCAAAAATATATTTTCCATCGCCATTCTTGTAGCAGCTTTTCTCTACTTTTATAGCAGCACTATCTGTCTCCAAAATCAGCTGAATTTGAAAGAACTGGTCTCAGTGAATGAGTTTAAACGGGTATTAATCATTTTAGGTACTGAGACATCTGGGTGTAAATGTCATGATATATGATTTCTGTTATTGATTCTGCTGGTTGTTTTGCTGATTATCTTAATGTTTTTTTGTTTTTGTCTTGTTTGGTTTTTATGATGTTTTATGATTTTTTTTATGATCTGTAAGTGTGTTGATCTTTGTTCTTGGTTGAGCTGCTGCCTGTCTTGGCCAGGACACTCGATCTTGTAAATGAGAATTTTAATCTCAAGGGTTTTCTTTCCTGGTTAAATAAAGGTTACATACATTCATCTAGTGATCAAGCAAGTAGATTAGGCCATGTACACATCCATCTAGGAAAATCAAAAACGTCCTTAATGTCGTCCTTCACCTGTGGTCTTCTACATGGAGCAGTAATTGAGTTTGCAAAAACAAGTCAGTGTAAACACTGGTTGCACATGATGGCTGTGACGTTGCAAAACCTAAAATCCCGGTTACTTACACTCTCACTTTGGTCAGAGTTTTTGAAGGAATCATTTTTAATGCCGTTTCTTCACTTTCATGTGGATGACAGGCCGAATCATAGAAAAATAATTTAGTTTAGTGGGATACCTGGCTATGCGTGTACAGGGTCTACACACGAGAGAAACCAAAACACAAGGAAAAGAATGATAACCTATAGAAAACACAAGAGAACATAATCCAGTAACTAGGGATGTTCCGATCACATTTTTTTGCTTCCGATCTGAGTCCGAGTCATTTGTTTTTGAGTATCTGCCAGTATCGAGTCCCGATCCGATACTTCAGCAAAGAATTAAAATAAGAACAAAAAAGGGAAAACACATCCAAGTTTTCCTTAATTTTTTTGTTATTATTTAGGTATTTCTTTCTGTTTTTATGCCATTTCCTTAGTTTATCTGCCAAAAAACATCACTTGTTTGATGAAAACCACATTACAAGTGGCTGTTGCACTGCCTTCGCTTAAAATACCACCAAAATACACACATTATAGCTCTCCTGAGGAGACACGTAGCTCTGCGTTAGCCTGCTAGCTAACAGCTGCAAGTTATGGTGTCTGAATCCCTGCCTGCCTTAAATTGTGTGTCGTAACTTTGTTGTTTTCATCCAAGAAACAAAGAATACTGATGTAGAGGAACTTGTTGAGATTAAAACTAAGCCATTGTTGTTCCGTTTAAAAATCTCTATCTCAGGATTAATTTAAAAAGTCATTTATTGTTTTATTAGGTTAAATTCTATCTTTTCACCCGGTTCCGATCTTTTGAAAATCAAGTGATTGGGCCCGGATTGGAACATCCCTACCAGTAACCAAAATGGTCAAACGACTAAATAAACAGAAACTAAAGAATAAAATAACAAAGAAACAGTTTCTAGTCCAAAACTCCCACATTTCACGACAAAAGGACAATAAAACTTGATGTTTCAAGTCAGTGGTAGGAGAGAATAATCCTTTTATCTATTCTATGACCCTCCACACGAAAACATTTGCATCCTTAGCACATATGTTCCAGAAAACACAGAGATTAATTAAAAGCAGGAAGGTGTTGGGGAATTACCTGTAGTTATGAGCACCCTGGTGGCTCTGTAATATGTCACAAGGCTCTAATGACACTCGGCTAATGAGGCAGTAAATTTAGGAGCCTGAAATGTAACAGCGTATGGTTCCTACAGCATTAAGATTTCTGTTTTTATTATGATTTTGACACATTTTAATATTTTGAATTGCATTTTCAGTTTCCACACTGTAAAAAATACATTGGTTAAGTTAGAAATAGCCAAAATATACAAACTGTGCTTTAATTAACAAAACTTTACTTTTAAACACATTAATCTAAGCAGTAAAATTATGCGTTAGTTGAAAACACACGTCAAACATCAAATTTGGGAAATGTCCAGAAATTAGACCCCATTAACGACAGTGTCGGTATTCTGACAGATTAAGTTTGAAAAATGATAAGAGCTCACGGTGTTTAATGAGATGCACCTTCCTCAGCTGGTTTGACATTAATGTTTCCCTCTTGCAGCAAAGGTCAGAGATGTCGGAATGGTTTCTAGCAGTGAGAATTTCAAATGTAAAAGATTAACTGAATGTTAAACGTTCAAACTTATCAGGCAGTCTTAAAAAAAATGCACACCTCCAATGCCTCTTCCACCCACCTGGTCTTTTCATCTTCGGTTCACATTCCCAGAAAAGAAAAATCTGCCTCATGAGTCATTAGTTCATGCAGAGAATTAATATCTGTTATTTAAGAACATGTAACCTCCAGTGCTGGTGACAAACAGGGTCTTTTTATGCATTTTGGCAGGATACAAGTGATGGAGTTTACTATGTTTGAAGAGGAACTAGCTTGTTTGCCTCATCAAGGTACTTTTCCTATTGTTTTGTTGTGTTTAGGCTCCGTCACTTCCTGTTTTATTTTGTAGTATCAAATTTTTGACATGTTTGCTTTTCACTCCTGATGCATTTTGTATTTAGCCAACTCCTGCTCCTCATGTTTAGCTCCAAACTGTCAGATTCGTCACAAGATAGTAACCTCCTTTCTTCCTTTATGGTATTTTAGTTTCCAGGTATTTGAATTTAAATTAGTGTTTGCCTTTTTCATCATTCCTTTGCACCAGTTCAGTTCCATTTTCCATAATAAAAGCGCTTCACCTATACACCTGCCTGCTCCTTGGTCTATTGTCTGCATTTGGGTCCTCTAGCCTTCGCCTGCCCTTGCTCTGTGACAACCTCTTAATAAATTGTGTTTTATTTTTTGTCATGTGGCCAAGGACCAAGACTCTAGAGTCAGACAGGTGAAGGTGAATAAATAAAATTCACTTTAAAGAATACAAACGGAGCAGTAAACACACAAAGTATAAAATTGTGATTTAAAACCAGAAGGCAGAGTGTAGAGTAACAGAATTCATCTTCGAAATGTTCAGCTAAATCATAAATGCACCTGTCAACATCAAAGCGTTGCAAAAGGCTGCAAAATCTCTGGAAGGTGGTGTGATTAAAGTGTGCACATCTGCATTATGGAACCAAGGTCAGAATTTTACATTGAAATGAATTACAACTTTCTCTGAAACACCCCTTTATGAGTATGTCGCAGTAATGAGAAAATGCAGCGTTACCTGGTGGCGCCTGACTGAGATCAAGCTCTAATTAAAGCTAGCACTGGAACATTCCTGTTCATTTCAGCGTACATGGGTTTTATCATGCTCAAGCATAAACTCGGTCTTCATTATGTTTGAAAAAATAAATATGTGTGTGTGTGTGCGTGCATGTGTGTATATGTGTGTGTATATGTGTGTGTTTGTGTTGTGATTGCAATAGGTCTCCCAACATACACCCACAGCTGTTTTGTGGATTTGGAAAAGCATATTTGATTTTGACCCAAGCCATGCTGACCTTGTAGGTCAAACCAGCCAATATTACCCTGAAGCTTAAATTACGATGAGAAGTATTGGTTTATTTGTTTTTTTGATCTTCAGACAAGCAGGAAAAAAAGGAACCTTTTGTGAAGACCAGACAGGGGAGCTTGTTTTCCAAGAGAAATAGCAGCAAAGAAATGCTTATTAGCATTAGTATTTTGAATTTCTTAGAATCTATTATAGATCTGGGCTTGTGGCAGGGTCCTTCAGTTCAGCAACAAAAATGACGGATAGCTCAGAACTTCTGTAGAGTAGAGACTAGGAACAGTTAATGTCTTTTCTGTGGCAGATTGCCCTTTAAACAACTTCCAATGTTAACAGAACTGTTGATCAGATTGATATGCTAATGGATAGGTTTAAGTGCCAAGATCAACATGGATATTTTGCTCTCTTAAAACAACCCCAAACTTTAAAACTGCAAACTAATTTTTGAGAACATTCTATAAACCTTTATGTTGCTGTAAATTTGGTATTACATGATCAAGGACATATAAATGTTTTTACAGCAGAAATTAGCATTGTAGCTAGCTAGCACTCCAGGTTCAACATTTAACGTTCCCAACCAGAGTTAAATTAGATTTTTCTTGGAAGAACCTGCAAAACTGACACGTGATGAAATTTATGTAAAAGTGTTTGCATGAAATTTTGAACAATTTGAGATTAGAGTTGTTCAAAGACATTTGTAATCCACTTCATAATCTACAACGTGTGGTTGGCCTAGTAGTACTTGTGCTTAACTCAGCCTTTATGCAACTGTCTCTCAGAGGTTTAGATCTTCCCTAACAGACATCAAATTCTATACAAGCACAGGAATTCAGTTGCCTAAACACAACCCAGTTAAATATGGAACTCCACAGGGTTCAGTTTTAGGTCCAGTACTTTGTGATCATTACATTCTGCTACTGGGAAATGTGATAAATTTAAATGGCATCAATTTGCATAGCTATGTTGATGACAATGAGCTCTATATTGCTGTGTCTCGTGATGTGAAAGAGAGCCAACAATACTCAGATACTCAAGACTTACCCTCAGGGTGTTGGTTGAAAGTGACTTTGTGTATTTTCCCTGGCAATAGGGGGCAGTACATACATAAATCATTGCAACCAAGCGGTATTTTTGTGTTCAAGTAAGAACGTAGCAACGGATGGCCATTAGGGTCAAAAATCCCTGGGAGTGCAACCACATCCGACTCTTTTTCATGGCAGCAAGTGAAGAGGTAAATGTGTAAAACAACGTTTATAAATGATGAAAGTGTTGTAACCATTTGTTACAAATCAGTAAATGAATTTTGTCCTCATGGGCTCCCATAGAAAGTTTTAGACCCGATTTTTATGGTTATATGTTACGAAGCCGCCAATATTTTTCAACAACTGGGCATCATTTAATTCATTTTCAACAACATTTCGATGGATATTTTCAGTGGTAAAAACTACACATTGTCTCTTTAAGTGAAAATTTTAGCAGATCTTTTCTATATTTGATATATTTTTTTCTAACATTGTCTCATTTCAACTAATTTAGCCTCTGTAACCTATTTGTTTGCGTTTGCATTTTTTGGAATGGAAATTTAGCTTTTATCTTACTCTGAATTTTCTTACTTTTACTATTACAAATGATGTATGTTATCTTATTTTAACGATCATAGTTTCTCTTATTTGGATGCGACTGTACATAATTTTTTTTCCTGCTGCACATTTTCTCTCTTTTTAAGCTGTAAAGCACTTTCTGTTGCACCAAGTTATATATTAAAATGCTTTATGAATAATTCTTAATTGATTGAATAATTGAGTTATGGATTGATGAGTCTGGTCAAAACTATTCGTTGTTTTGCACAACAAGCTCTCTACAACAATTAAAATATTATTTTTTCATAAACTTTACATAGAATCCCATTCCAAACGATCATTTTCAACACAGTATAGTTCAAGATTTCCTTCTTTCCTTGCAAAGTGAAAACTGGATCCACCTCCTTCATTGTTTTCAGTGCAACAGGGCAGCAACAAGGAGGGCACTTATCATTCTTGTTGAGTCACAAAGCTTTGTCACGCTGCCATCACTGTTCATAACGATCAACTTTTTCAACTCGCTGCCACAGCTCACTGTGTGACCATGGAAACCACCGAAAACTACAAAGGGGGTTTATACAGAGCTTAAGCTGCTGGGATCAGAGGTAGCTGAGAGCTGCTGGTGATGCTGTAGCAACCTACCGCTGCAGATTCAAAACAAAGTGGTTAACAGCTGCTTTGTTCAAGTAGCTCTTAGGCTCATCCTCAGATTATAACTGTTTTGTTCTTGGCTGCTTTCCTTTTTGCAGAGCAAACAAACAAACACCAAAGATCGAAACAACTAAAGAGAAATGACCTTCAGAGGTAATTACCCTGTATCTGCTTTAAAAGGGTTGAAATAATATCAAACATAAATACCACAAAACTTAATGTACTGCAATTATAGTCTTCATACAATCTTTTAATTTTCCTAATATTTTTATATAATTGCTGCTTTTTCTTAATTGCTTATTTCTTTGTCTCCCCATTTCATATCTGGCGTATGCAAATTGCAAAATACAAAATGACCTCAAAACAATCCCAATTACCTGATGGGGTGCAAAAAATAATTAAATCAAACACAAAAGTAATAACAATCATTTTAATGTCTCCAAATTTTGAGATGAAATTTAGTTTCTGTGACACAATGAGCTCCAGAGAGCAGTTAGCACAGCTGCTCTTTTGTGTCTCTCTCTTTTTGCTAATTAGAGAATCAAAGGTGTTCAGTGTTTTCTGAAAAAGACTTGTTCTGTGCAGACAGGATGTTTTATCTTTTAGCTTCCTGAAATGCAATGATGGAAACATTGTCAGAAAGCAAGAAGAAAATAAAGATTAAATGCCAGCTTTCCTGTTGGCATTGGTGCAAAAGATATTTTTGTGTCCTGGGAATTAAACGGATTGGGTAGTCGCAAGTTAAACAATATATTATATCAGCTTGGAAGATGCTTAATTATTGGTAACTTACTTCATATGATGCCTGAAGTTTCATTATCAGGAATGAAGCAAGTGTAGATTATTCTAATTCACTGTAAGAACTCTGAGACTACTCTTCTGTGAGCTGCATTTTCCTGAAATTTTTATTTTTTTCATAGACATTTATAATAAATAGACACAGAAATGTAACAGAAGGTCAAACTTAAAGAAACCAAGAGTGACTAAAGGCTTTGTTTACCATAGCGGTATGATGGGCAGAGGGCATAACAAGGTGAATGACAGTTGAAGAGGATGAGGGTGTTGTGATGTGAAGTATCACTAACCCCTTCTTTCCACGTAACGTAATAGTGGCGTTTTCCAACCGGGAGCGACTCTGACGCAAAACGGGAGCGAAAGCGTTCCACACAGCTAATCCCATGAGGTCACAAAATCACGGGAGAATGGCAACATCACGCGTGATTTCAGAAATCCACACAACAAGCAATGAGAAAGACAGCTGCATGTGTCCTAAAAGGTCTGTGGTTTATTTTCTGTTCTGTTTACATCAGCTACGGGGGAAATGACGTACATTTCGTTGCACGTGACTTTTATTTTGAAAGTTTCCAGATGTTTTACACTGCTTTTGTGTTTGACATCCTGTCTGACCAGATCTAAACTGTGTTTTGGAAGCATAGCGTGTAAAAATAGACTCAAAACATAATGATAGCGTCCCTTCGCTTCTGGGACGCGTCCAAAATATTTCACTTTGCTGCCGGTGGAAAGGATCCACTATAACGGCAGCTAGTACGTTTTGCAGCTGTTTCGCGACGCTTTCACATCCAGTGGAAAGAAGGGGTAAGACAAAAAGAGGCAATGCTATGGATGCATTTAGTGAGTAGTAGCATTTTGAAATGATGCCTGGATGCCATGGTAAGCCAGTGGAGATGTTGAGGGTGCAAGTAAAGATCCAGTTCTGAAGTTCGGAAGAATGGTGAAGTTTCTGGAGGGAGACCAAAAAGAAGACATTTGCAGTTGTCAATCCAGGATGTGACAAGAGTACGGATGGGGATGGCAGCAGTGAGGAGGCGTGATGAAGGCTTGGAGACAATGTTGCATCGGTGGAAGAATGCTGACTGTATGATTTTACTGATGTGGGATCGAAATGACAACGTACTGTCCAGGATGATAGCTCCACTTTTCCCCCTGGGGGAAGGAGAGGATGACTAAAAATCTACATACTGGTAGAGAGGTTATGGGATTTGGTTAGGCTAGGTGGAAGAGTGGAATTGGATTTGGAGGAAATAATAATCTTGGCGTGAACGTAAAAGATCCGTTTGATAAAAGTGGCGTCATCTGCAAATGTGATAATGCTAAAGGGCGTTAGCATTAAAAATAAATAACAGAGGCATGAAAATGTTCTTTTTCTTTATGTCTGAGAAAAAAACATGGCCTCCCTCCTGACTGCACATGATGCAGGGAGAAAGTGTCCCTCTAAATCCTATAACTTTCACTTTACTACATGCCAAGAATGATTCAAAAGGGGCTTCTATGTCCGACAACACGAGTTGTAAAATATAGAGCAGAAAACGGAGAAAGATGACTCCTCCGTCCATTGGAGGTCAGACAGCATCTGCCTGCACAGATTTTTATTTTAGACACAGAAAGTGTCACATAACTCATTAAAATGCTGAAGGCTAAACACGGACCCTCACAGACGTGTGTGTGTGTGTGTGTGTGTACTCATGCACACACACACATGCTGAGACTTTCCCCAGTGTCCCCTGATGTCCCAAAAATTGTTTTCTGGTTTAACCGGAACCACAGGAAATTTGTGACTGCTCTCCTCCAGATGTAACCTTGACTGATTCCCTGTCCTCTACCTTTTGTTCTTGTTTAATCATAAAACACATTTTTTCCGCCATTTTTTGTGCCATTTTCTGGCTCTTGTCCTCTTTTGGGATCTTTTGCTATCTCTGAGCATATCAGAGCCCACACCACGTCTCTCCCAACATCTCTTCAACATCTTGAAGTCTGTGTTTTCTCGCTGCTTTGCTCCTATCAGCCTGTCTCCCTCTACACCCCTCATTCTTCATATTTTACACTCTCCATGTCACATCTCTCCTTCGACTTTCCCTCGTTTTCTATTTCTCCTTCTGCTGGTGAATGCCGTCTCTCCCCTCGCTGACATTTCTAGTCAATAATCTCGAGATATATATCATGTGCTTTGAATCTAAAAAAGTCTGCAGCTTGGAGAGATTTCGTCTGGCTCCTGCTGTATTTTTCAGCGTTCGGAATTCATCCACAAAATCCCGCTTTCTTCTCTCACATAAACAGGTTAGCGGTGTCGCACAGTTCCTTCCAATTTCTCAATAATTTCCTTTTTCTATCAATCTGTCTTTCTTCTGCCAACCAGTCATCCCCTCTCCTCCCCTCTGTGTGTGAGGGAGCTTTTGTTAAACGTGCAAAAAAAGAAACTGGCAGAATAAGAATTCAATCAGTGAATGCAATAAAAAATAAGCACAAAGGCCGACTGCAGGCTCAAAGCAGACAATGAAGCCAAAGATCTTTTCAAGAATATTTGAGAAGTTTGTCTTATTGTGAGCTGGTAAGAGCTCCTCACACATAAACAGCAGGCTTTTCCACTCACCCTCTTCATTCATTACCAGCTAAAGGTTGATTGAATTACTGTGAACAAAATATTAATAAACGAGTTGTTTTTCTCCAGCATCAACAACTCATTTATCTGTAGTGAATGAAAAAATCCAAAAGGGGACTAAATGAGGTCAAAATGGTAACACCGTCACAGCCACTCGTTTACAAATATAATTTGAAATCACTGATATTTCTAATAACTAGACAGAGAAATTTAATATAGAGGTTTTAGCAATATATCAGCCGTGGCCATAAGAATGATATTTAAATAAAAGATGCCACTTACACTTATTACTGATTCGTAATTGTGATTTGGACACAGATTGGGATATCTCACTGGGGCTGCATAATGGTGCAGTTGGTAGCACAGTTGTCTCGCACCAAGAAGGTTGCAGTTTCAAATCCCAGTAGTGGCTTTTCTGTGTGGAATTTGTATTTTCTTCCTGTGCATGTGTTTTTTTCCCAGAACAAACACACCCATGTTGGGTTAACCGGCAAGGTTACACCCAAGGTGTGAGAAAGTGTATGACTGGTTGTTTGTGTGACCCTGTGATGGACTGGCAACTAATCCAGGGTGTCCTCCGACTCGCCCTGTGACCTCTGGAGATAGGCACCAGCTCCCTGTGACCCTACTTTTTTCAGTTTCACAATATATCCACAAAATTCACCAGAGTTAGTTATGGGGTTCCACAGGGTTCTGGCTTTGGTCCAATCTTGCTTTTTCTGTCTGAGTCTTCTATAAGCCAGGCATATACAGGTGATTCTCAAAAAATTAGCATATTGTGATAAAGTTCATTATTTTCTGTAATGTACTGATAAACATTAGACTTTCATATATTTTAGATTCATTACACACAACTGAAGTAGTTCAAGCCGTTTATTGGTTTAATATTGATGATTTTGGCATACAGCTCATGAAAACCCAAAATTCCTATCTTAAAAAATTAGCATATTCCAACCGACCAATAAAAGAAAAGTGTTTTTAATACAAAAAAAGTCAACCTTCAAATAATTATGTTCAGTTATGCACTCAATACTTGGTCGGGAATCCTTTTGCAGAAATGACTGCTTCAATGCGGCGTGGCATGGAGGCAATCAACCTGTGGCACTGCTGAGGTGTTATGGAGGCCCAGGATGCTTCGATAGCGGCCTTAAGCTCATCCAGAGTGTTGGGTCTTGCGTCTCTCAACTTTCTCTTCACAATATCCCACAGATTCTCTATGGGGTTCAGGTCAGGAGAGTTGGCAGGCCAATTGAGCACAGTAATACCATGGTCAGTAAACCATTTACCAGTGGTTTTGGCACTGTGAGCAGGTGCCAGGTCATGCTGAAAAATGAAATCTTCATCTCCATAAAGCTTTTCAGCAGATGGAAGCATGAAGTGCTCCAACATCTCCTGATAGCTAGCTGCATTGACCCTGCCCTTGATAAAACACAGTGGACCAACACCAGCAGCTGACATGGCACCCCAGACCATCACTGACTGTGGGTACTTGACACTGGACTTCAGGCATTTTGGCATTTCCCTCTGCCCAGTCTTCCTCCAGACTCTGGCACCTTGATTTCCCAATGACATGCAAAATTTGCTTTCATCCGAAAAAAGTACTTTGGACCACTGAGCAACAGGCCAGTGCTGCTTCACTGTAGCCCAGGTCAGGCGCTTCTGCCGCTGTTTCTGGTTCAAAAGTGGCTTGACCTGGGGAATGCGGCACCTGTAGCCCATTTCCTGCACACGCCTGTACACGGTGGCTCTGGATGTTTTCACTCCGGACTCAGTCCACTGCTTCCGCAGGTCCCCCAAGGTCTGGAATCGGTCCTTCTCCACAATCTTCCTCAGGGTCCGGTCACCTCTTCTCGTTGTGCAGCGTTTTCTGCCACACTTTTTCCTTCCCACAGACTTCCCACTGAGGTGCCTTGATACAGCACTCTAGGAACAGCCTATTCGTTCAGAAATGTCTTTCTGTGTCTGACCCTCTTGCTTGAGGGTGTCAATGATGGCCTTCTGGACAGCAGTCAGGTCGGCAGTCTTACCCATGATTGCGGTTTTGAGTAATGAACCAGGCTGGGAGTTTTTAAAAGCCTCAGGAATCGTTTGCAGGTGTTTAGAGTTAATTAGCTGATTCAGATGATTAGGTTAATAGCTCGTTTAGAGAACCTTTTCAGGATATGCTAATTTTTTGAGATAGGAATTTTGGGTTTTCATGAGCTGTATGCCACAATCATCAATATTAAACCAATAAACGACTTGAACTACTTCAGTTGTGTGTAATGAATCTAAAATATATGAAAGTCTAATGTTTATCAGTACATTACAGAAAATAATGAACTTTATCACAATATGCTAATTTATTGAGAAGGACCTGTACTTTGCAACTTTTTAAATTTTTGAGCCAGTTTTCCCCTCATGTGAGAATCTTTGAGCTCAGGGCGAGTTTTGTGTCGTGCATTGTTTAGTATACTGGGGGTAACGAGAGGCGATTAATAACTCACGACCAGCTCCCGATTAGCAATCGTGTGTTTACACGGATTTCGGGCGTGTTTGATATTTTGCTCGTCCCTCATGGAGTTATCGCAATGTTGAAGCAGTGCTGCGACTGGCTGGGACCCAAAAACTACCAGAACTGCTTGCGGCGCATGCATCAATACGGTTCGCCAGCTATTTTCGTATCGACACACGTCGTTTCTTTTTACTTTTACACTTTGCTCCGCAAATAATGACAAGGATTGTTAAGAAAGCATGTTTGCCGTGTTTGTCAAATTAAACTGATCCCAAAACATTGTTTTACTTTCTTTCTTTCGTCTTTCTCCTCCAACTCCCATAAACCACTGTGTGTCCTACTACGGCAAGCCCGAAGGACAACAGACATCAATAACAACACAATAGCCTCTGGGTCTTCTGGGTTTTCGGACGAGCACCGAGTCATATGAGCTGTCATGAGAAAATGACTCGTGAGATTTGCTCTGCGAGGAAGTCGTACAGTTTGAGCTGAAGCTGAACGCTACGAGTGAAAAAGTCGCACAGTGTACGCCCGGCTTTAGGTGACATTATCACGAACTACTACTCAGATTTCATTGTTTACTTGATGACACGCAGCTCCATTTTTCCCCGAAGCCAGCTATTTCTCACCAGTTAGCTCGGTTGGAAGCTTGTCTTAACTTCGTTTGGAGTGTCGCCACACTGACAATGAAGGAAAAGTTAGTTGCCATCATAGATTTAGCTCACATTATACACCACCACATCACGCAGTGTTAGCAGATGGTGCTCATTAAATGTTTTCAGTAAAACCAAGATTCTTATGTGTCATGATCTTATATTTTACATTCTCCTGCATTCCTCTAATATTCTGTCTTTTGCGTTTGTTTATCAGGGTTTCTGCGTGTCAACAATACAAACCTCCTGTGCTTTAGGTACAATTATTTCTGCCTGCTGTTCAGCTTCACCGGCCATGCCTGAATATATTCTTACTCTGAATGCAGACGGGGAGAATAATTCACAGTCTGAATTCTGCTTTTGGAGCCTAAAGGTTTGGAAACAGTCTTGTTTACTGTCAAGACTTTGCCTGAATGTCTCAATTCCCTCCAGCCTGCACTTCATTCTGCTGCCAGAAACGATGGAGACACTTTTGACACTGGAGTGTCCTCACGCTCAAGACCTAGCTAAACACTGACATTTAGATCTGTTTGGTTTTAGTAATATTTAGTGTTGATTTCCTCTTTGAACACAAGCTGTCCTGCACAATAAAAGCTCTGGAGGAATGTAACATCCTTTTCAACATAGCTGGCTTATTACCTTTCTTTTGTGCAGGCAAGAGAAAAAAAATCCGCCCAGTTTTATATTTCTTTTTTTCACACATATATCTTCTGAATGTGTTTACATGTGTATGGAAGCCTTGCAGCATCTGGCATCTTTAATACCACACTCTCTGGCTGTTTACCTGGATGAGATTAGAAGCGTCTCTGAAATTTTTCTGCGCTGATGTGTTCCTGTGACTTCCTTCCCTGAACATCCTGTGTTTTTATTGTCCTCCACCCTTCCCTCCCCTCCCTTTGAGCATCCTATTTCATTCTCTCTGATATATTCTTGCTGTGCGCTGCCTTGCACTGTTTTGCTGTCAGCTCAGCCACTCATTGGCCTGTATGCATATGCAATTTCATTACGGATGCTTCTCACTGACAGCGAGTTCAGCTATGTTTGGTCGTCTGCTCCTTTCTAATATCCCAAGAGATATTGTCTTGTGTGGTGGTTGTGGCACAGAATGCTATATTGTGCGTGTGTGTGTGTGTGTGTGTGTTTGTGCATGCACACACCAGTAGCAGCACTAAAGTTGTTGTTGTTGTGTTTGTGCCTTTCCCTGTAATCAAAGCCATGCCAGGATCGAAAGATGTAAGGATAAATGAAACATGTATAGGTCTGGAATCTCGTGTATACTTTATGTTTAGATCTCTGTAACTATTTCTTTTAAAATAGGTAGCTATAAAACTCACAGCAGAATCACTTTGCAGGGGTATAATAACATTTATTTAGTCTCAAATCCTATTTACGGGCATGACAAATGAGCATCTGCAGGGAAAACAAAGTGCACAAGGCCTGGAACATGGCTGCGTTTAGTTATCCTTTGTTTTAAAAGAATTTTGAAAACCTTTTTGAGTTATTTTGCTTGTGAAAGTTCCAAATAACCATTATTTTACCCTTTTTTAAGCTAGAGCCCTGAATGCACTTTGGAGAAACATAAATAGAGTCATTCTGGACTGCTGAGCTCCAAATTTTGCAGACGTTCATGGAATATTTCTTTAAAAAAGCTTTCCACTTTGCATTATACTAATATTTGCATGGAATACCCATTCCTTTGGTCTTGGTTGTTAAGTCACCTGTTTTATAAATGTGCAAAAATGTTCTTTCAAAACTCCGCAGAGCAAAGAATTGTGGGTATTGAACCAAAAATTAACCACTGAAGCCACTAAAGATCACCTTGCATGCTTTGGTCTATAATATAATTATTAATTATAATATTATGTAATATTATCATTAATTATATAAAGTTTTTATCTCAACACAAATATGAACAGAATTGCAAATTGCATCTTAATAAATCCCTGAATTATTTAATATGATTGCACGTATTTTTATGCATGCCCACCTGGTTTAGATGATGATGATACAACACACAAATAACATTTTGAAGAGAAAAAGAAAAAATGAAAAAAATTAATATCATCACCACGATATAAAAAATTATTTTAAATGTGAAAATATTCTAAATGTGTGCAGCTCTAGATAAAGGTGAGCTAAAGCTGCAAAGCTGAAAATATGACAAGGAAAGCAGAAAAGGCAGCCTCTGCATGATTGTCGGAATGTTAAAAATAATTTTGCACATATGCATGCACATTATGTGCAACACTAGTAAAGGAACAGCTTTTTCATTTACCATAAAATGCTAATTTAGAGATGGGTGGAAACGACTCGTGTTCACATACAGTTAGTTCTAGCTATAATAACTTATTTTAATTCATTTATTCGATTTATCATTTTATTAAAAACATAATTAAGTATAGGACTTCACGTTTCCTCTTCAATCATGTCTGATTCAGTTTTTTTGTTATGAAATATGTCTGAATAAAATGTGTACGTGTGTATGTGAGAGCTCTGCAGACCAAACAGCCAGCGTTTCAGGACATCCTAATCTCCCTGTGCAGGTCTTCACTCGTCAGACCAAACAAAGTACAGGCAGGAGGCTAAATTGGACTTGAAAGTTACACTTGTTGGCAGGAGCGTACATTTGCATTTAAATATGTTTGACCTCCCCTGCAGCGAGGCTCTGCTTCGTCAGATGAGTTGGCAGTAATTACAGCCAATTACAAGCATCTTCTGCCTTTGCTTTTAATTCCTGGGTTGTCCGTGCGTGATGACGAGGACTTGTCATTTAAAGCCAGCGAATTAAACACCACCCTGGTGAGCAGAGCATTTGCATGTATGCTCGAACATCCAGTTAAAACTACAGTTTAAGTTTAATTAGCCAGATGAGTTACTTAATCATCTGCTGGGATGAATATTGCGGCGTGTGGGTTGTCTGACTAGTAGATGTGTTTGTGTTAAAGAACTAAATCAACGTGCACATCTTCTTTTTAGTTTAATCTTGTCAAATGTTTGTTAAAATCTCAATTTTATCAATTATCTACACTGTAAAAAATGAAATGTTGAATTTATTTAACCAAATGATGTCAACTGGTTCCACTAAACCTAGCTGCTTAAATGTAAAGAGTAATATACAATTACGTTTGACATAACAACGTATAACTATGCCTATTACTCTGCATTTAAAGCAACACTAAAAAAGTTTCCCGCTTCTCCCTCCTACTGGTTGAAAGTAGAATTGCAACTATCATAAACAACCCTGTCGCTAACACGAGCCAACTGATACTAAATAAGCCACAAAGTAAAAAAATCCACACTGTTGGACAAACAATATTATTACTTACAAGTCCAGCAGCAACAAAGCCAGGTCACCATCAGTCCGTGATTTTGTAGCCAATGTTCACTCTGGTTTTAGCTCTTTGCTTCACCTCCAAAGACATTACTTTTACTTCCAAACTCCAATGCCAACAAAAAAAGCAAAATTCTTCCTCTTCTTTGTGTGTTCTTCATTGACAGTTGTCGAACTGTAAAAGCTAGCTGCTAGCCTTAATATGAGCTACCGGCACAGTAAACGGCTATTGATGTAAAGGAAGTATAGAAACCTCCCACTAGTGTCCCTACCCAAACCACAAAAGTGCAGTTTCTGGTCAGCAGAGGGGTACAGAGGGCTGTCCAATGTGACGTTCCTCAGGTTTCTGGCTCAAGAATCACTGAAACCAGTTTGAAAACAATTAAAAACTCTTTAGTGTTGTTTTGAGCAACTCGGTTTTAAATATTTCATTTCTTAAAGTGCAGTCCATAAACAGCAAAAGCAATTACAAAGCATGCAGAAGCATGTGAAACAGGATTTTCCTGGATTGTCCCTCAGTTAGGACATCATGTCTGCATTCTGGGGCTCTAGTGATTTGTGCCGGGCCGCCCCCAAAAATTGCAATGGCTTACAGAACACAATAAAAAGTCTGAGGTGGCCACAGCCTCAAACCTCCCAGACTAATGGGATCTGAAAGTAGCCTTTTGAAGGAACTTTACCTCACAAACCCTTCTGTCAACAACCCAGAGGGCCTGAGGGATTCAACGCTAATGCTCCTGTGTTAGAAAAATTCCAGATGTTTTATTCTGACTCATCATAACACAGCTACAAACACACTCCTGAACTCAGACAGCAATAATGCATTCCACCTAATGATCTTGTTGCAGTTTAGTTAATGTCCCACTCCATGGGCCTCGTTTCCTTTTAATGTTTCCCTGCTTCAACACACCTGATTTAAGTTGATATCTGATGTTAAACTTGGTAACATTCATATGAATCAGGTATGTTGGTGCAAGGTGATGCCCAATAATGACCACATTATAATAAAAATAATAAAAAGTTATAATGCATTCGCTAAAATATCCAAACAGGAACTAATGTGAATTTATAAAAGTAGGGGTTAACACATGCTCTATAAGGGTAGTGTTACAGCAAAGTGGTGACCTTTACAGTATTTATATCATTTATATTTTATTCATACTTCAGTCTTTTACAACATTTTCATTAGTTTGATAAAAAAAACAGTTTCCTTGGCTTTCTTCACCAAAATAGATTTTTCTTTTCCTAATTCTTTGACCCAAAATGCTTTGCTTTGTCAAGTTTGACTCAAATCACATAAA
Source organism: Aphyosemion australe (assembly GCA_006937985.1). NCBI lineage: Eukaryota > Metazoa > Chordata > Actinopteri > Cyprinodontiformes > Nothobranchiidae > Aphyosemion > Aphyosemion australe. Next base: position 782,084 of record SSNS01000200.1, on the reverse strand, counting down.
TGTCACTTTCATTTAGTTATATATGAGTGAAATAAATCCTTCTAGGCAGGGTGCGAATTACACAGAGGCTTCCGGGGGAGCCCACTAAGAGAGGGGGGGGGGGGGGGGGGGGGCTTGGTCCCTGAAATGCCTAGAAACGGCCCTGGGTGTGGGACTGAGTTTTGAGGGTGATCTGAATTGTATCAAATAAATAAATATTACATACTTATAAATTATTATTATTATTGTAAAGTTACAAACGTAACTTTTCAAGCACTTTGGTTTTTTTTATGCGACTATTTTCCTGTCCTGTATGTGTTTTAGCTGCATCTCCTCTCAATCCTCCAGAAAAACTGCTGCATGGCTTCTTCATTTTCAACTAATGAGTTACTTGAAATTAGCAGATCAGAAAGATCTGTCAACCGCAAAAATAGCGGAATGTGAGCTGTGCGGCCGCGCCAGTGAGGTGACGTCACCGAAGCATGGGAGCTGCAGCAGCGGAGCGCGTCATGCACAAATGAAAGAGGAAATATGAGCAAACATGAACGATCGTGTGTTAATTATGTTTTTTGTGGTGGCGCCACTTTGAGAATGTTACTGTGGCCGTGGGCAGGACGCAGCTGCCCGGCGGAGCGCATCAGTAATCAGCGCTCTGCTGCTCTCCATCCTCTCCGCCCAAAAACAGATCCGGTACGCTGAGAGTCCAAATAAATAATGTAATATATGTAGAAACTGGATCTTTGTTCGGGCTCCCCCTGGGTGTGTAAGTTGAGGGCTTCCAGGGGAGCCCGGCGCCCTTTCAGGGGAGCCGGGCTCCCTTTAGCTCCCCCGTAATTCGAACCCTGCTTCTAGGGTATGCTTTGCTATGATCATCTACAAACATCCTTTTTAAATATTTATGCCTGTTTATCACCACGATCACTTCAGTTTTTGCAGGTTTTTCTGTTCCTGCTGATGAGTCTGAATCCTAAAGCATCAGAGATGCTTCCACTTCCCTGAGTAGAATCTTGGTTTTATTCATGAAGTATTTCTTTAAAACTTTAACACCAGAAGCTAACATCTCTCACATGATCTTACAACGACGTTTCACAGCTACACGCAGACTTACAATCACAGACACACACTTATAATTAGCACATTCTGAACCTGTGTCTGTCTAACAGTTGGTTAAATCTAGGATTTTTGTTTTTCACTCACTTTGCAAGTGGCTTGTGCTTTTTACAGAGCACCGAATCCTTCAGCTATTAGCTGTAATTATGAGAGCGAGCTGTTACTTACACATGGAGGAGCACAAACACCAGAGCTCAGAGCGTGGAAGAATGAGACGAGGGAGAAGAGGCACCTCGGTTTGTCCGAGTTTCACAAGCGCCTCGTCGTATGAGAGAGGTTTTAATGCATCTGACAAAAAACTAATAAATAAAAAGTCACACAGCTCAGAAAACAAAGAGGCATAAGTAATATGAGTAGAAAATGCGAGAAATGAAGAAAAAAGTGTTGGAAAAGACTGAATGAGTACTGGTGTCCACCTATCTAAGCTGGTTTGCATTAAGATGGTTCAAAACAGAAAAATGTAATCAAAAAGCTTTATTGTACACTGAAAAAAAGGGATGGCCAAAAAGTAGACTTTATGTAATTTAATGTAAAATTTCCATGTAATTTTCTTACAGAAAGTCAATGAAAGTTTTACTTTTAAAATGACCTGTTCTAATGTTTATGACTTGTGTTTAACTATTTTAATAAATAAAAGTTCTGATTTTATACATCTTAATTCAATCTTATATAAAAGTATTAGCTAGTGTTTACTACAGCCACAAACCATTTTTGATGGTGTCAAAACTATAGAAGGCTGCTTAAAACTATTGAAGTAAGAAGAGTAATTAGAAAACTGATTTATTGAAGGCACAAAAACATAATATGATCCAAAAGATAACGGGGGTAGCTAATGTTAAAATAGTAAATTATTGATGATCTTAACACAGAATGATGCAAAATAAAATATTTTAGCAGAAATCCAGAATTTTTCCTCTTTCCAGAATTATGAATTTTTAAATAAATCCGTAAAAGTGATCGTCTTACCCTGTTCTGCGATATAAGGTAGACAATACATCATTTTTCTTTTGCTAAGCCCGCCCCCGTCCCATAGAGCCCCATGCAATTTAAAGTGAGCGTCACTAAGCATTAGCCAATAGCGTTAGACATCCGCTTACGTAGCCTGATGCAGAGTTGGCGACGTTTCTTATGGACAAGTAAGACTTTGAAATATATATTCATGAATAAACAGCATAATGTGAGAGTAATAACTGTAAAACGATGTGTTTTAGCTCTGCTGGTCGGCTAGAGGTGCACGTTCACGAACAGGAGGCGTTACTTCCAGCTGTAATCACAGAAGTAGGGCGAGCGGCGGTGCAATACATTTGTTCCACCTCTAGATGGTGCCCACTGAGAACAAACTCCAGATTTCTGTTTTAATCCGATAAATTTTACCTCAAATGTTTGATTGTTTCAAAATATCTCGGAAGAAAACACATAAGTACTGAATCATTATTAAACAAATTTGTCTTTGCATTACAAAAATGTTTATTTTTGTGTTCCATATTCCACCTATAAGCTGTGTCTTTAAACTGACTTTATTCAAACATGAACATAGAAAACTTCAGGTTGTTTGCCGTGGTCGTGACGCTCAGATGTTGCTTTCAAACATTTTGGTTAATTGGTTAGTCGTCCTTTAAAAGAATATAATGCCTTTTTTTCCTACTTCAATTAACCAAAATACTTTTCTTTTACAAATGTTCTTTTTGGTTTTGGATCGTATCCTCATTTTGGAAAAATAACACAAAAATAAGATGCCCTTGGAGTGACACTGTTGCAGCTCTTCATGCAGCAGCTCACTGAGGGTTCTTGTTTTGTTATTCAAAGCTCCCAGAAAGAATAAAATAGTTCACATACATGCTAATGCTGGGAGATCCATTGCTTAATAATGACAAATAAAAGGTGAAATCTTGGTTTGCAGCATCTGTAGCTCCCTAACTCTCCCCTGCCTGCACCCTGTTGGTCAACTCAAGCTGAAGTTTTCCCTTGTTTGGCCTCATTATTCGTCTGCTTCGCAGGAACGTCTGTGTTTGACTGACAGCTTCCTTTTTTCCTCCCATAGATGCATCTGCCAGGGTGGAACAAATTAGATCTCTATCATTTTATTGGCTATATGGTTAATTCCCAGCATAGCCCTCGTCTGGCTGACCTGATCAGAGGTCTAATCAGCCAGAGCGATTTTAAAAAGGTCTACGCAGCTGTGCAGGCCCCCTAAAATTCCCTCCGATGCTGCTTTAGAAGCAAAGCCTCACGGAAATGAGATAAAGTTGTGCTGCGTTTTCTGCAAATCCCATGTATATCTGTTAAGTCAATTTGAATCCTGCACAACTGAGACAACCTTCAGCTGCAGAGATTAGATCTAAACAATAAAAGGCTGCAAACATGAATTTTCCTCTTAAAATTCAGCTTGATTTTGTGAAAATTCAGCAAACTATAGCGAGTTTCATCTGTGTGAAGGAGCTTTTAGGGCCACAAGTGGAAACGTGTGTGCAGAATGCTACAGGGATATCCTCGGGCTAATTCATTTCATGCAAATCATAACTCTGAATAATGTTGCAAGAGCCGGAGTGTTTCTGACATTTGCATTTACATTTGCATGCATCAACAGAAGCTTCAACGCTTTTCTTCCAAATCACAAAACAACCTCAAGTGCCCGAGTTGCTGTCAAGACCTTTCTCTTACATTTTTATTTGCTGCACTACAAAGTTATCTGTGAACAGGAAAAGTGGCAGATTTGTTCAGACTTACACAGAATCAAACATTTTATTTCTTTAAGTCTAAAATATTCCTTTTTGCATTTATTTGGATAATGCATCCCTTTTCCTGTGTTTGCAAATGAAGCTACAATAATGGAATACACTCTGCTGTCTAATTTAATAAAAGAACAACTCAGAGGGAAGAAAGAAGAATAATTGAATGCAGCATTCTTTGTGCTGTCCTTTAAAAGTGAGGTATAACACAGCAAAGCCGCGGCTGAGGCAGCTGGACGGTAAGACAAGACGAACGGGCGCTAAAGTGATGGTTAATCATCAGATATATATGCTGCAGAGCAATTCAATCTCACCGGTAATTGGGATCCAATTTCTTGGAAAGATTAAATGCTTCAGAGAATCTTGCTTTTACCTTCTCACAGACACCAACACGCGGCACAATGGTCCACATGAAGAGAGAAAATGTCTCTTTTATGAATTGCATCTACTCTCTTTGTATTTGATTTACACTCTCCTGAGAAGAGCATCACAGAGAACAAAGCACTGAGCTGTACAATATGTATACTATTAATAAATGGAGAGACGGTGGAACGGGGAGAAGCCAGCCTGGCGCAGTGTGCTGTAGATATTGATAAACTGAAGGCTGAGGTAGAAGGGAAAACAAGTCTCGCCTGGAGATATGCAGCAGTGCTTATGTGTTTTATACATGGTTGTTATGGAGCATCTCATCATAATCCTATCTGGAACCATGTTTTTACCCAATTTGATTCCTATATATTTATAATTTTGTGTTTTCTTGTGGAAAACCAGCTTGAGGGTTGCAGGTTTGTGTCACAGTCGCTGTGTCCTTGGGCAAGAAACTTTACCCACATTGCCTGCTGGTGGTGGTCGGAGGGACCAGTGGAGCCAGTTCTCGGCAGCCCAGGGCAGCTGTGGCTACATTGTAGCTAACCGCCATCAGCGTGTGAAAAACCGGTTTTCACTGTTTAGGGCAGATGGCAGACTGCGTGTGTGGCGTCGTGTGGGTGAGCGGTTCGCTGATATCAGCGTTGTGGAAGGAGTGGCCCATGGTGGCGGTGGGGTACTGGTATGGGCAGGCGTATGTTATGGACAACAAACACAGGTGCATTTTATTGATGGCATTTTGAATGCACAGAGGTACCGTGACGAGATCCTGAGGCCCATTGTTGTGCCATTCATCCACGACCATCACCTCATGTTGCAGCATGATAACGCACGGCCCCATGATGCAAGGACCTGTACACAATTCCTGGAAGCTGAAAACATCCCAGTTCTTGCATGGCCAGCATACTCACCAGACATGTCACCCATTGGGCGTGTTTGGTCTGCTCTGGATTGGCGTAGACGACAGCGCGTTCCAGTTCCTGCAGATATTCAACAACTTCACACAGCTATTGAAGAGGAGTGGACCAACATTCCACAGACCACCATCAACAACCTGATCAACTCTATGTGACAGAGATGTGTTGCCCTGCATGAGGCAAATGGTGGCCACAGCAGATACTGACTGGTTGTCTGCCCCACCACCCCCCATAAAGCAAAACCGTGCACATTTCAGGGTGGCCTTTTATTGTGGGCAGTCTAAGGCACACCTGTCTAATCAGCCCCTTGGTATGCCACACCTGTGAGGTGGGATGGATTATCTTGGTCAAGGAAAAGTGCTCACTAACACACATGTAGACAGATGTCAGAACAACATGTGAGAGTCATGGGTGTTTTGTGCATGTGGACAAAGTTTCAGATGTTTGAGTTCAGCCCATGAAAAATGGGAGCAAAACCAAGTGTTGCGTTTATATTTTTGTTCAGTGTAGATGGAAGCGCCTTGAAACTAACATTAAGTTTTGTTTTTTTTTATCACTGGAAATCATAAAAATACCCTGAAAGTATCAGAAACTTCTAACTGACCCTCAGGCAGAAAGTGATGAGAGGTAAAGGGTCTAAAACCATGTAGTCATGCAGACAAGAAAGCCACCTGCAGATGGAATAATAACTTTTTGTTGGATTGGTACAGCAGGTTATTGGATAATGGAACATATCCATCCAGCTGGACCATTGGAGAAGAAGAGTATTAGCAAATAGAATTAATTATTGAACAATATCCCACAAACTTCATTGGTTGGTTATTTAAAAAAACATTTATTGCACCAGACTTGCCTCCTGAACTTTCATTTTTAAATGTTTTTTTGTAACTGAGTTTTTGTGACTTTGTTGAATTTCTTCAATCCAAGCCAAATCAGTGGGGTGCTGACATTTGACACGACAAAAGATGAGCTATATGTAGCTGCTGGCCATTCATAAAATCACCACTACTGAGATATTTTTGTGGAACCAAAGCAAGCACAGAGAGCAACTCAGCACAACTGATGCTGAGCCGTTGACCTGGATCACTCTTTCATATTGCTTGGAGGCCAAATACCCAAAAAGCCTTGCTGGAAGGATTTTGTGAACAAATCAATATTTCTTGAACCGAAAATACTAATTGCTCATAATGATTCCACAGAACCCCGCTTCAAAATATCTGAGCCATTTCTGTAACGCCACCGCCGCATCAGCATCATTTGCATTGCAGCAGACTGGAAATTCACCTCTAAACCTCAGAAGCCAAGAAACAGAGAAAAAAATGCAAAACTGTTGATAAGGGAGGTGCTGATGAGTAGATAGCAGGATGCATGGAGGATGGGGTGATGGAGATAATGTGGAGATGTGCAGAGAGATTAAAAGAGGAACAGAAGAGGAGAGGGGAGAGGAAGACAGGAGCAAAAAGGTTGCAGAGGTGGCAGCCGCATCCAGGATGATGGAAATTAAAATGAGGATTAAAAAGGCAGAAAGGGCAGAAAGACTGACTGAGAGGAGGAGTGGTGTCACAAGAATGCCCTCACCTTCCTTCTCTCCATGTCAAGTAATATTCCTCCCACATGCCTCCCCTCCCTCCCCCATGTGCAGTAGAAGAAAACCTGCAGCCTGTTTGTTGGTCATGCCCCTAACTTCTGATGCTCGTCCTACTGAAGCATTACATTAACTGAGGACTCAATGTGTTGGAGAGCTCTGATGGAGTCTTAGTCAGGAGGAGGATTTCTCCCCTCATGAACACAGATCTGGGAGCAGCTTTATGTTAAACCAAAGTCTTATTTTAACTGTCCAAGTGGAACCAACACTACTGGGTTTTTGTCAACATGAACAAGCCGCTTTGCCTTTGGGAAGCCGGTGATGGACACACACACACACACACACACACACACACACACACACACACGATTATTCACTTTGCTGGTTCAGCAGGTTCCATCTTTAATGTTGTTTTTTTCTCACTTGACCAAACTGACAAACTTGTATGATTTGAGTTTTTTACCTTTTACTTTATATGATCATGTCTGTGGATGAATCTGCACTTGCTTTTGTTTACAGAGGCATTTGTATGGGGCGCCGATTATAAAATAACATAAAATAATGAATACTGCTACATTTTTGCTAAATTTAGCATCTTAATAGTTATCGTTTGTCATATTTTGCTACTTAAATTTATAAATAAAGCATCAAGTAGAATATGTTCAGTTTATTTACCACTTAGCTGTGGTTTTAAAGGTGGAATATGGAACATTTGAATAAAAAGCTATATTTTTAAAAAATAATACCTCCACGGGCGTTTAGAGGTGTGCAGAATGAATGTACAGTTTTTCATTTAAAAGCTATATTAAAACATTTTTTTATTTTATTTTGACGGGCACAACACTGGGTTTATGTTTACATCTACCAGCCACTAGAGGGCACCGTTGTTCCAAAAAACCCGCTCGGCAAGGCGAGGCTAGGACTGTGTAAAATGTCGGACTCGACAAGTCATGCAGCTGATTCTGAGCCCAGAAGATGTTCTAACGGTAAATACTGTTGTAAAATAAACTTATTAGTAGAAATTAGTCCTTAACCAAACTTTGCAAGGCAAGAATTTGGTCTAGTTCACTAGGCTATATGGAAACACATTTCACTGTAATTTCCAGCTGTTGCTAATTGAAAAAAGTAGCTTGAGATATTTTAAGAGCTATTTTTTTGTCTAATTCATAGTTAGCATTGTTAGCTCAATGTTAGCCTCTAGCCTCCTTTACCCGATATTATAAAACAAAAAAGATGCCGTGGCTTCTTAGGGGTACAAGAAATAACTTCTGGGTCGCTCCTGTTTACTGGCTAACATTTTGTCCACAACACTGCTGCTCTTTTCCAGACGTCGAATTACAAATGCTGGCGCAGTGTCTGTGTGGATGACTTGGCGACTTTGCTGGCTCAAATATGATTGGCTCTGGAACCAGGAAGTATGGAGGCGGGACAGATTGTAAACGATGACTACATCCTTTGTGGCCATTTTAAAAAGAGTAAAACTAACAACAAGAATGCGACATTAGACTGTTTTGTGATAATTTTACTGTAAATTTATTACATATTGGACCTTTAAATATGTTACTTTACAGTCAGCCTCATAAAATTAAGATCCATAACATCCCAACTTCATTTTAGGAGTTACAACTAGTGTTAGGAGTCATACTCAGGTAAAGTTCCAGTTTTAGCATTAGTAGTTATTAATGCATTATGTCGCTGGAGTGTTCCCTCAGGGATACAAAGCTGAACATAATTATTGGAGAGTCTGTGTGGGTGATTGTGCAGCCCAAAGGACTACATACAGTTTCATTACACCACTGTGCCGTGTGCATATGACAGGAAAACTTCAGCAAGGCCCAGATTAGCATTTTGTCGCTGTGATTAGCATTTTCCACCCACATGAACCAGTTATTATTCTCTCCCTGCTAATAGTTGGTTTGAGTGCAGATTCCCAATTACAAAATTAGTGCATTCACTCAGGAAGCTAGATGCTGCCCACTTTCCCAGCATTCTCATCTGCTCTACCTGCACAATGTGCCAAGAACATTTTTTAAATAAAAACATTTGTGTTTCAAAAGGAAGAATCCTGAAATGCTGTAAAATATGAAGAGTTTTGTGCATAAACACATGAATCAGCTTTAATTATGAAGATACATATTTCTGAAGGAGATTTGGGTTTATATATTGCCCTCTCTGTCTGCTTTTGGAGGGTTTGTGCTAGACGATGTGATACGAGAGCAGGCTGACCTTTGGATGTGCTAATACTCGATGACTAGTTCATTACAGTGACGAGGAACCAGCTAACGGTCACAGTCTCGTACAGCTGACAGGAACTCTTAAGAGACCAATTAGGATTGATCATCTGCTCCTATTAGTGTTGTTAGGCTGTGTGAGGGCTTTGAGAGGAGTGCCACAAGAGAGCGGGGAGGATAAATAAGAGATACCATTATCCTCCTCTGCATGGGAAGAGTTCTACTCACGCTTACCGGTCAGGTTCTGTACATGTTCATTCTCTTCTAACAGTTAAAGCATTCACCTTTCTCTCCTGGATCCTTATTAACAGCTCAGTACAAATACAGCGTAACCCGTTAACATCATCAAGAGTCCCACATCTGATGTATAATTCTGTTCTGAAGCTCTTTGACGCTTTTATTATTACAGAAAGAATGAAAAATGTGGGCCTGATTCATTCTTTTGCCACGTTTTTTTATTATACATGATTTCGTGATGCAGTATAGAAGAAAGAACTGTTTAAAACTGTAAGCTCACATTTCAAAGGGATCTTTAAGTGGCACAGTGTTCTGTTTTTATAGGCTCAACAATTATGTGTTATACTTCAGTTTTCATTTCAGTGTGGCAGATCTGACCAGATGCAACAGGTGATGCTTTTGCAGCAGCGAAACATACGAAAAAAACACATGAGCTGCAGAGTAATTAAGGAAAAAGCAGCACAATTATTTCTGAGCTTCCTAAACAACAATGCAAGGTTCACAAACTAATATTAAAACTCAGTGTTAGCCTTTTGGTAATTGGGTGCTTCGTCTCACGGTGATCTTTAGTGCTTAGGTTTACACCTTTTTTGCATGTTGCAGAGAAACAAAGACAGATTAAAGTCTATATGTATGAACTTTTACTAAAATTATGTCTGTTCAGCAAGTAAAAGGTCCAAGGGCTGGATTAAAAATAAAAAATAAGGTTATATCCATTAAAAATGCTCAAAAGACCGAAAAACAACAATTTATTGGAATAAAACATGAGAGGCATGACTGACAATCCAATCTGTCAAAGCACAGAGATTAATGACCATGAGACCAGGTGGTGTGCAAAAACTGGCAGACAATGAGTCAGTGGGTGGGGAAAATAATTACCTAAGCTGCATAAAAACAAGAATACAAACATTTGTTTACAGTTTTAAATGTTATCTACATAAAATAAAATGAGTGATGAATTAAATGTAAAAATACCTGATTTACTCCTTCAGCGATAAAAATTTGCTCAAGACATTTTTGTTTCTGAAATGATGAACAAAAGTTACTCAAATACATTTTACTGTTTACTCCTACTTTATAACACCACAAGTGATTTTCTTTGGTGAATAGATCAATTATTATCTACCAGTAAAAAGCACTTTAAATGACCTCAGTTTGGAGAAAGAGAGACTGGTTCTGACTTCAGTCAAGGTAATCACAGTCAGTGCGTTTTACATTATAGTCTATGGGGTTGATCCATTTTTGCCGCGAGCCACTTCTGGGACAATTTCTGAAGTTGACATAGGGCTAGACAGGAAATCACACACGGTTTCAGTGTAAAACATCTGGTCATTTTCAAAATAAAAGACTATTCCAGCGATGCAATTTCATATCTATGTAGATTATGTCTATACAGCTTATTTACTCCCAGCATCCTTCGAAAAGTGCAACAGTGTGGTTTTCATGGCTTTAATCCTGGCAGTGGAGAGGAACATTGTATATGACATCAAACAGCGATATCAAACGTGATTTCCTCCTTTTTCTTCTTGGTTTAATGGAGGATGGCATAAACAAACCGTGACCTGTGAAGTCTCGAGGGATTTTGTGATCGTGTGAGTCCAGCGAGGAGGATGGCGGAGAAGCTGCTCCGCAGCTGAGACTCTCCCGGTGAGGATTTGTGTGCAGCGAAGCTCAAGAGTAAATCGTTCTGGTGACGTTCGCACCACTAATGCCTCCAGTGTGAAGTAGGGGTAATGCATTTACATGCATATATAAAAAAAACGTCAGTCTATTTAGGGCAAAAGTTCAGTTTTCTGATGGACTCACCCATCTTGAAACGTGGAAGGCTGTTGTTGTTTAGCGTCCAGGAAACTAGTAGAAGCTAACTGTTAGCATTAGCAACTCCACAACACAGCAGAACTCCTTCACGCTTAATAATAATAAAACATCAACATTGCATATCAGGACATAAAAGTCCAAATCCTGTCATCTTCAGCTCAACTCTGATCTGGCTCACTTCTAGTTCCTGAAACAGGAGCCTGGAGCTTCTTTTCCCAAGAGTACGCTTACGTACAAGGCATTCATTCCTACTAGAGACCACTGCAAATGTAATAAAAACACGAGTAAAATTTATCTTTATAACATCTCAAAGATTTTGTGACACGTCAAGCAAATTCTTAAAAATACACTAAAAAAAAGAAATGTTGAATTTACTTAATCAAGTTATGTCAACTGCTTCTATTTAGTTGTTTAAATGTGAAGAGTAATATACAATTTTATACATTGTTATGTTAAAAGTAAATTTATATTACACTTTACATTTAAGCAGCTAGGTTTATTGGAACCAGTTAACATAACTTAGTTAAGTAAATCCAACATTTTATTTGTTACAGTGCAGACTTCCATACATCTATCTTCTCCACCAATCTTCTTCTAAAAAATAAAAATAAACCCTGTGTAAATAACCATTTAATACCAAATTTACACTTGTGCATTTTATGATTCTTTTCTATCACTGTCAGTTTTGTAAAACACGTTTATTTTAATAGAATTCATGATTATTTGCAAATGCAAATAGCTGCAGCGGCCAACTGCAACCAGTTGCATTTTACATAGAAATATTATGTGTAATATATAGTTTATGGCAGTCTGAGGGCATTTTACAACAGATCTGATCCTCTATAAAATGAAGCAGAGTGCGTCCAGTTGTTTAGTCAGCACATAAACTATACAGAGTGAAAGGCAAATGGACTCTCCAGCAAGGAAAGAGGGGACGTTGATCATAGACAGGTGATTTAGAGAAGCAGAGTTAAACAAAAATATAGAAATCCATGTTCAGTCCTGGCCTAATTCACTCTGTTCATGGAGAGCTCCTAATCCACAGCGCTATCTACGACAGGTAAGACACTAACCATTCATCAAAACTCACAGAAACCACTTAGAAGAGCGTGAGCTCTCCCTTTAACAGTTAATCATGAAATCCAGCTTGGTTTCTGGTTGTAACAGATCGTATCCATGAGCCTGGGCGTCCCACCATCACCAGTTTAATAAAACATTTCCTCAAGAAGTCCAGATTTTCTCAGTGATGCTTGGATAAATCAGTAAGCACGCCGGTGGCAAGACGTACACAAGGCATAAAAAGCGACTTCATCTGAATGTATTCAATAAAAAAAAGAAGAAATGGGAGATTCTATTACAGATGCAAGAGGTTTTCCTATTTTCATATGATCGTGAATAACAGCCCGAGGACTGCCGAGGAGTAAATCATCAACAAGTAATCAGTGTGCGTGATGGGGTGTGCAGCGCGGTCAGGAACAGCACCATGTGTGATAAGTGTTAGATCGCTCTTTACTGGCCTGTTGCTGCCAGACTCCCCCCCTCCCCCCTCCCCTCTCACATGGTGATTGATCCGGGCGGCACGGCTTATCCCGGCATTCTGGAGCAGCTCCTTGGATCATCAGCCTCTGTTGCGCTAAGACCCAGTGATGAGAAAGTGTGGAGAGACTTTTTTCTTCCTCCCTTTCAGACACAACGGAGAGCTAATATTCTATCCTGTGCTTTGTTCTTTTGTTTCCCTCAGAAAGAGTTTTCATTGACTCGGTGTCAGCTCCTCGTCAGCTCCTTGAATTCTGAGAGGCAATTTTGACTCCTATTGACTCACAAAGCTTTGTGTTTATGTCTTGAATAAGAAGAAAGGAAAATTCAATATTAGGATTTCTATTGATGTGGGTTTTTTATTGGGAAAGAAGAATATTCACAAATAGTGATATGGGAAGGATACTTCTAGTATAGTTAGAAAATTGACAATGATTAAATAAAATGTAGGTCATGTGACGTTTCAAAGATATTACCTTTCATTTCGGCTCCTTCTTCAATTCATAAAATATTTAAAACATTTCAATGTACAGTGCTGCCCCCTACAGGTTTCTTTTTTGTCAGGTCTCAGACGATCAAACTCACCCAAGTCTAAAAAAAAGCATCGCCTTCTTCTTAAATCTAATCACAAATGTAACTAACCACATGATCTGAGTTAAAGACACGAGCCACATGCATGTCTGGTTACTGCCAGACCTGTAAAATTAGGAATTCACTCCCACAGAATCTGCCTGACAACATGAGCTAAAAGATTTCAAAAAGCAACATTTACTGTATTTCAGCATCATAAGGGTGAAGCATGGGGGATATGGCTTACTGGTGGACCCATGAATTCTGCTCTCTACCATAAGAGAATGCCCGACCTTTGACCTTAGAGGTGGAATATGGAACATTTTAATAAAAAGCTATAATTTAAAAAAATTATACGAGGCGTTTAGAGGTGTGCAGAATGAATCTACATGTTTTCCTTTAAAAGCTATATTAAAAAATGTTTTAATAAAAAATGTATTTGAACGGGCACAACACTGGGTTCATGTTTACATCTACCAGTCACTAGAGGGCACCATTGCTGTAAAAAGTCAACTCGACAAGGCGAAGCTGGGACTGTGTAAAATGGTGAACCAACACCCCGACGGCGGGAAAATGAGTTATGTTGTTGTAATACCACCTCTAAACACTAGATGTCGCCATAGTGCCCATGTTCCATATTCAACCTTTAAACAGGCTAGTTGTGTAGGAAAACCCTCAAATGAGTTTGAATTTTAAAAAAAATCTAAAATATTTCTCACAGTGACTTTTAGAAACAACATTTTATAATTACTCAGCACAACTTGACAGAGTTAGACATTAGTTTCCTAGTATTAAACATTCAGGAGCCCAAAACGCAAAAAGGGAACTCATCTTTATGTTTCACACATTTGATTCTTATTTACTTTCAAACAGATCCTGACGGGAATCCCACCACTCAGGTCACCAGAGGTTTACTCCTGTTCCTCTATCAAGCAGACACAAAGAGAAACCTCCCCTCATGCTGCAAGAAACCATAATTAATTTTTCATATTAGTTACTTTTTAAATCTAACTCCAGCCTACAGGCCCTGGGCGATGCTTTGAATGTGCACATTAATGTATTTTTTTCCCTTTTCTCTGCTCTCCCTCCCCACTGGCTATGATTTAATAACATCTTCCAGAGTGCTGTGTCAAAATCTTCATTCTTCTCTTTTTTTTATTAGCAATCCTTAATTAGCTGCAACATGAAGCCTCCCGTCTTTATCTCTCCAGTCTCACCCTCTCTGGATACACTTCCTCCAGCCCGAAGACACTGTCTGTCACACCCGTCCCCGCTCTGTCCTCTTTTCCTCTTCACAACTTGTCCTCTCATGAGAAATGACACCTCCCTGCCACGAGGTATTAAAGTCACACGCTTTCATGTTTGTCTGTGTTGGAGTTAGCGTGTGTGTTGCGTTGCATGACCAGTGTCCTTTCTTTACACCGTATTATGCTACTGCTGCACACACACACACACACACATTACACAAAAATCCACGTGATGCATCTGGTAAACAGTCTGAGAGGCGTTTATGGTCTGCAGCAGCGAGATGTAAACAGGTGAGACATATTGTCCTCCAGCTCTTGTTCTTATCATAGGATGTGCTGAGACTGCACCTTTTCACACGCCTCATATTCAGGCGAGGCAAAGAAGTATTGAGAAGGTGTGTGTGGAGGTGTGTGTGTGTGGCTAAGCAGCTGCAGATTAGAGTTGGTAATGGCACCATATTGTGGTTACAGAGGGAGTAAAGCTGTAAAGCAATATCTGCCTTGGAATTGAAAACAGAGCATTACACACAGGTGTGAATGTGTGTTTGAGAGAAATGCACGAGTGTGTGTTCCCGTTGTCCACCCCATACACACATGATTCATTCACCACGTGTTAAATAACCCTCCATCGACCCCCTCCAACACTCTCACAGTAATCAGGGTGAGTAGCGGAGCGACCGGGTTCCCAGGCCACTTTGCTTTGACTTGATTGGGATCGTTTCAGATGATAAACTAACATTCACACACACACACACACACATGCGCTCACGTGCACGCACAACTGATTGCATCTCCTGGAAAACAATCACGCTCCATAGCAGAGCCACTCGCTGCCCCTGGTAGAATAGAGAGAAAATTACAAGGGGGCAGTCAGTAATCTGGTGGTGGACAAAAGGCTTTGGGTATAATTTGAAATAATTCTAATTTTGATGGAGTCTTTTTGGGCAGTGTGTGGTTTCTCCTGCCACGCTATTGTGCCTGGAGAACACTCCACTAATCAGGATTTGAGTAAAGTGAGTTTCTGCCTGCACACAGCAGAGGGACTAAGCTCTTGCAGCCCTCACAAATGGACCCTCAGCCTTGATATCGTAGCGACTCCTTCAGGTAATCTGAATTTCCGTGAAAGAGGCCGTTCTCTACACTATGGAGTTTATGTGAGCTGGAAATCTTACATTAAAAATGTGTCGAATCATACTAAGAGTAGGTTTTCTGTAGGAAGATGAAAAATGAACACATTTTTAGATAGCTGTAAGAACAACCACGGTTTAAAGAAATAGAGATTGATAAACTAAGAGCTAGGCACAGCAGAGAGGGATTCAAAGTGGGTCGCTGCTGTCTTAATGGGTGAGTCACACCATGGGTGGAGACTTACTTCACGGACACTTCCTGTTAGAAAAATGTGCCTAAAGGAGGTGTCGCCTGGCGGACAAGAGAGCGGCACTGAGGCAGTGATTGACAGCACCCCCTCTCAACCTCCCCGCATGCTCTTGGAGTTTTTCAGTCAGAAAAGCAAGTTGTTAACAAGCGCACACACACTCGCGCGTGCACACGAGCACACACACAGCAGACTCACCGCTCAGGAGAAGAGCAGACACAGACACTGCAGCAGGCTGTAATATTTCCTGTCCACCGCAATCACTAGAAGAAAGGGGGAAGGAGGACATTTTCGTTAAAGAGGCGAGTGGCTCAAGGCCGTAACATTTCATATTGGCAGGTGAGTGGTTCAGCCAGCTGGAGGTGTGGCCGAGACTCAGCTGGATGCAGTTCACCATCAGTCTGTGATTTTGCCGCCTCCTTTAGCTCCCTCAAACTAGTGTAGGCAGAGTCGATGGTTTTAGCTCTTTGCTTCACCTCCAAAGACATTAATATGTTACTTTTACTATCAGGCTCCAAGATGCCAACAGAAAAAGCAAACTTCTAGTTTTACTTTTTGTGCCTTTTATTGACGATCGGCAAACTGAAAATGCTAACCGCTAGCATTACAGCTAACAGGCATAATGCAGGCATAAGAGCACCACCTAGAACACCTACCCGCTCCACAAAACTATCTAGTGCAGTTTTTGGCCAGCAGAGGCTGCAGAGTGGTGTCAAAAATGAAACTGGACAAGTTTCTAACTCAGCAATCACCGAGATCAATGTTAAAGCTCTAGCTTAAAGTTTAAAAACGATTTAGTGTTACTTTAAACATTAAATCTGGAGATCATCTTAAGGCCCCAAACTTGATGTTTTGCAACCTGCTGCTAACGGGTAGTCCAAGAGCTAAATTAATGTAAACGTGTATAAATTCACCATATTTCCTGTGCTGGAACTGGTGCAGCTCACCAATACAGGAAGAGAGGCAGTATTAGTTTTGCTCTAATAAATGCTTCAAAGTGATGACTGACTTGCATGTTTTTTTTTTAGAATGATTTAGTTATGGTTTCCTAGTATGAATCATGTTAGGTTGGGGTTCGAACCCATTTTTTTTCCTAGCTTGAATAACCCACCAATTTTCTTTACCAAGCTCTGCCATCAAACTCATACTGAGGTCAAAATTACTGAGGTATTCTGAGTTCTCTGCAATTAAAGTGTCAGAAAAATAAAAGCAGCCCTTCTGCAGAAAATTGGTCCGTGTCACTAACATTTTTATACATCTGCATGATTTACAGCTGAAGTTGTAAAAGGACTTTTTCTTTATTGAAAAAATGCATTTTGTGCAATCCTGGCAAATTGGAACGTCTCTAATCAAAGGTTTTGGCTTTCCAGGAAAAAAGGTTCCTGCTGCTTCCAGGGCAATAAACACAGACAGTCCTTCTATTCTACAAACACAAAGATGAAATCATTCAATTAACAATTCAACAAGTTGAGAAATTGTCCTTTGACGTCACTGTGGATACATTTTAGCTTCTTCCTAAAGTTCATTGAGGTTTAAGGTCATTTGCTCAGACTGATCGCTCTTTAACAGCAACAATCTGGCAAACAGTGATTTAAATGTCTGTTTTAAAGCAAAACGATGGACACGGTTAGAAAAGAACTCAGAATATTTCCAAATCCTGAAATCTTTGCTGATAACTCCTCTTTATGGCAGCTAAAGGATCCAGATCACCACACTAACACAAGATGATCACGGATGATCAAGAGATTTTAAATAGCAGCATTTGGAGACATATTAAGCACTGAGTTCTAATGATAGCAGAAAAGATGAACTTGGTTTTTACCTCAGCTATTTGGCTTCATTTATGTTGGTTAAAAGTAAAGTCGTGTTCACGTGAGGGCGGATTTGTCCAACCGCTGGGATTAGAAAGGACGAGCTCATTGGTTAACAAAGCCGGGGTTGGGACCCCACTGATGAACCACCCTAACCCTAACCTTTTGAAAAAGTAATTAGTTATAGTTACTAATTACTTCTTCAAAAAGTAAATGAGTTTTTAACTGACTTACAATATTTTAAAAGTAACTAATTACCAGGAAAACTAACTTTTGCGTTACTGTTAGTGATGGGACTTATGACTCTTTGAAGGGAGTCGTTCATTCGAGAGCCGTTTACCTCAAAGAGTCGTTCAAAAGTCTGACTCTTTAAAACGAAGCAGCACAATCTCAATGAGAGCGGGGTGACTGGGTTCGAGCGACGCCTCCCGCCAATGTCCGTGAGAGGGTGGAGCCGGTTGAGCAATGCGTTCTGCCAACGTCCAGAGGTGGGGGTGGGGCTGTTCAGCATTCCGCCACCTTCTGTTAAGGGGTGGTGGGGGCATTAACGGAAGACAAGTTGAACAGTTCTCTACAAGGACTCGGCTCTCATCGTTCACTTTAAAGAGCCATTCAAAAGTTTCAATTTGTTCGTGAACGTCACATCACTAGTTACTGTTTTATAAAAATATGCAAGACAATTTGGATCTCCTCCTAATAAAACTACATATACAAATTATTATAATACTAAAATATAAATTACTAAATCGATTAAATGACTAAATTAGTGTTCAATTGACCTTTCGCCGAGCCCCGCCCCCTTAGTTACTGTTGCCAACTCCGACAATAAGTGGATCAAATACTGCAGCTCCACAGATTTCCGCGATATTTAGGTAGATTTTTTTTACTGTGAAAATTTAACAAGAACAAGAAACTCTCCTGCTGCATGCCTAAAGCTGCATTCGTTTTGAAGTTTTCTGCTTAATTTTCTTTCTCTAAAATCTTTAGGCAGCAGCTGAATCCTCCCGTCTCCCTGCTCGGTTTGGTCGTGTACAACAAGTGGCTCCTCTGAGCAGCTGTGCTGGTGGTTTGAACTCCACCAGCTAGGAGACTTTTATTATTTCACTGGAAGACTCCTCACCACCTTAACGTTCACAGTGGATCAGAGAGGTGATGCAACACCTAAAACTGGAGAAGATGATGGATTTCTGGGGTAGGTGGGGTCATACAGTCTCTGGAACTTTGACTTGTTGTGTTTTTTATGCCCATATACTGAATGTTATCCACGCGTGTTTTCATTGTTGTTATTTTTGTGCAAAGAAAAAAAACTGACAAACATAGAGGATATTTAACTAGAAACTTTTGGGACTTTTAGAGGAGAACAGAAAGTTTTGAGGTGAAATTCATCATAAATTGTAGTTTCAGCAGTGCAATCTTCAATTTAACACACTTTCTTCTTTTTGCGTACATGCTGTAAACACTCCACACAAAAGGATTCTCAGAAAGACAGAAAAAATGTCAGCAATTATTATTCAGAGAGGGGGGAGAGGGGTGTTTTGGGCTCTCATCTTCAAAAACAGCAACAAGAGGGGTGAGTTTAGAAACCATATGGACGTAATTTGATGGTCCTGTTTCGGCATCAACATTTGTTCAAAAGAGAAAGGAAATGCAAAACAAAATAATTTTTTTTTATCTTAAGGCAACACTTAAGACTTTTAACACTTTCAGCTATTGCTTTCAAACTGGTTTCAGTGGTTTTTGACCCATAAACTTGAGCATCTTCACATGGGACAGCAGTCTGTAGCCCTCTGTTGACCAGAATCTACACTTTTGTGGTTTGGGTCTGCACCAGTTGAAAGGTTTCTACTTGCTTTACGGCAACAGCTGTTTACTGTATAAAGGCTAGCAGTTAGCTTTTTGTTTGCTGACCAGCAAGAAGAAGTTTACTTGTTTTTGTTGTCATCATGGCGGAGCCTGGAAGTAAAAGTAAGAGAGTAATGCCTTTGGAGATGAAGCAAAGAGCTAAAACCAGGGTCAACATCGGCGCAGCCTATGCTAGTTAGAGGGAACTGAAAGAGGCTAAGAAATCATGGGCTGATGGTGACCTAGCTTTGTTGCCACTGCTTCAGGGCTGCCAACACTCACGCATTGAGCGTGAGACACACGCATCTGACCCCCTTCACACGCTCTCACGCCACACTTCCAATTTCTCACGCAAAAAGCACCACGGTGAGGTTAGTTGGACAGTGGATATTCGACAGACATTAGTCCATGGTTCACTACGGTCAGCGATGAGTTTTCATGCCGTGCGCTGCGCCACAGAGAGACGGCTGTATTCCGAGGACTCGCTGATGAAAGCGGTGGTCCGCTTAGGGACCGTCAACAATTTCTAGTCATTTGAGAACGCATACAAAAAGTCAAAAGCTTTCAGCTTCATTAAATTATTCAAAATCAATCCTCAGGTCTATAAACTAGACCAATGACACATAACAGTTTTTAACATATTTTAAACAATCTGATCTTTTTTTAATTAAAATTTTCATAAAAAGTAAGATTTTTTTTTCAAAATCCTCTTGGTAAATTGATAAAAAAATACTCAAAACCAATTCCCAATTGTGTTACTAAGGTAGTCCAATGAGACACAACAGTTTTTATCATATTTCATACAATTTTATCTTTTCTATTAAGATTTTTATAATATATATATAATTTTTTTTCTTCAAAAGCTTCTAGGTAAACTGATTTAAAAATACTCAAAACCAATTCCTTCCCAGAGGTGGCAGCTTGGAACTACCAAGCAATAAAGACACAAATCCCTCTTTGGAACAGGATTCCTTTGGAGTGGGAGGAATAGACTGGGAATTGATTTGGGGTCATTGTTCGAAGCTATTGAAGATAAATTAGTTATTTGAAAATAACTGACTCAATGAACATCTTTTGTGCGTTCATCCCATGTGAATCTTCTGATTGCATCTTTTGGTTATTTTTTTAATACAGAAAAGAGCTGTAGGCCTATTACCTTCTTTTTACTGACATTTTGACCACCACTAGTCATCCGCAGATGAGGGTGACTACAGTGGTGGTCGAAACGTCAGTAAAAGAAGGTAATTCAGCTCTTTTCTGTGTGAAAAAAAAGTGTCTCAATGAAATTTGTTAAAAACTGCTGTGTCTCATTGGTCTAAATAACTGACAATTGATTTTGAGTCATTTGATCAAAACCTGGATGCTATTTAAGCAATACACAGAAATTGCCATTAAAATATTAATAAAAAGTATCTCTTTCAATTAAACATGTTAAAAACTGTGGTGTCTCATTAATCTAGCTTAGTAACAAAACTGTGAATTAATTTTGAGTAATTTGTTAATTTACCTGGAAGCTTTTGAAGAAAAAAACTTAATTTTCTATGAAAATCTTAATAAAAAAAGATCAAATTGCATAATATGTTAATAACTGCTGTCTCATTGGTCTAGCTTAGTAACACCATTGGAAATTGGGTTTGAGGATTTTGATAAATTTATCTGCAGCTATTGAAAAACAAACTATTTTTCATTAAATTACTTATTTAAAAAAATCTGATTGTATGAAATATGTTTCAAACTGATGTGTCTCATTGGTCTAATTTAGGAACACAGCTGAGAATTGATTTTGAATAATTTAATCAATGAAGCTGGAAGCTTTAGATTTTTTGTATGCGTTCTCAAATGACTAGAAATTGTTGACGGTCCCTAAGCGGACCACCGCTTTCATCAGCTGACTGCCGTCTCTCTGTGGCGCAGCGCACGGTACGAAAACCCTCTACTGACTGTAGTAAACCAGGAGTGAATGTCTGTCGAATAACCAACGTCCAACTAACTTCACCGCGGTTGAAGAGCCCCCCACCCCGACAGCGGAGGGAGGCGAGACGAGCCCCTCCCCCCACCCCCTATCACGCATGGAAAACCTCAAAAGTTGGCAGCCCTGCTGCTTGAAAGTAATATTTTTTTTCAACAGTGTGGATCTTTTACTTTGTGGCATATTTAATATCAGTTGGCGTTTGTTAGCATTAGCTCTTTGTTAGCGCTAGCTATAGCCGGCTGCGGCAGGGTGGTTTACAAGAGTTGTAATTCTCCTTTCAACCAGTAGGAGGAAGAAGGGAAACTTATTAAATTAAGACTTGAATAGATTGAATCACCAAATCATTAAATATTATTACAAATGTTTTAAACTTTCCTTGGTTTTTGTGCTTTATGCCTCTAATGAGGTTCTCACACACTTCCATTTATGCTCTCATCTTTTCGTGTTCTCAGCGGTCACAGGTGTAACTTAAATGTTAGCAGTTTCTTTGTTCTACTTTTGAGAGTCCCATTGGTGTCATTAATCATACTTCTTCATTCCTCCCTCTTCATTAAGTCCAAACTTTAAGTTCAACACTCGCCCTCTCAGCACTCACGCACACACACACACACACACGTACCTCCATCTCTGGCCAAAACCGTTGCAGTCATGGCCATTTTGACCTACTTCTAGACAATGCCAGCTTCTCTCTGCTTTTTTTTTAAACTTTTTTTCACATAGAAAGGGGCTCTCTCTGCAGATAGAGTTAGCTGTGAGGAGAAAACACTCATGGGGGAGTTAGTGCTCCCTTGTGTGAGAATGCTTGAGCGGTAACCTATTTAGGGAGCGCAGTGAAAAAGGAAAAGATTGTGGGGTGAATATCAATTCAGTTCCAGTGAATTTTCTTGTTACTGGGTTAAAATTTCCTTTCTATATGTTTTTGAAAATAACATAGTCAGCCGAGATAAGTTTAAAGGGTTGGGTGTGACGTTAAGTTTCCTTTTCTTTTGCTAGGTCAGGAGGTGTGGAAGTTTTCTGAACTAACAGGAAAACCAGTGATAGGACATGCATGGATACAAAAATTCCACAAAGCAAATGCAAAGAAAGAGTACATTTGTCAAGTTAGGGCTGCATAATGGTGCAGTTCCTAGCGCTGTTGCTTTGTAGAGAAAATGTTGCAGGTTTGAATCCTGGCTTTCTGCACGGAGTTAGCGTGTTCTCCTCATGCATGCATGGGTTTGCTCTGGGTGCTCCAGTTTGCGCCCACAGAACAAAAACATGCCTGCTAGGTTAATATCCTAAAACGTCCCTATGTGTGAGTGAGTGTGTGAAAAGTAGTCTGTCTCTGTCATTTCATGTTCTAGCAGGCCTGTCTGCTGGAGAAAGACACCCACTCCTGCAACCCTATTCAAGTTAAAGTTTTTCTAATATATATAATTTGTCTAAGGATTTACATTTCTAAGACATTTTTACTTTTACATTATCTTGACTTTACAACTGAGGTTGCAGAGCAGTGATTGCTCTGGTCGATGACTGGATTCTAGTCATTTTCTGCCTGAAAACACAGAAAGAGAGAGAGACAAAGTGAAAGAGGGAGCGTGACACTAGAAGGAAGTAAGTCAAGGAAATTAACATGATTTGTTATAAAAAAAATTGAAATGTTCTGGTGATCACATATTCATCAGGCAAAATGTTCCTAAAGAGAACCTGGTCCAACCAATCAAATCCACACATCACAGATGGTGTAAAACAGTATCTCTAAATGAACCAAAATTCCCATCACTGCCACATTGGGCACGTCACACGTCTCGTCACACCCAGACAATCCAAAAAAGGGATAGGGATGGTGAGGACACCCTTGGTCGCAAAATATGGGGGGCCAAGCAGCGGAGGCCCTCCCCATCTCGGGAACAGCCCCCAAAGGCAGCAGGCAGCCCAAAATGCCCAAAATCCCAAGTCAACAGCCACCCACCATGCCGCAGCACGGGCCAGGGCCTCCAGACCATACCCCAACCTGTGGGCACCCATCCATCCCAGCAACAGCCCCAAAAGCCCCGCAGGTAGCTCCAGATCCTCCGCCCTGCCAGACCGACAGAGGGTAGAGGGCAGAAGCAGCGGACATGAAGCCTCCATCATCACCACTCACCCACAGGAGGACCAATGTGTGTGCTAATGTAGGTTGGTGTGTGGTGATGTATATGTCTAATATGCATTAAAATTAAAAATGGATGATTAAAGTAGTCATCCACTATCATATTATTGATAAATTACATGATAAATGGGTCTAAAAGGAACACACACTAGAATAATTCATTGGTCGGTTACTTTTAGAGCCCAAACCTCATCCTTACTTACCGGTGATAGTATCCCAAAACTTGAGCATCACTCAAATGCACAAATATCACCATCATATCTACCTAGTGTGCTTTTATGATCACTAACCCTTTGAGTTCTTGTTTTTCTAACAGAGGCAGCATATCCTGTTAATTATAAATGTAGCATCAGTGGTAAACCTGTCAGGACTTTGTTAATTTTGTTCATTTAAAAAATAACTTGTGTTCCTTCCTCCTAAAGTGGGTTTCCCTTATCTGTTCAGAAACATAAATGAATAAAAGAAGCAGTAAAGTTGGGTTTTAAAAAACCACGCCCATTAAAATCCTCTCAACTGAGAGAACATAAAAGAAATGATCTAAGAGCCAAGTTTGACAGCTCCATATGTGTGTGAGTTCCAGAACTTTGCTTGAAATAATTTCCTTTTAGCAGACCTCTCTGAATTTTAAATTCCCCTGCAGTGTGCCTGAGCAGGGGTATGAAAGCCAAGCTGACAACGAGCAGAAGGCAGCACACAATGTGAACGGATCAGCAGAGCCAAAACACAACAAAACAACATCAACAAATTGCCAGAACTTGAAAGTAAACGCTTGTTTGGATCAGAAAATGAAACTAAAAATCCATTTACATCCCAGTTTAAAGACAGTAAACATAAAAAATAACCTAATTTGGATCACAAAATAAGAAATCCATCCATCCATCTTCCTCCGCTTATCCAAGGTCGTGTCACAGGAGCAGCAGCCTAAACAGAAAGGTCCAGATTTCCCTCTCCTTGGTCACTTGGGCCATCTTCTCCAGGGGAATCCTGTCCTGGGTCTTCCCTTAGATCTCCTCCTCGCTGGAAGTACCCAGAAAACCTCACCAGGAGGCTTTCTAACCAGATGCCTACTTCAACTGGCTCCTCCCGATGTGTAGGAGCTGTTGCA
This sequence comes from Aphyosemion australe, assembly GCA_006937985.1. Classification (NCBI taxonomy): domain Eukaryota; kingdom Metazoa; phylum Chordata; class Actinopteri; order Cyprinodontiformes; family Nothobranchiidae; genus Aphyosemion; species Aphyosemion australe. The sequence continues at coordinate 757,523 of SSNS01000200.1, read as the reverse complement.
AAGGACTGCTTCATGTCCCATGTTCAAACTCTAGCGAGGAGGGACACAACCCAAGATCTCAGTGAGCCAAACTGCACAACGTCTCACTTTAGCAGGACACGCTAACTTCACAAGCATACTCCCGAAAAGGCATACACCACTAAAATCCTACAGATACTCAAGAATAAACGATGAAAATAGAGAAAAGTGCCACTGGTAACACTTCTTTTATTAGACTTCGAACCAAACTCCAAAAAGGAGAGGTCCACATGTTCTTGTGTGGACACCATTTTTGCTAATGTTGCTAATGCTACTCTCGCATTGTGTTCTCGTCACTAGTTTTTCACGTCACTCTCTGGGTGTATTTTCATTAGTCGATTGCAGACCAGGGTCATAGATTTTCTGACACTGCTTGAAGGCTGTTGGAATGGATTTGGTCATGAGAGTGCTCAATGAGTGGGACAGCTCATTGAGCACTGCTTCAAACTCAGCTGCTCTAGTGAAAGTTGGAGATCCCAGTCCGATGAAGCCAGCAGGACCAAATCATCTGCAAAGAGCAGAGACCTGATCCTTACTCCGACTTCACAATGGAGGCATCATCAGCGCAGAATGGCAATGACACGGTTTACTCACTTCTACGCCATCCTCCTTGCCGGACTCGCGAGGTCACAAAATCCCTCTGCATCACCACAGCACCGCTGGAGCTGGCTGCCGATTGCAATGGCTCTCTCCCTGTTTCCTTTCTTTTCTAGTATTAAATCCTTTTTTGTGATATTGTTGTGTATTACTTATATTTTACTTTACTTCACCTTACTTTACTGTACTTGTGCTGTTGCAATACTGCAATTTTCCCACTGAGGGACAAATAAAGGTATTCTTATTCTTCAAAGGTCACGGTTTATGCCATTCGCCATTAAACCAAAAAGAAATAGGAAATCACGTTTTATATCACTGTTTGATGTCATAATGCTGTTCATCTCTACTGCCAGGATTAAAGCCAGGAAAAACACACCATTGCTCTTCTCGATAGATGCTGAGAGTAAGTAAGCCATTAGCTGTTACGTATAGACTTAATCTACATACATATGAAATCGCTGCATTGCAATAGTCTTTTATTTTGAAAATTACCAGACGTTTTACACTGAAACCGTGTGTGATTTCCTGTCTAGTCCTATGTTAACTGCAGAAATTGATGCAAAAATAGAACCCAATCCTATCTTTAATGGTGCGGCCCAGCGTGGCAAGCCACTTCTGGGACGCGCCTGAAAATGTCTGTGCCGAAGCTGGTTTGAATCAACCCTATAGACTATAATAGATTCTATTTGAAGCAGCAGTCGGGGTGAGGACACCAAAACGGACCCCCTCAACACCTCGGCTGCACCACGAAATCCTGTCCATAAAAAATATGACTAAAATCAGTTATAAAGGGCAGCCTTGGCAGAGTCCAGCTCTCACTGGGAACAAGCCTGACTTACTGCCAGCAATGGGGCAGATTTTCATGCAAAAAGAAATTAGCATGAGTTAAAGCAGAAAAAGAGTTTAGGAGGTGACACGCTCTGCAGAAATTTGACTGATGGGGGTTTATAGTTAACAAAAAACTGTGACCTGCATAAGAAAGAGCATCTAACTGGCCGTAGAGACCCTGGTGCTTTGCTAACGCACAAATATAATGATACACAAGCTGGTGGAATATGTTACTAGCTTAAAAACACTGAAGACACAAGTGTTAAAACTTTGGCGGTAAAGCAGAATAAATCAGTAGCTGGTAAAAGTTAAAGTACTGTCAACTTCACCCTGCTTTTCTGTTAAACTACAACAATAAGGTCAGGTCGTTTTTCTACTTTACAAAAAGGCCACCAGGCATGACTTTATGTTTTCAAACAGAAAATAAAGTGGTCTAGATGTATTTTTGTTCGATCTCTTGGTTACTGGAGGTTCCTACGCCTCTGCTGTATTTATTATTTGGCACCAAAATGAGTTCACCCCGCTACAACCTAACACAAGTTTGATTGGATTTTTCATTCCTTGCACTGATAAACTGTGTGTCGGATGATTCAATCCATCCAGCGGTATGGGGCGGAATATTCCAATTTTCTCGACTCACACCTATCTGCAGCTGTGCTCTTGAGAGGCAAAAACACTGGGGAAGAAAAAAAAGAGTCTGTCACCTAATCTAACTGCAATCTTCGGCCCATGCTGAAGCAAGCAGTGACCCTTACATGATTTACAGTCTCACGATGTTGAAATTTTGCCTTTGGCGGGTTGTGATACTCCTTGTCTTTAACATGCAAATGCTTCGTGCACACATCCCCCCTCGTCACACACGCTCTCTGTACCTGGCAACGTATCCTTTCACGTCATTTACATTTCAAAGTAAGACACATTTCCACAAACACACATTAACACCATCTGTTTTTTTCTGGTTTCTCTCACACCCACCTTTGAGTTCCAACTTAGCAGCGGGTTAAGTCTATTCAGAAGCTTTCGCTAATGCATGTTAGAGTGCTGCACCGCGAGCGGGCGTTTCAGCATGTGTTCCTTTTTAAATTATGGTCGTTCAGCTCTGGGTTTTGCTTGCCACAACCCGTGGCTACATATGTGCGTGTCTGTTTACACTTCATACACATCCAGCAGTGTGTGTCGCTAGCTCTTTTCCGTGTGCTCTGAATATGCATGTGGGTGTTACACGGGCCTGTGCGTGTGAGTTGGCTTACGGTAGAGGCTGTAGCATTGAGGAGGCCTTATCTGTCATGTTCAGAGAGGTTCTGTGGCACTCGCAGGAGATAGAGCTCTCAGCCGGAAGCATGGGTGCTACTCAATAGGCAAACGCAGCTCTGGCTCAGACGGCGGAGGAATGCATCGAAGCAAAAACAGGATAAATACCAAGAAACACGTGCCATTGAGAGAAAGGGGTGCAAATGATTGTGTTTGACCTCTGTGACATGTGAATTTCACGTATGATTCTTGTCAAATGTCTAAAGTCATGAAGCAGAATGATGGTACATCATGCATGTTTTGAAAAAGCAAGAAGTTGGAGTGACAGTTGGAACTGACAGCAGTAAATGTACGACTCACAGGCGCAGAACTCACCATCTCAGGCTGGGACTTCAGTGGAGCCCAGAGCTGCAGGAAATAGAAGAAGCCCATGAGCAAAAATTCATTATGGGGTTCATTATGATCCAGAGCTGTTTTGGTTGCAGGCAGATGTGTAGACTGCACACACTGGATGGAATAATTAATAAAGAAACGTTTATTATAATCATAATAATCTCTCTTCATCAGACGGGAATTTCAGTGTTCCAACAGAAATATTATTCAAACCTGGATTAATTAAAGTCAAATGACAACATAAGTTGACAGAATGGTGTGATGTTAGCCTCATCAAACATGTGTGAACTGTTTGTGAGGGTTAGGGTCTTCATCATCTTAGGGGAGCTCAGAGAGGAGCCGCTGTTCTTCCTCATCAAAAGAAATCAGCTGGGGTGGTTTTGAATTCTGATTGGGATGCTTCCTAGTCTGGTCTGGGAGGGGACCCCATGGGAGACCTGGAAAAACTGTCCTATAGTCCCTCCTACGAATGAAATTTAGAATGTGTGTACGAACAGTCAAAATCCTGATTTATGAAACATGCGGTGGCCTCTAGTACGCACGTTCCTCCACAATCGTCTGATGATAAATCCCACCTGTGGGTTGTAATTTTGTAATTTTATTATCGTAAATGCGGTCAGGACAGAGGAGAGGTTCCTGTCAGAAATAAAGAAATAATGGTTGGACATAAAATGAAATATGAAGAAACGTAGAGAAACGAACTGAATGTTCCATTCTGTTGTCAAATACAGTTTACATTTAAAGAGTTGTCTGCATGTTCTGTTTAGTTTTGTTCTCGTTAGAAAATGTATGTTGATACTGCAGCCTCCTCTGAGCTCAGGTATCTGCTCAGTCAGTGCGCTCAGCTCACAGAAGACACGTCTGCACGAGGTTTTACGCAAAATATATTACATGCTTAGTTCTGCCTGTTACCCAGTTAGACCAGAGGTGTCGCTGTGTGAGAGCGGGAGAGAAAAAAGGAGGGAAGAAGAAGGAGGTTGTTGCGGCTAGGCCGAGAAAATAAAAGGTTGAACCCAGACGTCGTCTCCCGTGAGTGATTCAACAAACTCAACAACGTCCCCTCCAGAGTCTCAGCCAAATCCTCCAGTAACACGAGGTCAGCCATGCTACAATGTCAGACACCGGTCGGTCACTTGTGTCTTTTATAGGTTGTAGCACCATTCATGCGACAAAGCTTTTTTTTCCACCAAAATAATTATTTATTGGGTAGAATAATTAGTGGATGAGGAACACGCGTGGATGACTGAGACCTTCAGAACTGCTGTTCCCCCGTTCTGCCACTAGATGCTGTTCCTATGCATGGCCTGAGCTGTTCTTGTATTTAGGAACATTTTCACGAACAAGTACAAATTGGTAAATACCACACAATGCGTAAAATCACAGATCTGTTCGTAACTACGGTTGATAAATGAGGCCCCTGCAATTTCCTGGAGGGAATACATACCCTCTCTGGGAATGACTTGGGATCCCCGGGTGGTTTACTCTGCAACTCATCCTTAGATATGCAGAAGAAAAAGTCTGCAAGCAGTTTTTTTTTCAGAGTTCAAAATGAACTAGTAAAATTTTGAATAATTTGTTTTCTGTGGACGTCTCAGTTTCACTTTTATTGTTTAAAGGCACACTTGGAAGTTTGGCTTGCTTTTAGCACCCCCTAGTGTCTGTTATTAATTATCTGTTGTCCAAGCAAAAGTGAAACTTATCTCCTCGCTGTGCGTTCATCTTTTTCACACCTTAATCTAACTGCTGACATGTCTCCTCAGCCTTCATTAGTGTCTACAGGAGCGGTTTGTCACATCCTCTCCATCCTCTCTAGTCCTACCAGCCACAGCTTAGCACTCCATTACCCATCATCCCCCTCTCACCGGGATTCCCCCTACGTCACCACCGCAGCTGATAAAAGCAGGAAGTGCACACCATGAAGCCACTCAGTCATCAATAGGATTATCGATGCTAGAGACTCGAGCTATTCAGCTCCACCTTCGAGCCTTCCTGCTTTTCACCCAAGCACCTCGGCTCCTCAGGCGCATCGCCTACTCACAAGTAAGTGTATTCTTACTTTTTCGGAAAAACGCCGCGTCCCCGCTCTCTGTCGGGTTCGGCACTGTTGTTCCTAGATTAACTGCGTGCTAGCAGCCCCCAACGCTCGTTCCTTCCGCGTCTGGGTTCTCTAACCACGCTACACTCACACACCACCGAATTCAGGCCGTGTGTGAGAGTCACAAGTTGTGTCACAGTTCATTACTAAATCAAACAAATCAGCTGTGTTCATGATCTGAAACGTGCAGGAATCATGCTGGAAGCAGACTGCAGCACCAGGTATGTGAAGTTGCAAGTGCGGTATTCTGGCCACAGAGGGCGGTGGGGGGGTCATTAACCCTGTAAAGGGTCATTTTAGCACATACTGGCTCAAGAAAATGATTTAAAGATATGAATAAGTTGCATAGAATGGTAGATGGTCATTAGTGACATCTACAGCCCAAGAGGAAAACTGCAGCCTTTCTGCACCAAACACTGACACACACCCCCCCTCCTCAAAAAAAAAAACTAAAATATGTTTGTGTTACTAACAGAAAATATTTTTTTTTCTTAGTTTCAGACATCTGTTGCCTAGAAGGGCTCAATTGAGGTTTTTTTTTTTGCTAATTGTGTCTCATTTAACAAAAGTGTTTTGTAAATAAGCAATATATTTAAATTTATGTCAAGAATGTAAACGTTGTCATGTAATTATCTCTTTGCTTTCTCATTCTGCATTTAATCTCAATATGTTGAAATAAAACTCAAAACCGTAGAAAAGGCTGAGATGCATGGCATCAATGTGCTTTTAGTCTCTCACCCACATGTGTGTTGCCTCAGACCAGAGGTGCCCAGCCCTAATATGATTTAAAACAAGTTTTTGGATTTTCTTTGTAACTACCCCTCCATCAGGATGGTCTCCAGAGGTGATAATAGCATATTCATTGTCCAATCAGTGAACAGGAGCATTTACATTAGTCTTTGTCTGCCTGCATCGGCGCAGATCTCTGGGGTGTCCATAAGGCTGAGCCTCGGTTAATGTGGTAACCCCTGATCAGGCACAGCAGCTCTCACTCTATTAAACTGTCCTCCATGTGGGAACAGATGAGAATTACTATATCAAAGTCCTCCGTTAATGACCACTAATCTCCTGCTACTGAGACAAAAGTCAGAAACAGAGAGGAAGCAGACATGAGAGGACTGAGTGTGAAAAAAGATGAATGGAAATTTAAAAGAGAAAAATGTGACGAAAAGCAGAATTTTTAATATCTGACTCTCACTGACCTCTCCGTCTTCTCCTCTCTGTTTTTAGTTTCAGCCTCCTCACACAAACACACACCTCCCATCACGGCTCCTTCTCCTTCATTTCTTCATGTGGAGATTAGAGCGGGGGAAACGAAGTGTGAATGCATTAGTGTCATCATCATCATCATCATCAGGGGACCCCAGGCTTCATCTGTCATCATTCTGTGACTGCTAGGGCCACTTCTGCACAAGCAAGGCTATTACTCTCTATTATAGACCACACACATGTTCACACACACACACACTCACTGGGATGGGTAATGACGGGGCGCATCAGTGGTCGTGATCCAAAACCTCATATATAATGTTTTTTTCATCATTGTCTGGGTAAAAATGTATAAATCGATTTCCCATCCAAAATACAGCTCAATGCCCCCCCCTTCCAAAAATCTTCAAACTTTTTTCTGGACTCCAAAATGAGATTGTCTTCTCTCTGCACGGCCCGAGCAGTTACTGTTATCAGCTGGATGGAGAAAAATCTACACACTCAAAGATGACGATGAGGGTGAAATGGGATAGAAAGGCACTGAGGAGGAGATGAGCGTGTGAGCACCGAGAGATTTTTCAGCAACCAGTGGGATCAATAATTCTCCATTCTTCCTTTTATTGGAGCAGCTCAGAAACAATCTTCTGTTAGACCTCACTCAGGCTGGAATCAAATCTTTTTTGCTCTCTTTAACTCAGGCTTTATTTCTGACTCTCCCTCAGAGGTCACGGTTGAAAAATTGTTCCCATTGGTTAAAGTGATTGTTACAGATATGTTCCTGGAAAGATGTCTCAACCCTCCATCACTTATGTGACCACAAACACCATTTTTTAAATATTTTTTATGACTTATGCTCATTGTGTGGACACATGTGATACCATAGAGTCCCCAGCTTTTGTTTATGTGCATTTTTAGTTTCTCCAAGCTATATGAGACCCTATTAATGTACAAAACACACATTGTTTTTGAGTAATTGGTTACTTAAAACACTGAAAAATACAGACATTGTACAGATGTTACAGAAATATAGGCAAGGCAAGGCTGTATAGCACATTTCATACAGAGGCAATTCAATGTGCTTTCCAGGAGTAAGAACAGCAAAATCAACGTGACAGCATCATTAAAATACACAAATAAAGACTGAGCAGTTACAGTGCAGAAGGTACATCATAAGAAACATTCATTCAAAGGCTGATGAATGCATGAAAGTTTTCCATTTTGATTTAAAAGTTACTGGAGTTGGGGCACATTTGAGGTCATGAGGAAGCTGATTCCATCTATGTGCAGCATAGTAGCTAAAAGCAGCTTCACCCTGTTTGGTTCTGACCCGGGGTTCTACCAGCTGACTGCTTCCTCAGAGCCCTGCTGGGTGTATAAACAGGAAGGAGATCCAACATGTATTTTGGCCCCATGCCACTGAGTGATTTATAAACTAGTAGAAGCACTTTGAAATGGATTCTGTAGTTTACTGGTAACCAGTGTAGAGATTTAAGAACAGGAGTGATGTGCTCGGTTCTCTTGGTTCTTGTTAAGACTCTAGCAGCAGCATTCTGAATAAGCTGCAGCTTTTTTGGGAAGACCAGACAAAATACCACTGCAATAGTCCAGCCTGCTGGAGATGAACACATGAATGAGTTTCTCTAGGTCTGGTCTGGACATGAGACCTCTGAGTCTTGCTATTTGATGAAGATGATAAAACGCTGATCTAGTTATAGCCTTAATGTAACCAGTGAAGCTCAGGTCTGAATCAACTATGACACCAAGATTTCTAACCTGAGTCTTTGTTTTTATTCCTCTGGAGCCAAGTTGAGCAATAACCTCCATCCTATCCTTCTTATTTCCACAGACAATAACTTCAGGCTTGTCTTTGTTTAACTCAAGGATGTTTGACTGCATCCAGTCATTAACTTGCTCCAACAGAGTGATTCTAGGGGGCAACAGTCACTAGGTGACAGAGCTAGGTAGACCTGGGTGTCGTCTGCATATCTATGATAGTTAGATATAGACATTACCCAGCCTTTCCACTGGATGCGTAAGTGGCCGGTAACGTAATAGACGCGTTTTACTCACAAGCTCCCTTTCTAAAGGGAAATGGCAGCAAAAGCGTTCCAAGCAGCTGGTCCTGTGAGATCCTGAAATCACCGGAGAATTGCAAGATCACGTGTGATTTTGACAGTTCACGCGTTAACAAGCAAGGAAAAGGATGACAGCTTATCCAAAAAGGTCTGTGGTTAGTTTTCTGTTCTGTTTACTACGTCTATGTAGGTTTCACAGGTAATCGCTTATTTTATTTTTTACTAGTTAAGCAACTGAAAATCTGCACATTAGTTTATTTTGAAAGTTTTCTGATGTTTTACACTACTTTCATATTTGACTGTCTGGCCCGATCTGAACTGCTGAGCTTGATGCACTTTCAAAATGGCGCATAAAAAATAGACTGAAAGTGAATGGAGTTAGCTGAGCAATGTGTCACTACGCTTCTGGGACTTGTCCTAAACGCGCTCCTCCGCGGCCCGTGGAAACGCACCCATTGACTACAATGGCGGCTAGTTGCTACGTACTACGCTCCATGCACATTGAATATCTTTAGCTCTGGAAGAACAGCACTTAGCTGTTTTACCAACTTTACATTTAAAAATGTAATTCCCAACATAGAAAAAAAAAAACCCATCTAAATGTAATTTATGGTTGTGTGCACATAAAAAACAAACATTTACTCTACCTGATAAATTACATCATCTTCCCTGCAAATTAAAGCACAAGATCACAGTCTAATAAAATAATTTAAAAAGGTATCACATTATGTGTGTAGGCTTTTATGTAACTTGGATAAATAATGAGAGATTTATGAATGTTTGTGGGAAGATTATAAACAATTTTACATGTCCTTTTAACAGCTTATTTAGGAGAAAAAGAGATTTATTCTGACCAAGTTGATGATGCAGACTCAACCAGGATGAAGCCAACAGGGTCAGTTGATGCGTTAGGGTCAGTTTCTCACTGCACACGTAAAATAAAAACGTCAACTGGAATCCCAACAAACTGTTTACTAATTTGTTTGCGTGTTCTAAATTTGGTCTCACTCTCTTTATAATGTCTCCAATCAGTCAAAACGTAGTTTCAAAGTGTTTCCCACCGTCTGAATGACAGGAACTAAACCGAGCAGGTCTGCAGGCACCCATAACAACTCTATGACTAATTTGTCTGATACAATTTTGGAAATTCCTTCTATGTTACTCTTGCAAGAAAACTTGAGAAGCTACAAACATTTTTGAGACATTTTGAAAACTTTTGCTGCCGATACGTGAAGTGACCAGCCAGCGCCATGTCCAGTGACGACCTAAACTCACTCTGGTTTTAGATCTTTTATGGTCGCTCCTCTTCTGAGAAGGATAACGACATCTTCTGGGCTCAGAAGCAGCAGCTTGACTTGCAGAGTTCGCCATTTTCCACAGTGCCAGCCTCGCTGTGCCGAGTGGACTGTTTACGGTATTAAGAAACCTGCAACGGTGCCCTCTATTGGCTGGTAGATGTAAACATAAACCTAGTGTCATGCCCTTCAAAATAAATATTTGATTAATTTTTAATTAAAATGTAGCTTTTAAAGGAAATACTGTACCTTCATCCTGCACACCTCTAAACGCCCCGTGGAGGTATTATTTTTTTTAAATATAGCTTTTTATTAAATTGTTCCATATTCACCCTTCAAAACATCAGAACTGTCTCTTTAAATGTTATTTTCACTATAAAATGTGTGTAAAAATTATCTCTACAACGGTCTCTATAAAGGCTAACGTTGCAACTTAACCCAAGACTGTTGCATTTCCTAAATAAACAACCTTCTCCATGGTGATATTATGGCATCTGAGTTTATTAACTCATGCACAAAGCAGCAGGTGATATATAACACCTGGCACCAGTTGAAACCAGTGGGCAGACATCCCCCCCGCTGGCTCGAGCTGCGCACAAGCATCCAGAGGTTACGGCCACACATACACGCACCTTGTTCCTGCTGGGCACCACCGGTTGTATATGAACAATTTCTAAACGTGACATATGGAGTGAGACGAGATTAGATCCATAGCAGCTGTCATACTGACAGTTACCCCCAGCAGAGAACACACCAATACCTTGAATCGTTGCATGAGCTGGAGATGTAGCATTTGAAATGTTAAACCTTTTATACCTGTCATAGTGCTGCAAAAAAATCAAATCAAATCCTCACGTTGCTGCTTTTGTTTTCCTCTGTGGATTCTGGAAAACTCAGATTAACTCATTGAGTTGCACTTTTATTAAGCCCACAATGGAAGAGTCAATAAAACCTCAGCTGTATTTTATTCTGTTGTTTGATCATAAGTCAGCGGTGTCCATTTTTGCTCCTAAAGGGCAACTCTCCTGTGTATTTTCACCGTTTTTCTGCTCCAACTCACCAGATCTGGTGGTTCGGCTTGTCTTTGGGTTCTTGCAGAAATCTATGAATTGATTCGAATCAGGTGTGTTGGAGAAGAGCGTTTTAGTTTTAATGTTTGAAAGAGACAAGACCACCAATGCGTACACAAGTAATATAAACAGCTGGAAAATATTACCTGAGTTTTGTTTTTCAGTCAGAAAATATGATCTGGTGGGATTAGAAACATGATTTGAAACATATGCTGCAGCCAACCACTAGAGGGCACTTCTGTGTTACGCTCTTCTTACATGTCAGTCATTTGTTGTGCATGCTGGAGTCATGGAGAAACCACCTAATCAAACTAACCTGAAATAGCTTTTGTGATTTTTGAATGAACAGCTTTTTTGTCTAAAGAGGAAGCAGCCAAGTGAAATGGAAATTGATTCAATGAAGCAAAATTACACGTAGAAAAAAAAGAGTGCACAGAGACTTTAATAAAGAAGGATAGAATTATTTTAAGATTATAAAGTCTAAATAATATTTGTTGCAAAGTATAAATTTTCACTGTTCACCTTCTTTGATACAATTTTTATGTCAAAAATGGAATGTTCTGTTTTTTAGCCTTTGTTTGCAGAGTTAGTGTTCCCCAATACTTAATCGACCAACTTCCAACTGCATTAATAGATTAAAATATGCAGAAATTACATTTTTATTTTACTGCTTTGATGTAAACACACCAATTTCAGGTAGATATAGAAACTTTAAAGGGACAGTTTGCTACTTTTTCATATTTTAAATGATTTTCTTGAGCCATTATGTGCTAAAATTACCCTTTACAGCGTTAATGAACGGCTACCCAGCCCCTATCGCCAACTGTGGCCAGAATATTGCGCTTCAGAGTTGCCGGTCCGGTCTGTTGGGACTTAGAAAAAAAATGGAGCTGACATCCCTGCAGTCTGCTTCCAGCATGTTTTAGATCATGAACACAGCTGATTGATTTAGTGATGAACCGCCAATCCTGAAATGTCAAAACTTATTTTCAGACTTTCAGCGTCTTTAGCTCAAGAAACAAACCCTGTTATTGATTTTAATGCATTTTCCAGACCTTTATAAATAAATATTGATGTTTGTAAGTCTATCATTCTTCTAGTATTGTGATGTAAGACAAGCAAAACTTCAAGTACTGTAATATAGCATCAGCTCTGTTCATTAAGCAGTGATTTGAATCAGTACAAAGAACAGAAACAACAAGTAACATCAGATTAAACCTCGTCCTGCAGCTGGATGGAGCATAGAGCATGTCATACTCTTGCTACGCTCCAGTGGGGCAGTTGCTTTCTGATGTATCTGCATCACTGTGAACAACCACTAACATTTTATTTATGCAATCCTTTTAAAAACACATTTACTGGACTGAAGAAGAGCTTAATAAAAGCCCAATAATTCACTGCTTTGATTAAGTTGTTGACAAGTTGGTGTGAGACGTCCCCAGCACCTCGTGTCACCGGGTTTTTGTCCTGAACAGTGAAGACGAATGAACATCAGCCTTTAAGAAGCAGAAGAATCAAATTTGTACACTGGTGTATAACGCTGCACAGCCATGGAATAGTCAGTGTTCAACGTCTGAACCTCTCCAAAGAGTCAGAGCAGCAGAGAGGAAGTGGTACATGTCCGTGTGTGTTTTAAGCCCCATGGCTAGCGCGCTAATCCAACCAGTGCTTCTCTCAGCTTTTCTCATGGACCACGAAGAGCAGGAAGAGGCGATGAGCTCGCAGCCACAGGAAACATTTACCCCTAATCTCACAAACGTACCGGTGTGGAACCTCTCCTGGCCGACAAAATTACACCCAAATGTGATTTCTGATCTGCAGCTCTGAGATTAGGAATGTTTGTCTGAATGGATAGCAGACGAAGGGGGGAGGCGAATAAAACTTGGATTTGAGCTGTTTGTGCATTGATGCTCGTGTGTGTGTGTGTGTGTGTGTGTGTGTGTGTGTGTGTGTGTGTGTGTGTGTGTGTGTGTGTGTGTGTGTGTGTGTGTGTGAGTGTGTGTGTGTATGAGGGAGGGAGGGAGACGAAACGACCAATGGTGAAAGACAAAGACAGGAGGGAAAAAGTGTCTGCAGTGGTGCGTGGCAGGTGGGTTATTACAATAATGAGGATGGATGTGTTTATCATGAGTCGTGTAGCTCATTCCTGTCCCTTCCTTTTCCTCCATCCTCTTCTCCTCCTCTGGTTCACTTGAGTAGCTACGTCTGCGTTTGGCAGAGCAGGACCTCAGCTTGATGCTCCTGCTCCGGCTGTTACGCTTTCCCTCAAGAGGAGGTGTGTTTCACTGTCTTCTGCCCCTCTTCCACCCCGAGCCATCCATCCACCTTTGTGGCCAAGGCCAGAGGTAATGGGGTGTTGAGGGTTCTGCAGGAGAAAATAGAAACACTCCACAACTCAGTGCTTTCTGAGCCTGAGCCCCTAGCGATAACCTTCATTTCCACCTCTTTCTCAATTCCCTGACCCCCCCCCCCCCCCCCCTGTTGTTTTTAGCCCCTTTTTCCTAAAAGGCAGATGTGAGAAAAATTCAATTTTCAGGGCAACGTCTTTCATGCATCCTTGTGCACATCCGTCCATCTGTCCACTCACTTCTCAGAGCCAGACCGCGAGATTTCTTCTCCACAGGTCATCGCACCCGACGAGGATTAGGACGTCTGAGTGACAAAAACGCCCCAAAAATAGCCTCCAGTATATGATCGGAGTTGTTATGGCGTGCCAAGTTTTCATTCTGAGAGCATTAAAACTTTTTTTCCTTAAGGGGATTTAGCGAGAAAGATGACATGTAGAATCAGTCATCCCAAAAACACATCTAATGAAAAATCGTTTCTGAAAACTCACAGATTTGCTTTCATTTTTAGGATCAAACGAATCAACCCGCCCTGCGTCTGACTCACAAACGCTCTGCTAAACCTCACCCTGGATGTGCCGTGCAGATTTAATGACGGCTGTTGAACTCGTTTGAATGAAGCGTGGTGGGGCTGGCTGGTGTGGATCGGAAACGGAGGAGAAATCTAAACAGAGAGACACTCTGAGATTCTTCGATGCTCCTAATTAAATAATAGAGGCTAGCTAAATGAAGAGGCTTGAAATCAAAGTGATCAAAGGGTCAACAGATCAATGCAGTGCAAGTCCTTCTGGCAATCAACTTGTCACTTATTCCCACTTCCTTCTCCCTGCAAGAACTTAGTTTTTCCAAAGTGTGCAGAAAAAGAGTTTGTCCAGGAGAGCTGCAGATCAATCACACTGAAGCTTTTCTTTTTATTATCAAAAGGCCCATTTCTTATTTACCACACTTAGATCAACTACTTTAATTGTGTCATGGTATTGTAAAGAGACAAACACTAGGGGCAGCAGTAGCTCAGGAGGTACAGCGGGTTGTTGGATTGATCCTGGCTCCAGAGAATGCTGCTATTGTGTCCTTGGGCAAAGTACCTAACCCACCTTGCCTGATGGTGGTGGTCAGAGGGACCGGTGGCGCCTGTGCTCAGCAGCCTCACCTCCGTCCCCCAGGGTAGCTGTGGCTACATTGTAGCTCATCCCCACCAGCGTGTGAATGGATGAATGATACACTGTAGTGTAAAGCGCTTTGGAGTCCTCTGACTCTGAAAGGCGCTTTACAAGTGCGGGTCACTAGTAACAGGACAGTCATCATCACCAGAGGCTTTAGACCCATTTCATGTTCATTTGGAGGTTCTGCACACACGGTGTCACGGTTCTGGCTCTCCGACCTCCACTTCATGCCTAATCACCCCAGAACTCCAGTAACCAGCCTCGTCATTTCCCCTCAGACCGAACCAGCTTCAGGTCTCCACTACCCAGCATGCATCAGACCTGACTTCCTGCCCACGTCGTCACCCCGGGACTATATCAGGAAGTGCCTTTCCTCCGCACGGTGCTCAGTCATCGTTTCATGAGAACCGTGTCCAGAGTTTACCAGACCAGCCAGTCTACTTTCGAGCTTGTCGACTTCCCGTAAGTCTCTTTTCATTACTCTGGAATCGCAGAATGCTCTCGTTTCCCTTCGAGCTGCGGACCACAGTTCCTATATTAACTGCGTGTCTGTCCACACCCAGCTCCAGTCACTCCACATTTAGGTCAAAACACCACGCCACAACCGAGCTCCTGCTTCTGTCTGCTCAGTTCAGACCTGACACATGGTTTGTGAGGAAAAACAGAAAGTGGCGTTAATTTGAATTTACCAAGAGCTGGAAAAAGCTTTGAAAATAAATCAAAATAAAGATTTTTTTTAGACAATGTTGCTTTTCCCGAATCCATCCATTTGTTTTCTTTTCCTTAGCCCCAATTCACGCAGCTGGATAACCATGCTGATTTTTGACCCAATGGCTCTACAGATAATCTTATCAGATAATCCTACCTTGTGTGGTGTGTTGTGAGCGCTCTGGTCCATTCAAGAAGATATCGAGACCGCTCTGATCATAAAGACATGCTGCCTGCTGAACGTAACGTCTAGCCCATCAGAAAGCACTTCATTCTCCTTTGAAGTCACTTTGGATCTCATGAGATTTCCCATCTAACCAGGGAATGTTCGGGAGTGAAATCGATGCTGCACACCACACACTGTAGAACCAAAACTGGTATAGCTGGGATTTTTTTTATCACCACATGTGTTGTCTTTCATGTTTTAAAAATCAACCGACAATTTTGAAATCCTGCCGTATAAATCGGGCCTTATCCAGTGTTGGGTAAGGGTGGTCCTGATAGGAAGTCCAGACATCCCCATCCCCATCTCTGGAGAATCCCCAAGCACTCCCAGGCCAGAGCAAATACAAAATCCCTCCAACGAGTTCTGGATTTTCCTAAAGGTCTCCTCCATGTAGGACATGCCTGGAAAACCTCCCAAGGAAGGAGACCAGGAGGTATCTTAATCAGAGGCCTGATCTACAGCAGCTCTACTACAATGGTTGACTCTTACCTCAATTGCTTGTTGGGTGAGCCCGGCTTTTGTTTCAAGCAACCAAATGTTTCCAGACATGTACAGGATCACCTTATATAGAGGTGTATAATTACTTTTACTGAAGCCATGCTTGGTGTTTGGGGCATATTAGCCTGCCATCAGATCAGTGATGTCAGTGAACACCTTAGCTTTTGTTTTCACCCAACCTGACTGTTTTTTTTCCTCATTTCTGGCAACAAGCGATCAGCAAAAAAGACTGAAGTAATAATCAGCTCCTGGGTGATTGACTTTAGGCATAATCGTTACAGAAAATTGCAACGCTTTAAAGACGAGTCAAGAGCCAAAATACCCTTGAATGAGTTTCTTGAGAAATTTGTGCATTCAGTCAGTGAGCCGTGCATCAAAGAGGGCTTAGAATACGTCTACTTGAGCCAAGTGGATAATCTCTGAACGAGATAAGGTGATGCTGCTCATTATAATACACATCAGGACAGAGTTTCCTCTAAACTTGCAATAAAGGTGGTACTCACTCAAAGTTGATATTGCATAGCTTAAACTTGAGACATTTAAAGTTGTTTATGAAGTGATTCTTGAAATTTTGTGAGAATTGTATATTTTTTTTATTTAACAAAAATATGATCAGATTTTTACACAAAACAAGATTTTGTGCTGGTTTTTTTTTCTATATTTAAAATCACACATAAAATAAATAAAAAGGAAAAATGTAGGATTAGATTAGTCAATATATGGGTCAAATTAAGGGCATTTTCAAAAATATGTATTGCTCAAGCCAGGGGTGTGGCTATGGGTGGGCCTGTGTGGGCCCAGGCCCACCCACTTTGTACCAGGGCCCACCAAATCAAACGACTTCCTTAAAAAATTATATGTAGATTTGTTTTATTTTGGAGGAGTGTCCTTTCAGGTCATCATACAATGGGGAGAGGGAAGTCTTCGGCTGCTGCTCCCGTGACCCGACCCCGGATGAGCGGAGGAAAATGGATGGATTCTTCAAAATGGCCCAACAATCCCTTGAACTAAAATTTTCATCCAATCACAACAACTTTAGTTACTGTCTAAATAATTTAAAACAAGAAGCTTAAATGATAGTCAAATCTTGTTTTACAGTGTAGACTGTCACTTTTTAAAACCTCTACCACTAAGTGAGGTCTTCTATTGTTACACTCATTAATCACCTCACCACTACATCTCTTTATCTTTTTAATGGTTACACATATTCTCTGCTAATCTGCGTCCAGGAGCAGTGGATCTTGTTTTCCTCTTTAACGCTGGTGTCGCTCGTCAGTACATTTCTGACAGCTCTTTGATGAGCTTCATACTCACTGATAGAGTTTAGTTTTCAAAGCGCTGAGTGGGCCTTTTCAATCAGCGGGGTCAGCCATCCAATTAGCCTGTTGTCGGGACCAATAGCGACTTGAGAAATTATTAAGTTTGGTGCGATCGGGCTGAAAGTCAAAGTGCAGAGCTGCATATGAAAGCTTCTGTTATTGGCATCGTGGGTATAACGTAATGAAATACTGGTTAGGGAATCTGCTTACCTGATAAAACCACGCTAGCTGACAGCGTTGTTAGATTTAGTGCTCCGTGAATGGCTCACTCAGCTGTAGATCTGTATTAACAAGTCCTGATGAATGTTAAAGTAATTATAAAAATGAAGCCGTACATCATTCTGAATGAGTTTCCTTGTAGCTTCTCTACTGTAAAATGAATTATTCAGATAAAAGAAGCAGAACGGAAAATCGTGTAAAACTGAGTACATTCATTAAGAAATTCATAATTTTCTCTCTACTTGCAGCCCTTTTTCTCACGTTACTCTTTTCTTCAAAACTTCAGTCGTTTTTTTCATTCCATGTTCAAATAAGCATGTATTTTTATCTCTAAATGTCCTCCAACCATGATCATGAGGTAAGGAGTCTCAGTCGGTAAGTGATTTCCCTGCTCACGCATGAAAACTTAAAGGTAATAAATTAACATGTCACATGTATGTCCTGACGCAGAGCAGCGCAGTGGATGCATGCACAGTTTGAGGCGACACATTATTCATGTGCATAAGATAGCTGTGGTGTGAAAATTAGATTCACGTTAAATGGAACACGAGGAGAGAAAAGCCCAAACTCTGCTGCTGGACACATTTCATTGAGTTATTCATGCTGTGTTGCATCATAATGACAAAAGTGGGGAAGAGGCTAGCTCTGTAGACAGAGTATCTCTTCCTGATGTTTAGAGATTTATGCTTGCATAATTAAAAAATCAGAAGAGGATGTAAACAAATGGGACACAAGGGCAGTAAAAGCAGAATTTTGTAATAATCGAAGAGAAAATGCCAACTGTTTGATTTATTTTGCTTCAGGAAAGAATATTGATTAATTGTGCGATAGATTTTTTTGGCCCAACTTTTTCAAATCATGAATTCAAAGCAAACACCACGTTGCAACAGAACTTTCTTTTTAAAGAGGAGCTAGAATGTAAACCAACATTTTCTTTGTTGTTGAATAAAGACAGCTTGGGTTAAGGCTGGAATACTTGCTGTTTAGCCTCACGTTGGCGCAGGCAGCAGGCTGAGTTCACATGCTGCTGCACGGCGCTGCACTGCATGCACTACTGGAGTGTTCCAATAGGGGGCAAACTAGAGTACTCTGACCGGATAGAGAGCTGGGTTTGTGGGCACCATAGATATATATATCACTAGATGCCTTAACTTGGAGTCGACAGCGTCCGTACACGGCGGCCATCTTACCTCGGACAGCATACGTTCCGTTCTCAATGGTAGCAGATGGAAGGTGAGTGAACAGCTTAAACAAAAACACTCTTAACTCGATTAAATGTTAACGGATTTACAAGCGGGTTGCCTTATTACAAACCTTATAACACATAGGCTTGATAGGACATACTTTCACATTTTTAAATTAACGGGCCAAATCCGTCATATTTTAGAGCCACATCTCTGGCGTTTATAACAAACCAAACCGTTTGAAATTTGGTTGAAAATTGAGCAAGTTAGAGTTATTTAAATAGTACATGCACCATTGACACCAATGTTACGAAAGGGGGCAGCTGTCCGAGGTAAGATGGCCGCCGCGTAAGGACGTTCGTCCAATCGACGAACAGCACGTGTAAGGCATCTAGTGATATATATGATACCTATGGTGGGCACAACCAAAACAAACATGGCATCAATAAAAGAGATCACTAACTTGTTAATTTTGAGATCACGACAGAAAAAAAGACAGCAGCGATATCGTAGATGGTGTGAAAGACCTCTAAACCAGAGACGGAGTCACCATGATGAGTGTGTCTCGCTCGTTTTTTTTTTACTTAGGGCGATGGTGGCAGAGGAGTTAAGTGGTCGCCCGGGTGTGTCGTGTCGCGTTAATTTTGGGGGACGCGCACAAATAACGCTTCAAATAAACAGATACGCGTGGCAGCCATTTTAAACACGCGTCGTTAAACAGCAAGTATATTCTGGCCCTTAGGGCTGGGCGATATAGCCTAAAATCAACATCACGGTATATTGAGAAGTTCACCTAAATAACGATAAATGGTAAATAGCCTGTATTTGTATAGCGCCTTCTTAGGGTTCTATGCCCCCAAGGCGCTTCACAACACAATCAGTCATCCACCCATTCACACACACACTCACACGATAAATGAACAATAACTACATGTATGCTCAAAAACAAAAGTTGTCCACTAGATGGGGCTGTCACGTGTATTACATTGAGTCACGTTGTCATGTGACTCGAGGTGGTGCAGCTTCTTAAAGGGACATGAACGTCGCCAACCTACACACATCTTTTAATTTTTTTATTACCAAATTTATTGACATGGGAAAAATTATAGCGATTACAGTCAGAAATTTTGATAACGATAAATTTTCAATTTATCGCCCAGCCCTAGTTTGGGTGGTAAAAGTAAAAGTAGCATGCCAAAAAGTCAAAGCCGTGTGTGACCTACTTTTTATGTAAATTAGAAAGTTCCTTAACTTCCTTAACACGTCACTAGGGCGAGCCCTTCCTCCTCAAACCTGCATGTCTCCAGCGTCTGAGGCCTTCTGGGGAAACCAACCAATCAGCAAGCAGCTCATTATCATATTCATGTCCTGGCCAAGTGGGAGGGGTTAACGGCTTTTTTCACAGCAAGGCTGGTTTAGGGGTTTTAGAATGGCCTGTATCAGAGCTCCTGGGACAGATGAAAGACTAAAGAACATTTCTTTTGCTCTTTAGAGCCTCAAAGCTGTTTTAGATGGTTGATTAACTGCATTCTAGCTCCACTTTAAAGCCATTTCAGATTAATTAAATCTATATTTGTTATGTGAACTCAACAAGGTTAAATACATTTACTTATGCAGCCACAACCACTTTTTGTTTTTCTGTTCACTTTATGCATCAGTGCAGGTCTACTTACAGTTCTCCACCCATGCATGCTTACATTTGCTCTTTCAATCTTGTGTTGTCAATATTTTGATGTGAGCAACAGGTGAGATAATATTAGCAGCTGTGTATTTTTACCTTGTGGGATCAGTAGCTTTTAAAGCATTTTATTATTTCTTTTTTCAAGTGTAGCTATGCCTGCAAGATCGTGATCAAGTGTCACCACTTTCATCAGTGTTGTTTCTGCCTAAAGGTCATGCTGTCTGAAAACAGAGGAAAATATATCATGGGAAATTTAGCTGCAGGGCAGGAAGATGAGAACTTGATTGAAGCCATTACGGCGCTAAAACAAAATTGCATATTGGACTTACATCAAATTACAGCTTCTGAAACAGTAAGAGCGGCTGAGGTCACCTCCTCGTGTTTTTCTGTGAGTTTGAGTGTTTTAAAGCTAATTTAAGGAGCTGTTATTTCTTCTTTTGGATGGAAAAAAAGATGGAAAATTTTAAGTAGACGGAAAAGTTAGATGGGGAAATAATTATGAAATAACAAATGTGTGTAAAAATAGTGGATGGTGAATAGAAGCAGGTGTGTAGAATGTAACCTCTGGATAAAAATAGATTTAATTATTCAGTAGAAAGAAACCCGACAAGACGTTTGGGCTTTTATGGAGGATTTTTAAAACGACTGAGTGAAAAAGCATGGAGCCTTTGAACCAGTGGCGGCTGGTGACTTTTTTTTTGGGTGGGGCGCTAACCACATATCACCACTAGGGAGCGCCAAATTACCATTGATTCTTATGCATCAGCGTCACACTACTGACGGTCACAGGAGCACTTCCGGCAACAAAGTTGTTCAAAACGTTTTTGAATATTAAGCATGTTTTTGACAAAAACAAGCTTAATATTCATCCATTCACCCATATATTACACAAACTGCACACACGCTTAAGGGGAGTAGGCTAAATCTAATCAATAGAATCAACATTCTACCAACACCCAATAACGTGAGGCCGTAAAATAGACGCTACACGTATCCAGAAAAACACACAGTAGCCCTTTTTATAAAACAATGCCGCCAATTTGCCGCAATGCCGATGCGGCATCAGGGAGCATTAGGTCGTTTATAAGAGCTCAGACCGTGGCGGTAATGTTGCGCAATCATGTCAGTTTTATAAAAAATTACGCGATGGCGGCAAAAAGGAGGTATGGGGGCGGTCTCTACACTGTCGCGGACTTCCGTGTATTTTGGACATAACTTGCTTTTTATTGCGATCGAAGCAGCGCTCGTTAAGTTTTTATTTTAACAACCAGCTACAGGTGTGTGTCCTCCACCATCCCTGTGAGCTGTCAGATGATCTGAGCTGCAGATCTAACTGAGAGAAGCTCCCGGAGCACCGCATCGGTCCAGTTAATCATCTCAGCTGGTTCTGTTTACAAACGTGAAACTTAAGCGCGTGTTTACTTTCATTTTCAACATAGTTCCCGGCCGGAGCGCAACATTAATTCATCACATGGTCATGACACCTCCCTCTTTTGCGCCAAGGCTTAATGTGCGTTTATAAGACCGGCGAAGCCGCAATATTACCGCTATGTTACTACCAAGCGTGGCGGCACGAATGCCGCAAAATTCCCGCAACGTGATGCCGCCATGGCGCGTTCATAAGAAACATGTTGCGGTAATATTACGCTGATTTGCCGGCATGGTGTGTCTTATCAAAAGGGCTAATGACACAACGCAAGATATTCACAGAAGCAGGCGTTTAGATTAAAGCCCAGACTCACAAACAAGAACAATAGAAGTACCACTCTTAGTTCAAACCGTATGGAGCGGTGCTAGCCGCTAACGAGGCAGCATGCTAATTTCCTGAAGCCAAAAGCTAAAATGAGGCTTACCTGCAGGTTATGGCCATAATCCGTGTGGTGTAGTAAAAAAAATCCACTCGGTTCGTGAAATTCTACATCCCAACGTAAAAGCTGAGCTGATCAGACTGTTTGCTGGCATTGTTTGCTGGGAAAATGTCCTTGTGTAACTTCTCCCTCTGTCCTGCGTTTGTTGCTTTATTTTAATGTCCGGCTGGTCGGGTCCAAGCTCTTTAAGGCCAAGTTTTTCCTGTTGTGTCCTCCTACTAATCGGCTCGCTTTTCAAAGACGCAGCTGTATTTGTTTTCTCCATAGTTGAGGTGTGCGCGGTAGCAGCTACAACAACCGAACTAGCACGACGCGCTAGCCTGTGGAAAGTTTTCCCCTCTGGGCGGGGTGAACAACCTGACCAATGAGCGATCTCCTCCCCCTGGTCTGAGCAGAATTTACCTGGTGAGGCGGTGACGATCACTAAAAGATGCGCCCAAACGCTCTCCTATTCTTTCTCGTTGTGGACGGTTTGGGGACCCACTGCACATGCGCCAGTTAGCCCATATTAAGTCAATGGTAAAGATTGCTGCGCCCGCGAGAGGACACGTGACAAGTACGTCGACGATTCGGCCGTGTTAAAAGTAAAAAGAACATTATTAAACACAGATTACACACAGCACTTAGTCCATATGGTGTGTATAGATCGTTTAGTTTACTTTTTATGTTTTTTTAAATATATTTTGTGATTCCTCTCTTCTTCTTCTCCGTCCTGTGAGACTGGTTGGGCGGCGCCCGAGCGCCCCCTATGGACGAGCCGCCACTGCTTTGAACAATAAGAGGTGATTGATGAGCAACAACAGGTGTGCTGATTACTACCGAAAAACAGGTGGTAAGAAACAAATCTGAGCAAGGATACCGAGGACATCTAGAGGCCATCATGAGGACTACAAGAACATAAATAAATAGGTGCATCCGTGATGTTGAGGGGATCTGTTTTGGTGGCCTAAGGATCAGGTCTCTGCTTTTAGCAGTTGATGTGGTCCTGTTGGCTTCATCAGAACATGATCTCCAGCTTTCACTGGAGTGGTTCACAGCTGTGTGTGAAGCAGCTGGGATGAGAATCAGCTCCTCTAAATCTGAGACCATGGTCTTGAGTCAGAAAAGGGTAGAATGCCTTCTCCAGGTCAGGGACAAGGTCCTGCCCCAAATGGAGGAGTTTAAGTATCTCAGGGTCTTGTTCACGAGTGAGGGAAAAGATGGAGCGTGAGATCGATAGGCGGATTGGTGCTGCGTCTGCAGTGATGCGGGCGTTGTACCGGTCTGTCGTGGTGAAGAGAGAGCTGAGCCAGAAGGTGAAGCTCTTGATTTACCGGTCGATCTACGTTCCTACCCTCACCTATGGTCACGAGCTTTGAGTAGTGACCGAAAGAATGATATCATGGATAGAAACGGCCAAAATTACTTTTCTCCGCAGGGTGTCTGGGCTCTCCCTTAGAGATAGGGTGAGAAGCTCGGTCATGTGGGAGGGGCTCAGAGTAGACCTGCTGCTCCTCCACATCAAGAGGAGCCAGTTGAGGTGGCTTGGGAATCTGGTCAGGATGCCTCCTGGACGCCTCCCTGGTGAGGTTTTCCGGGCACGTCCAACTGGGAGGAAACATAAAGGAAGACCCAGGACACGCTGGAAGGACCATGTATGTATGTTGGCCAGGGAACGCCATGGGATTCCCCCGGAGGAGCTGGCCCAAGTGGCTGTGAAGACGGAAATTTGGGCCTCTCTGCTTAGGCTGCTGCCCCCACGACCTGACTCCGAATAAGTGGATAAAGATGGATGGATGGATGGATGGATGGATGGATGGATGGATGGATGGATGGATGGATGGATGGATGGATGGATGGATGGATGGATGGATGGATGGATGGATGGATGGATGGATGGGTGGGTGGGCGGATGGATGGATGGCTGGATGGATGGGTGGGTGGATGGATGGATGGATGGATGGATGGATGGATGGATGGATGGATGGATGGATGGATGGATGGAATAATAATAATACAAACTCAATATAAAGCTCTTTTAATTAAAGTGTTTTACTGGAAAAACCTACACCTCAAAGACAAAGTTGTCCATAAGTATAGAAAGATTGTAAATACAGGTGAAATATCTGGCTTTGAATGTAATGAGTCTATCTCATATATTATTTTCACATTTTAAGTTGAATTACTGACATAAATTAACTTTTGCACCACATTTTAATTTTTGGATTTTCACCTATAATAAAATTAAAACATAAAATCCATTAAAATAACAATAAAACATTGCAATTTGTCCAAATTTGTCAAACAAATGACATTTTTATGACTAAAAACATTTACCTAATGTGTCATGGCTGATGACTATCTCCAGTAGGCGCTAGGTGACCGGACACCCTGATGTCCAGAGGAGGATTGTGTTGAAAAAGCTGTGTTCCTGGAACAGTCTGGATTTGTGTCTTATGTTGTTGAAGTGTGTTTGTGACAGAAAGAGCAGAAGTTGTGTGAAAAGAAACACGAACTGTGATTTTTACACGCATGTTTAATAAGGATGTTTGATTCGTCGACTTCTGTGTTTAAAAAAAACAACTTTGAGTTTTTCTGGTCACTTAAATTGGCTCAGACAGAAGCAGCCATCGTGCATCAAAATATCGAATCTCACCATCTGCGTCCTCCGCTCCCTCGCTCTTCTCTTTTGTTCTTTCAATCCAATGCACTGTTGGTACACAGGCACAAACTCAATCTGCCTCTAATGATTGCTTTATTGACGAGGCGAGGGGCTATTCACTCACGCAGGCCTGCGACAACCGCAGGCCAGAGGAGCTGCAGAGAGGGGAGAAAAAACACGGAGCAAGCCAGCGAGCTGGAGAGAATTAGAGCTGCATTAGCATTCTCAAAAATACTCTGATTATGTAATTAAGTGTTACTTCCAAGCAGGGCCGGCCCAAGCCTTTGTGGGGCCCGAAGCAGGTTTTCCTTTGTGGGCCCCCCTATACCATCAAGTCAAAACCACATGACTCATCATTCCTTGGAATAATCTATGTGTGTAAGATACTCACAATCAGTCCCATTACTTGTAATTCACTTATTTCATATAGTTACTATGGATATTGATATTAACACAGGAGTAGCAAGTAGTTTGCATTTTGAAATACTGAGTGTTAAGTGTGGTATATTAATTCAACTATTTGAAAGTAACATCAGCAGACAAACACTGAATTTACAGTAAACAAGTTAAGTTTTCTATCTTTTGTTCTTTCTTACGTTATTTTGGTGCTCTTGGAGGCCCCCTGGTGGTGTGGGGCCCCAAGCAGTCGCTTAATTCGTGTATGTCTGCTTCCATTATGTTGAAATTTGAAAAATATGCAATAATTAATTTATCTGGTGATTAAAAATTGAGGTTAAACAACCCAATTAAGTTGAGTCAGTCATCAAAGATGATCTTGAACTTATTGATGTTATTTTGAAACATCATAAATGTTTAAATATTTTCAATCCAATAATGCAGAAAACTGTTTGACACTATACTTGATACTTGTTTGAGTGTTAGTGCTGGAATATTCTTGCTTTTTAACCCCGCGTTGGCGTGGGCAGCAGGCTGCATCTTTGTTCACATACTTACTGATACACAGCACTGCACTGTATGTAGAACTGGAGTGTTCCACTAGGGGGCAAACTAGAGTACTCAGACTGGATAGAGAGCTGGGTTTGTGGGTTACAACCAAAACAAACATGGCGTCAATAGAGGAGATCAGTAACTGGTTAATTTTGAGATCACGATAGAAAAAAAGACAGCAGTGGTATCGTAGATAATATGAAGGACCTCTAAACCAGAGACGGAGTCACTGCCTGCTGGTTACTCGTATACTGCAGCGTTCGGACACGTTTCGTTAATTTCGGGGGACGGACACAAATGACACTTCAAATCAACGCAAGTTACGCGAGGCAGCCATTTAAAACACGTATACGCGTTGTTAAACAGCAAGTATCTTCCAGGCTTTACCCGGCCAGTCAACCAGACACTTAAGAATCGTGTAACGTCCGCAAAGCGTAGTGCGTGAAAAGTTAGTTGACGTATTAGTGGATGGTTGCATTTTCACCGGCCACAAAGCATTGCACTTTGGACACACCCATATAGCGTAGTGACGCCTCGATCCACTAAATTTACACTTCAAGTCTATTTTTTAATGCACTACTCCAATTCACATGTGGTCCTGCAATTCTGCGGCTGTGGGACCAGCGGTGTGGAACGCATTCGCTGTTTTGCGTCTAAAATGCGTTTTCTACGTTACGCGCCGCTCACGCATTCATTGGAACGGCCGAGGTTAGAATTATCAATCATGGTTGAAAGCTTTGAGAATGACACAAATAAAGCCACAAAAATAACACCATACCACAAGCAGGGTTCGAATTATGGGGAGCTAAGGGGAGCCCAGCTCCCCTGAAAGAGTGACGGGCTCCCCTAGAACCCATTAAATTACACACCGAAGGGGAGCCCAAAAAAAGCCCCCCACCTCTCACGTCCATGATCACAAAGTCCGTCATCTCCCCAATAACCCCCTCCCCCTCATTCACGACACCTCCCCTGCAACGTGGCTCCCCCGGAAGCCTATGAGTAATTCATGCCCTGACCACAAATAATATTTGCATCATAAACCAGGAAAAGTGAACCAAACGTTCTTTAATTATATCAGGTCCAAAAACATATTTTAACGTTCATTTATTTAGTTATTAACTATTTAAACTATTTCTCATGAGTATTAAAATAGATTTGTTTGTTTCGTTACATAAACTGAATCAAGTTGACAGCAATTATCATCTCTAAGAATAAAATCTGACAACTAGCCTGGAGCAGCATAATGAGATTAAATCTGTGTGACAAGCTGGCTCAAATACACCAAACAAAGCCTAATGGTGACATTCTTTATTAAAAAACTGCTCCTTATGGAGTTAAACTCCCTTTGTCTCCTCATGCATGATACAAACACCTGAATGATGTTGGAAGAACTGTTTTTAATTAGCATTTATGTTGCCCAGCTCACTGAGAGCCCCACCTCTCTGCTAAATATTGCATCTAGAATCCAAAATAAAGATTTGCCCATAGGACTTTTATTTTGACACCAGCTTCGTGGTGCATAAATATTACATACCAGCAAGGCTACCGTAAAAAGTTATTATTTATTCATGCATGTCTTCTGAAACATTTTTCAGTCCTCTTAAAGGAAAAAAAACATGAAAACTTGATTTTTTTAGTTGTTTGTATTAAATTTTTCATTTCACTAAAGGGACCAAACAAAGGGGACTAAAGTGAAACAAAGACGCACAAACAAACAAATCTCAGATTACCTGGGAGTTAAAAAGGTCAGACAGAAACGGTAAAAGCCTTCACAAATAAAGACAAATGCTCTGCATATTTGTAAGATTAATGAAGACCATTAGATTTGTTCTAAAAGATCTTTGTTTTTGCAGCAAAGCGGGGAATTAAAAAAGCATTTTGTTGTTTTGCACGGCGAGCGAAGAGGGGAAGGTTATGCAAAATCTATGAGGTAGTTTGATCAAGATGTGTAAAACGTTGTGAAGTTGCATTTGAATAAAGACTAAAGATCAGAAAAAAAGAAAAATCTGCTGCATTCTCCTGCTGCGGCCTCTCGCTGTGTCCTTGTAATGTGATATAGAGGGAGAAAAAAGAAACCTGGAGACTAGACTTGTACAATATTTCTTTGCATCTGAAGAAAATACATCAAAGTGTGTGTTTGCAACAGAGATGGATAGATCGTGCACGTGTGTGCATGCATGTCACTGCTGCCGAAGCTGCTGGGGAGAATAAAGATGCTGACTGGTGCTGGAAAAGACCTTGTAAATCTGCTTTTCTGCTCTTCTTCCACCTCTTTTTTTATTCTTTGTCTTGTTTACACGTCTAAGCCGCTCTAAGAGAGGATCACTGATTGGCTGTGTGTGTGAGATTTAGACAGACTTAAATAAAAAGAAAAAAAGCCGGGTGTTCTTTTAACTCCGGCTGCTCGTGCAGCGTTCAGCCTGAGCAAATAAAAGCCTGCTCATGCTGTTGTCTCAGTATGTTTGCGTGGGTTCATGTGGCGCTTTTAAAGAGGAAGAGGATCACAAATTTGTCTCAAAAGCTTCCCCCTCGTCGCATTTTGGCGCCAAGTGCCAGCGCTGCCAGCAGGTCTGCTTTGTGTCATTTGTCTTTGTGCAGAAATCCCCACCCTGAAACTGAAACTTCAACACATTTGTCTAAATTGCACAAACAAGACGGTCCTGAGGAGTAGGCCAAATCCCTCGTCTTCCTCACTCCATGGTGCCTAATCTGAAGTCACAAGGGGTTATGCTTCAAATACATCACTCCAAAACAGGATTTCCTTTCTAGAAGACAATACACCATCAGTTACTGGTTGAAGAAGTACTCGAGTTTTTTATTTAAGTAAAAGTACAGATAAAGGGGTAAAAAACTCAAGTATAGTGGAAGTATAGAAAACGTTGACTTAAGTAACAGCATATTCAGATGTATGTAAAAGTATAACTTAAATTTATGTTGTGTGTAGAAGT
The DNA here is from genome assembly GCA_006937985.1 of Aphyosemion australe. Classification (NCBI taxonomy): domain Eukaryota; kingdom Metazoa; phylum Chordata; class Actinopteri; order Cyprinodontiformes; family Nothobranchiidae; genus Aphyosemion; species Aphyosemion australe. The sequence continues at coordinate 728,944 of SSNS01000200.1, read as the reverse complement.
GTGCTGATGGACCAGGTGGAGGGGTCAAAATGTAAATTAAAGTACTTTTAAAGTAACACAGAGCAGTTTCCTGCTCCTCCCCCCTACTGGTTGAAAGTGGAATTACAACCATCGTAAACAACCCTGCAGCAGCCTGCTGTAGCTAGCGCTAACAACGAGCTAACACTAACATGAGCCAAAGATTACTAAATAAGCCACAAATCAAAAAGAGCCACACTGCTGGACAAACAATATTATTAACGTACAAGTACAGAAGCAACAAAGCCAGGTCACCATCAGCCCGTGATTTTGTAGCCTTTTTCAGCTTCCTCAGACTACTGTAGGCCACGCTGATGTTTACTCTGGTTTTAGCTCTTTGCTTCACCTCCAAAGACATTACTCTCTTACTTTTACTTCCAGGCTCCGCCATGATGCCAACAGAAAAAGCAAACTTCTTTTATATTTTTCTTGTGCTTTTTATTGACGATCAGCAAACTGAAAAAGCTATCTGCACAGAAAATTGCTAGCAGCCATAATGCAGGTATAAGAGCGCCCCCTAGAACACCTACCCGCTCCACAAAACGCAGTATCTGGCCAGCAGAAGGCAGCAGAATGGTGTCAAAAATCACTGAAATCAATATTACCGCTCTAGCTTAAAGTTTAAAAACTATTTAGTGTTACTTTAACTTTGGGTTTGTAGTCTTTAGAAATTAGAAAAAAAAAGTTGAAAGCAGCAAGTTTATTCAGTTAAATGATTTCTTTGTAAACACAGATACCTCGTCATCTAAGAATTACACACTTAACTGTGGAGTTCCACAAGGATCAACATTAGGCCCGACCCTTTTTATTTTTTAACATGCTGCCATTAGGAATCCTAATCTCCTGCTGACTCTCCTGATTGGTCGCCCTTTATCTCTGCATTTTAAACATTAAGAATTTGAAATTCCTTAATCTCAACCAGAAAACCCCAGTTTAATTTATTTTATTACTTGGTACTCAAAATGGTGTTATTTTTCACTCTAACCTAAGTTTTACAAATTGCATTAAAAAGGTCACAAAGACAGATTTTTATCACCTGAAAAACATTGTTAGAGTTCAATCGTTTCTTTTTCAGATCAACACAGAGACTATAGTCCACTCCATTGGAGGGCAGATTACAGTAATGCTCTACTTTCTGGTCATGTAAATCTCTGCAGCAGCTGCTTCAGAACCAGTATAAGTTTCTGTACTGGTTACCTGTGCATTTTAGAACTTATTTTAAGATTCTTTAATCAGATTTTTTAGTTTATTGTCTTAGTCCAACTTCTTTATCAGTTCTTTACCTTATGAACCCTCCAGATCTCTCAGATTCTCATTTTTCTCTTTAATCTAATTGCAACTCCATTCACTACTTTATCATCTTTTACAACTTCTCATTGTTTAAAGGAACTTTTAATGTGATTCTTGTCTGTTTGTTGCATTTTTTTACATTAATTCTACTGACTAATATCTGTTAATATCAGTCATCTGTTATGAGGAGCCTGTATTGTATAAAATATAAATGCAACATAAACAACTGCATTCTCCCCTATTTGTAGGATGTAGGTTATTGGATCAGCATCACTGCAGCAAAGCTAAGAGCCTGACTTAGTTCAAGGGGAATGACAGCCCACATTTATCACAAGACTTCGCAAATTAGCATGCTATCAAGAACCCAGCAGCTAGCGCCTGCTCCTGGGGCACCTGAGTTGTTGTTGCGCATTGAGTGAAGGCATTATCACTGGCCTGACTTGGCGCTCTGACACAGGTTAGGGCTAATCATCCCCCGCGGGAGAATCAATAGCCAGAGCAATTCAGTTGGAAAGAGCAGGAGGCAGAGAAGAAAGCAATGAGAGAAGAGGTGGATAAAAAAGGATTTATCACAAGGTTTAGGTACACGAGTTAGCATGTGTGTTTGCACATTTAGTAAAAAAACATTAAAAGGGGTTGAGAATTTTGCAAAAACACATTGATTCTCCAGGTAGCTTTCTATTTTGTTCACATTTAAAAAAGAATATGTTTAAATGAATAAAGATCTGTTTAAATTGACTTATTCAGCAAGTTAGTGTGAAACATGTCATAGAAAGTGTCTTTTTTGCTCTCTCACTTCCTACACAACACTGAGTAATGCCTCTGGTTTCAGAACCCTGCTCCTGTTTCAGAACATATACGTTTAAACTGAAGCCTGTTTAGTTTTTTAATAGCTTTAGCATTATCTCAGCTTTTATATGTCGTTAAAAATCATTTTCATTGCAACTGACACTACGTGGACACTCATCTGCAACAGCTCCACCTATTGGTGGCAATAATGAAGGTTATAAGCTGCCATAAAGGTTTGAACAATAAAATTATTGAATTGCTAAAGAAATTTTTTTTTATTGTGGCTTAAACCTTCTTACAGTTCTTTTATTTATTTATTTATTACTATTTTTTCTCATGCTGATCATATTTTATGTTTTTGAGTTTTTGTTTTTTAATTCTGCATCTTACTTCCTGTTTTATTTTGTTGAATTTGCCCTTTGCTTTGCTTCCGATAGAGCTAAAATAGAAAATACTGATCATGTTGTCATGTCATCCGCAAGATAAATGTGTCTCCATTTTATTTCCATTATTTCAGATCGTCTTTTTGTATGGAAGCCCATTCCCGCCACTCTGATTAAAACAAATCTCATAATTATGAGATAGCATATAATAATAATGAGATACTATCTCATTATTATGAGATAGCTAAGTCACAATTACAAGATTTTTTTTTTTAAATCAGAGTGGCGGGAATGGGCTTCCATAGACTTCCATACTTTAGCTGTTAGATCTTGTCTGGTTCATGTTTGTTCGAATCTGGATCCTCAAAAGAACCACAAACTGTGACGTAGACTTTTTTATTGTTGAAAATAGTCCAGTTCCCATTTATCATTATTAGTTTAGCTGGAAGCAAGAAAAGAATCCTAAAATACCTTTCTCACCTAGCAGAATGTTTTGGATTATCATCATTTTTAATTGTTTTCAAGTAATTGCACAAATAAATGATTGGAACATCCAGCAATACAGGTTTGTAGATCTTCAGACATGTAAAACACATTAAAAATCCAGAAATACATAAAATGTCTGATTTAAAATCAGCCTCTGCTTAGTGGCTCATTTACAAATACGGTTGTTAAACTTTTATCACTGAGTCAGCAGTGGCACTCAGATATTTTTACCCATGATGATGCTGAGGACCGTTTTAGGCTCAACGACACCAGGAGAAAAAATTAATGACAGCCTCGTTTGATTTGGCTGCTTTTATCACTGAGTTTGTGAACGGGATCACATCGTAACACCTTCTTGGCTACGGGATTGAAACTCATAACGCTGCTGTGCAGAGACGTGTGAATATATATGAGTCCTAACAGAAAAGATTTTCCCTGTTTTACCGCAGTGAAAATGCAAATAAATCAGATGAAATAAAACAGGTTAAGCGTATAACTGAGGTGAACACCAATAAATCACATGACAGAGTAACTTTTTCCTCTACTTGGCACCTGATAAAGATCCTTCATGTTGGAATGTAGCAGACATTTTTAGATTTAGAACTTAGGAGCTAAATTTGCATCATCAGACTGGTTCCCTTTCAATGAATAGGGACTCCTAGATGTGCAGAATTAGCAAATATCTTCAATAAAACACGTCTGACAACACAACGTAGGCTAAAAGATATCAAAAAGCAACATATTATGCTCTGTTCTAAAGAACTAAAGAACCCAGAACATCATCTAAAGCCCTGAGGGCCTCGTTGGGTCAAATTAAGGTCAGAGGTCAATAATAAGAAGAGGGGAAGGAAGAGCAAAAAATGGCATAATGGGAGAGTTTAAAGGCCAAAATATAAAAAAAACTCATCCCAGCCAGCACACATAGGTGGGCCCCATATGGGATCTATATGGGCAAGCTGTATGGGTCCCAACAGGGTTTGTCCACGGTTTCCATGTTGGCCCTACAGGGGTTTGAGTCAAACCTTCTAAAAACCCATGTAGGGCCCGTTAAAATCTATGTGGGCAAAAATATTTCTGGGCAAACCCCCATGGGGCCACCGTGGAAACCGCGGACAAACCCTGTTGGGACCGATATCAATCAATCAATAAATCAATGTTTATATACATACAGTTTATATACACTCAGTTTTGTCATTGTTGAGGTGTAAGAAGTTTTCTGACAACCAAAGCTCTATGTCCTGCATGCAGTGTAGCAAAGATATTGTAGCACCATGTCTGGACTTTACCGGTAGATAAATTTGGACGTCATCAGCATAACAATGGAAAGACAAATTATGTCTTTTAATGACGTTTCCAAGCGGCAACATGTAAAGAGAGAAAAGTTTAGGCCCCAGAATAGATCCTTGGGGTACACCAAATGGGAGACTTGCCCTGGATGAATAGGTGTTTCCGATCCTTTAATAAGGCAGCTTCTGTACTATGTCGAGAACTAAAACCGGATTGAAAGTTTTCAAGGATGGAGTTGTCTTCCAAAAATGGCAGCAGTTGATTTAGAACAATATGGCTTGCCCATATAGATCCCATATGGGGCCCACCTGTGTTCTGGCTGTTTGCCAAAAACAAACAAAAACCAACTTGATGACTTTAGGGAAAATCTTCTGTAGACATAAGTGGAACTTCATACGGGAAACATTCTATTGCAAAAACAGAATAAACCTGTAAGGGGCAAGTGCTTTGTCATGGCTCTATAAATGCAATCCGTGTGTGTGTGTGGATTTTGAAGGATGCAGAGGGATGACAGTGGCGTGAGACGCCAATTTTACCTAAAATATTCGATAAACTCCAAAGTACTTGAGATAACGGAGACTTGAAAAGAGCAGCAAGAGAAGCGAAGTGACATTCCCTGGAGAAAACCAAAATCCAGTTCAGCTTATCTCCCGCTAACACCTTTAAACTCCTTAAGAGAGGAGACAAACAAAACGCCTGTTGCTCAAGTGACAGCGTTGATAAGCCTACGTGAGCTCACCTTCTCCTTTACAGAAACCCAACAGCCGACTGTAATAGCTCTCAGCGTCGAGCCAGGAGTTCCTGCACGTCGTCTGTCTTCATTTGACTTTCCCGACAGCCAAAAACAGGCTGGTTTTGTTTGGGAAGCCGAGGACCGAGGCGTGCAGGCGTTCAGTGTTGTTTGCTGAAGTGATTCGAAGCCGTATGAAAGCAGAAACATCACACAGCTAATGCAATTTAAGCTACAGGCAGCCTTTGATGCTACATTTGATGGAAGATGTTCCAAAGATGATAGCTCCTCTCTTAGTTGGCTCAGCACTTTGTGCATGCGTCCATGATTTTTCCCACTAAAAGCCTAACACTTTCTGTCTTTTCTTTGTATTTGATCAGAAGTGCTCCAGCAGTCACAAAGTCAGAAATGTAAGATCAAAGGTAAAAGAAGAGGGACAGAAGATGAAAGAGGACAATAAGGCTGAAATGAGGACGTTTGGGTGTTGCTTTCATGTCAAATTACCAATCTTTGGCTTCGGCGTCACCTATCGGGCTTTAAAAACCATCAACAGTTGTGCTTCGGTTTAAATAACCCGAGCACAATGGCGTTGGAGTGTGATTACACGTCTGATTAGACTCCAGGTCTGTCAGATTTCAGGATAAATGCGAGGGCCTGATAATGATCAACCTTTTATCTCTTCAAAATGAGTTCCCCCTCAAGGTTCAAGGTAAAGACCAGATGGATTTAGCTTTACAAATCGACAGAATGAAGAAAATGTTCTTGAGAGGTGCTCGCTGAGAACGGCCGATCCAGGTAATCGCACAAATGATATGGAAAGGATTTCATTAGGCCGGCTTTATTCATCACTTTGTCCAATGTCTCCTTGTTTAAAGTCCCTCTGTGGATCTGAAAATGCCTTACTTTAACACAAACAAGCAAACGGGTGGAAATGTTGGGGGGGCGGGGGTCCTAAAGATTGATGACATCATTAACATGGAGAACTGATTAAACTGTAAGGTGAACAGAAAGCAGGACAAAAGGAAAGGAGAATGTCAGGATCCATTCATTTATCAAGAGGTTCGTTTGTTTCATTTTCATTGGTTAAAACGAGAGAAACACAACAAAGTAATGGAGTCTGCAGGATAAATATCAAAAATAAAGTTTTATTATAAAAGATTTACCTTTTATCATCAGTTTTACTCATTTATTAATAAGAAATCTGACACGCATCTGAAAATCAGTCTTGTTCTTTAAGATACACTTGGCAGTTTTGGCTTGTTTTTAGCACCCCCTAGTGTTTGTTAGTGAAAGCAAAAGTGAAACTTATCTCCTCGCTGTGCGTTCGTCTTTTTAACACCTTAATCTAACTGCTGAAATGTCTCCTCAGCCTTCATTAGTGTCTACAGGAGCGGTTCATCACTAAATCAAACAAATCAGCTGTGTTCATGATCTAAAACATGCAGGAAACATGCTGGAAGCAGACTGCAGCACCAGGCATGTCAGCTCCACTTTACTAAGTCCAACAGGGACTGGACCGCCACTCTGAAGTTGTAAGTGCGGTATTCTGGCCACAGAGGGCGGTGGGGGTCTGAGTGTCATCTCATTAACCCTGTAAAGGGTAATTTTAGCACATACTGGCTCAAGAACATTATTTAAAAATATGAAAAAGTTGCATAGTATGCCTTTAAGTCATTACAGACTATTGGTCAATATTTTGCAGTAACTACTCTGATTTCTTATTTATAATAGATTAAGTTGAAAAAGACAAGATGTTCTCAGACATAAAACTGTAATGACACCCTATAAAAGGTTATTATTATTATTATTATTATTATTATTATTATTATTAATAATAATAATAATAATAATAATAATAATAATAATAATAATAATAATAATAATAATAATAATAATAATAATAATATGGTATTCTGAAATGTATTAACATATAAAAAATATATATATATCATCATGTTATTTCAGTTGTAAGATAAGAATTATGTCAATTTTTAAGGAAAACATCCAATTAGTTCACATGGAGGAGGCTGGACTTAAAAATGCAATTGCAACATTGCAGCCAGCCACTAGAGGGGCCCTTTGTGTAGGTTTGACTTCACCTTAAGCTTGTGACAGTTAGGTTTTAAAAATATGTATTTAATCATTGATTTGGGTAGCTCTTTAAACAGCCTCAAGTTGGAGAAACAAAGACCAGTTCTAAGGGGATTGATGAGCTAACAGCTAGTTTCAGTGAGGCCAGTTCCAAAGTGGATTCCAGATGTTTTAAAACCAGAAATGTGATTATTTGAATGCTGAATTTTTTTTTACATGCTTACAGCTTTTGTTGCAGAAATATTATGTGATGTACACAGAAAGTACTACAGCCAGCTTAATGCAGTAAAGAGTTGCTGGGAGCTCTTACAAGTGAAGAACGGTCAAAAAATGTGTTACGTTCCTGTAAGGCTGCAATCACAGATTGACACATTTGTTCCCTTCTAAGCTTTCCTCTCACCTTAAAAGGTTGTAGACGTCTTTAAGTAATAATAATCACAGCACAATAGTTTATTGATCCATGCTTCAAACTTTTCTCTCAACCAAACCCCCACCATACGCCTCAAGAGAAAAGAGGCAGAGACGTGAAGATTAAAGCTCCTTTTGCATGTTGGCATTAAAAAAAGATGTTGAACAAAATCAGGAAAATGGGATGATTCTTCTTTATTTGGAGCTCAGAAGACTGAGAGAGTGTTTGCTGAAGGGAAGGCAAATGTGCTCATTGATAAAACTGTTAGTTGGCTACAAAGCAATTCTGACTTTAAGATTTTAAAGAAAAAAAATAGAGCACAATTAAGTAACGCTGCAGCTTGGGGGGAATGTTGAAACAAAAGCTGTTTTTTTTTCCTCCCTGTAATTGTAGCAGTGTTTAATACGATTGCATCTATTAACGTTTTTTTTTTTGGATGCAAAACTCAGAGCTTTTGTGAGCATGCATGCAGACGTCTGCACGATGCTGTTTAATGTGGCCATTAGGATGTAGTTTACATTCATTTTAAAGCTAAAAATTGCTGCAAAGTGACATTTTTGGGCTGTTGCAGAGTCATACACGTGAAATCGTCTCATCTTTCAATTTATTTCACTTTCACAATGGTGCAGAACTCAGTAATGACAATATGCAAAAACCTTCCCTCGAATGTAATTTCCCTTCTATCCATCTGAATTACAATGCCGTCGTTATTATTCCAATGCTGGAATTATACACTCCATCGGCCGGAATAAGCAGTTTCCACAGATGAGCTGACTGTGTGTGTGCATATTGCCCTTGTTAAAGCTGTGTGTGTGTGTGCATGCATGTGTGTGTGTGTTGTGTTGTGTTTGCAGGGTAAAACATACAAACATAAGCTTTCACACTTGTGCTTTTGCACATTAAAAGGTTAATTTTGCAGGCCAGGGTAATTATGCAAAAGTTACTTCCAGTATCAAAATGCAACTTTTTCATTTCCACAACAAACAAACGTGCAGAAATATGTTAACTTGCACAATGAAATTTGGAAACAGTGACAGATTTTCTCATGGGAGCAGCAGTGTGTGTGTGTGTGTGTGTGTGTGTGTGTGTGTGTGTGTGTGTGTGTGTGTGTGTGTGTGTGTACAGGTGAGACTGGAAACAGAATATGGTGCAAAAGTCATCTGGCTTTGCATATATATATATATATATATATATATATATATATATATGCAAAGCCAGATGTTATAATTGTGATTATTATGCTTTACAGATGATGAAAACCCCGAATTCAGAATCTCAGACAATTAGAATATTTTGAAAAGGTTCAATATTCTAGTCTCAAAGTGTCACACTCTAATCAGCTAATGAATGCAAAACACCTGCAAAGGGTTCCTGAGCCTTTAGATGGTCTCGCAGTCTAAATTGAACTACTGAAATAAATGGACTTTTGCACCATTTTCTAATTTTTCCAGTCTCACCTGTACACACACACACACATACACACACATGTAGTCAGTGTTGCATGACATGCATATCTGCTCTGTGTCCTGATTACTAGCCCGTGTTGCATCATTTACATCCCTCTGCTTCTTGTCCTTTTGTTTTCTGGCTTCTCTGCTGTAAAATCTTTGTTCTGATGCACTGAAGCATCCCAGGTACGATCCAAACATCGTCTCTTCAGTTCTAACACGTGATGCAGCTGCACATGGAACGCCTGCTTGCCTCACCTGATTCTGGCCCTGAGGCATCTTCACATTATGAAATCCTCCTTGAAGAATAAAGTGTGGACACCCCCTTCTTTTGTGTTTCCTTCTGAGCTCTCCAAACTTTATGTTAAAAAGTTTAAGAGGCAAAACTTCCATTTTTCATTAATTTCATGGTTACTCTTTATAAAAGTCTTTTTGTGTCTCCCAGGTTTGTATCTTAGAACGCGCTGCTTAATGGCTTTCACAGATGAATATTCTTGTACCCAAAGGAAAATATGACCCAAGTTCAGGCAACATTAGGCAGATGTATTAGGTTTTAGGTGGAAAAAAGGATTCATGCTTTGCAGACTAAACTGAGGTTACAAGTTCAGAATAGACTCTTTAATAGACTTGATGGCGATGCGTGATAATAAAAAACGGTTATTTTATCTTCAGTGGAACAGCACAGGTTCATGCTGGTTCTAATACAAATTATAAACATTTTGAGCACAATGTTTTTCGGTTAGTCGATGTTTGCAACCTGAAGTAAAAGAAAACACTAAAAGCAGAGAGAGTGTTTTTTCCTTAATACTAAAACAAGTTCATCCTTGAGGTGGGTCGAGTGTCTGCAGAACTAAAAACACATCAGCGAGAGGAAAATGACCAGCAGCTACAGTTTCTGTAAATAACGTCACGCTACATTTGTCATCCATTTGGTGGTTTTATTCCGAGCTTGAGCATCCATTTAGAGCAGATGCTCTTATTGGGAAATGAAGGTCAAACACAGTGGTGCCACCACCACCATTACACTCTTCATTAAACCAGTGAGCATGCTCTGGAAACAGCAGGTTGATGGGACACAAAGATCTTGTTTATCTGAATGGACTGAGGTACAGGTCACAGGGAGGAGACAAACAGGAAAGATGCACCCTGCTTTGCTGAGGAAGGAAATAAAAAAAGCATCATTAATGTATAATTTGACCATCATTATGGCTTACATTCACCCTGGCATTTTATTTTTCTCCAGTCGTGGTGGTTGGAGAGTCACACCGCCACATCAGGATTTCTCAGAGGGTCTGAGGTCTGTGGTGACCAGTGGATGCCCCGTGCTCCCCGAAACACTCTTATACAGCTGAAGGCCAGTGAGTCCTGGCATTGCATTTCCTTGTGAAATTGTTCTTTAAACAACTCTCTCACATGTTTGTTTGAGGGATGAGAGACAGCTCATTGCATCAGTTGGGATTAGGATTAGGGTTCTTGTTGCCAAACAGACATGCAATGATCACAACAGCAGTCTTCCTTTGGTTGTTTTTTACTCATGTGCACAACAAAATACAGTTTATTATAGAATGTCATGCATTAGGATGCAAAATGATTCAAAATAATACCGAATTATGATATGATCGGCCAATAGTGGAATTAAAGTCATACTATGCAACATTTTTATCATTTTAAATCATGTTCTTGAGCCAGTTTGTGCTAAAATGACCCTTTACAGGGTTAATGAAATGACACTCAGACCCCCACCACCCTCTGTGGCCAGAAAACCGCACTTGCAAATTCAGAGTAGCGGTCTGGTCTCTGTTGGACTTAATAAAGTGGAGCTGACATGCCTGGTGCTGCAGTCTGCTTCCAGCATGATTCCTGCATGTTTTAGATCATGATCACAGCTGATTTGTTTGATTTAGTGATGAACCGCTCCTGTAGACACTAATGAAGGCTGAGGAGACATTTCAGCAGTTAGATTAAGGTGTTAAAAACACGAACGCACAGCGAGGAGATAAGTTTCACTTTTGATTTCACTAACGGACACTAGGGGGTGCTAAAAACAAGCCACAACTGCATAGTATCCCTTTAAAATGTAATATTGTAAATTTTTGATATCGGTTTTTACTCTTTCAATAACACAACCTTTACATACCATGCACTTATTATACATCAAACTCTTTAACTGTTTCTCCTCCCACTTAAATTTTCAAAACATGACAGATCCCAGGTAAAGTTTTTCAGATATTTTTCTTTGTTGGGCACAAATGGTCTAATGGTTGAAGTAGTTGTTGTATTTTGCACAGATAATGTTTAAAGTTTAGGTATCTATAATAGGAGATAAGTGTTGTTAGTTACCTGAAATCATCTTGTTTATTTTTTATGCATATCCTGGTATCAGTTTATATCGATATCAGAAATAAAATGAAGGATTTATTGTCCTATGGGATATACCTGGGAAGAGGTGGGGATGTTAAAGTGACAGTGTGTAGTTTTTACCATTAATATCTGAAAATATCCATCAAAATGTTGTTGAAAATGAATAAAATTATGTCCCGTCGTTGAAAAATATTGGCGGTTTTGTAACTTATAACCATAATAATTGGGTCTAAAATACAAAGGGAGTGGGTCTATAGTCTCTGGGGGACGCCATATTGGATGCCATGTTTCCTTCTCCGTGAGCTGGCTCAGGGTCCTAGTGACGTCACACTAGATGATTGGCTGGACGTACGACTTACAGAAGTTAAGTTACCACATTGGAAAACATTTAGACGGTAAGAAACATGAATGTAATAACAAAACTGCTAAACTCTTTCCGAAACCTATGTGAAAGAACAAAATCGAAAAAGAGATGCACTATATTTTGGCCGAGCGGTATTGCCGTAGTGTGACATCATCAGCAGGCGCAGAAACCACCAGAAAACTAGCATCAGCATTGCATTCTCTAGATTGAATTAACTGAAGGATTATTAAAGTCTGAGGAGTCACTCCAAGGTTTCATGCTTTCTGCTCGACAGGTAATATGTACCGTAATGTTTTTTATAAACTAGCATCAGTCAGGGCAATATGGTGTAAAACGACCCTGAAATGTATGTACTATTGCACTCTATCGCCAGGAAACTACACACAGTCTCTTTAATAAACACAAATAACCAAGGGATCTAAATTGAGTTAAACTAAAAGAGTTCCACCAAAACAAACTAACAAAACTAAGAGTCTTATTCTGCGCTGCAGCACTCTTCATAACCAAACTAAGGGAACTTACACCAATGGAACACTAAGCTAACAAACAAACTGAGCTCTAAGCTATAAACAAAACAAAGCTCAAGGCTAATTTAAACAAAGGAAACAAGTAGGTATCTAAAGCTTGTTAAACTGTTGTCTACCAACTATCAAGATCTTACTGAACTGTTGTGCCACAAAGTGATCTGAGTTCCCTGAGTAGCTGGCAGCAGGCCGCCTCCATGCACATACCTGGCTTGCCGCTGTCCGCGGTGCTGAACCCTTGCCCCCAGGAAGGACAGGTGGCAGCCATAACAATAAAATAAATGAGATATGATACCATATGACACAATATCATATGATGCCATACAATATATATTACAATATATTATAATACAATATGATACAATACTATACAATATTATATGACTGGAAGAAGGTACAAACACACGTTAGGGGAACAAAATGCAGGTCTAATCCCTTCATTTACGATGCAGAAAAGAAACAATGTCTGCATGCCATGAATATAAAGAGGAAAGCAAACAGTTCTGGTGACTCCAGAGATGCAAACACACCCCCACCTACAGTCAGGGTTGGCTGTGAAGTTGTTCAGCAAGAGCATCACAGGAGCAAAAAACACTAGGTGTCCAGCAGTTAACGCAGCAGTAAAACTGGTGCAATATTTATAAATCTTTGCAGCTTACTATCATCTGAGGATTCATAGCAGACATGTTCTTCAGTATCCATAAACATGTGAAACTTGATTGGAGTGAAGTGTGTCTCTATGTTTGCTTTATACTTTTTTAATCTGCATTCATCAATGTTCCATGTTCTCACTGAGATAGATAAAGATATCAAGTCATGTGCAAAACAATGTTTTGAAGTTATAGCAACTTTAACTGAATGTCTATTGTTATATTGTTGTAATTATACACTAGAATTTGAAAGACCTCTGTTTGAATAAAAGAATATGTTCCTATAACAAAGAATAACTTCAAAATAAAATGCATTTGAAAAAGGTATTCTATCGATTTTTGCATTTTGGATCAATGTCACTGGCTCATTCATCATGTGTGTGTGTGTGTGTGTGTGTGTGTGTGTGTGTGTGTGTGTGTGTGTGTGTGTGTGTGTGTGTGTGTGTGTGTGTGTGTTAAATATACTACAATTCAATTAATTGTTAAATTCCATTGAATTTATTTGGTCAAATTCAAGTCCAATTCAATAAACTCACTTGTAGTTTAACTGCTATGTGAGTAATTTAGCTGCAACATATTTTCATAATGAAAAGTTATGTTGAGCTGTCTGGTAATATTACCAGAAAGAAGTGAAAAGTATTGATCTAAACACACGACCTTGTGGAGCTCCGTGGCTCTCATTAGTGGGAGTTTCATTATTTAAACAGAAATAAATATGGCTTGAACCAGAGTGGTGTGGTGCTTTATTCTTGCTACATTTAAGTCAGTAAATTAATGTTCATATTGATCTGACTGCCTTTTGATTAAGAGAAACAGATCCTTTCCTACACTAGAGTTAATTAAGAATCAAACCCATGAACAGCTGGGCATCTAGAAGAGTTGATGGTTGAAATGAATTAATTAATGTTATTTTAAAAGGCTTGACAGAAGAAAATGAAGCACATTTCAGGTTTTACAGTAAAATGTAAAGGAGCTGTAAGTCTGGATGCATATCTGTGTGGTTATCAGAAATTTGAGAGGAATCTAATAAATGACTAGTGGATGCAGCCCTGAGAAAAGTGTTGTTTTCCTTTATTATCCATAAATAATGACTCAGACTAACTTCACAAAGAGTTTTCTGAACACTATCGGAGAGTCTTTCTAGATTCAAGCTCCCACATTTCAAATGGGTAGAACGCCACCTCCTCTGCAGCTCTCTGATAATTTCCCTTCAAGTCTGCAGCTATGAATTAAACCCAGACGCCTGCCACTTTCCCCGTTTGTGTGCACGCTTAAAGAATTCTCAACTTCTTCACAATAACTGATGAATAGAAAAATCTCACTCAGGTATGGAAGGAAGTGGAACTTTGTAAAAATGACATTTTTCAGCCAAGGTTTGTTGTTGTAGATAATTAAGAGATGAAATCATAAAATAAAAAGTCTTAATGCTTCACTGAACATTGAAAGTATTTCTCAAACTTTAAAAACTGCAGTAAATAAGTAATTTCACCGATTTATGGTGTATATTTATTTAACTGTGCCTTCGTCTCTAGATCTATCCACCTCCCCTTGCTCCATCAATGGCCAGAGGGCACAATCACACAACCAGAAGCCAATCAGGAAGCTTATTAGACACGACACTCCCTCAGCACACTCGACACAGAAGAAAGACACGCGCTTTAAGGTCTCTGCCAATTAGGAAAATCAGATCAATCACAGCAGACGGCGTGGACTCGTTCTCCTGCACATCATCTCCTCCAGTCACTAAGTCACACACACACACACACACACACACACACACACACACACACACACACACACACACACACACATGCATACACGCTCACTGCATTCCAGAGGGCTATTCATCACAATTTAGGAAGCGTATTAGACACTGAGGGACAATAACATCCAGTCGAGACTCTAGGACACAAACAGCTTCTCACTCCACAACCTCACACTTTTTAATTTCTGCAAAGCTGTCATCCATCTTTTTTAACTCCTCGAAACTTTTTCTGTCCTTTTCGATAAATTAATCGAAAAATATGTTTTTAAAACCCATTTCTTACTTCTTTCTTCTTGCACTCGTTTATGAAAAAAACGTATAAATGAAAAGAAAAAGGTTTGGGATCTTCATAAAATAGAAACTTTCTAATGAAAACGTCAAAGAGTTCACATGGGAGCAATTTGTGCCACACGTATGCTCTCCAGCTAATCGTCCAACGAGACATTTCCACACAACTTAATGTGAAACCTTCAAATTACATTAGTGGAATATGACCCAAACTGCAACTAGGGGTGCAGACTTTTAATTAAAGTAATTAAGTTCATTAAGATCCATCCTTGGAAATTTTCTCCTGTTAATGGAAAGTGCTGGATCATCCCTGAAAATGTCCTCCAAGAAGCTATTTATGCAAGTGTAGACAGATTTTTATGGCACCTTTTTTCCCCCACATATAAATACATGGACACGTCTATATTTTCCTGCATGAGGGAAAGCTTAACCTCCACT
Source organism: Aphyosemion australe (assembly GCA_006937985.1). NCBI lineage: Eukaryota > Metazoa > Chordata > Actinopteri > Cyprinodontiformes > Nothobranchiidae > Aphyosemion > Aphyosemion australe. Next base: position 713,623 of record SSNS01000200.1, on the reverse strand, counting down.
GATCTTCCCTCTTCCTCTCAAGTTACTGATGAAGTGCTGCAGGATTTTCTTTTAAAGGAGTTTTTGAGGTCTTGTCAAAAGCTTGTTGAGACATCGGGCTGCTCGACTGATAATGATGAAAGATCTGCACACCAGATTTAATTTCTGAGTCTGTGACTGGAATGCTGGAGGCAGACGCTTATGTGTAGCAGGATTTAAAGAGCATCAGCTCCACCTACAGACGTGCTCAGAGGGATCAACATCTGCAGAATCTTCTATAACGCACTTGATGCTTCTGATATTTTAATTGATAGATGTGGTTTGTTGATTTGTTCTTAATCAATTTTCACTGTGGCAACAATCACAACTTTCTTAATATGGCTTTAAATATTTTTCATTCATACTATTTGTTCATTTATTTGACAATAAGGATCCTTTGGATTTCAACTTTTTATTTGTTCATGTTTAGGGGCGTTGCATTCATTCTGAGTACTTGGATGCATATAATGGAGATTTTAGTAAACAAATGATGGATCTGCAAGACTAGTTGTTGAATTTGTTTTCCTAAAACTACTTCTGGTTTTAAATATTTAACCTCCACCAAGTCACTTTTCTTAAATCTGTCCACAGAACCTCTGAAAAGTCTGTCTTGATACTTCAACTCATTTACTCTGATCATGACTTTTAACAGTATGATATGGCTTCTGTATACTCAAAATAGCTTACAGGAATGAAAATTTCCAAGAATTTTCCATTTAATCAGTTTCAATGTTTTAGTTATTTGCAGATAACTGTTTTATGATATTGCTCATTAGAAACTTGAATTTAAACATCGCCGTTTGAAAGTCAGGTCAGAATGCACAACAAAAAAGTTTAATATAAATGACAGTGTGTACAAACTCCTAAATAAGTTTTTGAGGAACTGTATTATAATTGTTTTAAGAAATAAAGATAAACACTAGTGTGTTTTTTCAAATATATGGCTGTAATGATTTTCTTCAACCAGCAGATGGCGCTAAAGTTCAAAACAAAAACTTGCAACAAAAACGCTTCAATCACTATTAATTTAATTACCACCTTAGTCTGACACTAGACCGCACTGATTGAAGTGTTTTAAACACTGATGGATAATCTATTTTTTACAGGAAATAAAATACTTGATTGTGTTTTGTTTAAAATGTCATTACAAGTGACCAGAAAAAAGAAGAAAATACAATAATTTATTTGTTCAGATACAAAAAAACACCATAATAATAAAATTTCCCCATTAATATGCATGTGTGGACAGGAAAGGTGCTTCTATTCAGCAGGACTTCCTGGATCTTGGGAAGAGACAGAAGACTTCTCAGGAGTGGAGGATTCCAGACATGACAGGACAGGACAACCAGGATTTCAGCTCCATACAGCCTGTCAAAAACAAACAAACCACACATTAAGAAATGAAAAATGGTCCCAAAAAGCCCAAACGTGCTCGTTAATCAAGACAGCACGTGTGTCATTGTAAACTATACCATTAGCTATGCTAGGTCCAGCTTCTTCTGCGTCTCTGAGAGTTTATCCTGTAGCCGTTTCTTCCTCCAGTCTAGAAACTTCCTCCTCATCCGGTTCGCCTGCCAGCCCGACAAGAAGCCCACCGCAAAAGAAACAACCACAGCGACTTGAAGCGTCCTCTCCGAAAAGTCCGCCATGTTTAACCTCTGGACGTGTTTACGTCAACACTCAAAACGGAAGTAGATCACTTTCAAAATAAGAGTCGGGGCGGACGTCGTTTGGTCCTGCATGTAAAATCAAATTAATTCGTGTAAAAATGTGTTAGAGCATTTTATATTGACATATGTAGCGAAATAAAGGCAGCCAAAGAACGTATTTGGAAAAAACTTATTTTTTTGCGTCAATTTAATTTAATATAGCAAAACATCTGGATTTTATGCTTTAAAATTGCCCTTTTGTGTTGTGAATTCATCTGAGTTGACAAGTTGTTTAATTTTAATTGATAAATTAGGTGTGAAGGCATTTTAGTGCAGGATTATTTTAGGGCCCCAATGCTCTGGAGTTAGTCTTATCACCAAGTATATTTCTAGGAAAATGCTGCAGAATTTTTTAAAAAGTTGTAAAAAATTTAAAAAGAAGCTGTAAGTTATAAAACATAAAAACAGAGCATGATTACAAAGGCTTCCTCGTGACAAGGATGAGACTTAAAAGTGATGCAAAACACAATGATACAGGAAATGCTTTTAATATGAATAAAACAGAACAAAATACATAAAAATATAGAAAAAATATATAAACCAAAAAAAATCCTACCAGTTTCACGAAACTGTAAACACAAATTATGCAAAGTGAGTCACAATGCCTCCAAAAATTAAATGCAGACCAATGTAAAAAATACAACCATACACATACAATAATAAAGAAGATTAAAAGGATCATAAAGCATTGCTAGGGTACACAGTATGATATATGCATCAACAACCAGTTGTATTTGTGTGCACCATGGATGTCTCGTGTCCCTGTGAACAGGTCAAATAGATTCTCCACATCCTTGTTTCATAGTAACTTGTACACAAAGCTCCCTGGGGTTGAAGAGTCTTGAAATATAGAAAAAAAATTACAAACATTTGTCTTTTGATTTAAAATACACAAAGAAACACTGCACAAACAGGTCTGACAAAAGTTTAACCAACGTTTTATGTAATTAATTATTAAAATGAACCGTTTCTACAGAACAATAAGGCTGCATTTTAGTTAAAAACACAAATGTTGTCTTTACAATTTTGGGATAAAATACAACTTCAGTAGAAGTGTTGACACTCAAAATGCTATAAAAAGAGGTATTGCATGATTGCATGAGAACTGTGATGTGAGTCAAAATGAGACGAGTGTTGATTTGGTGGCAGCAGCTGTTCCGAGAGCAACAAAGTGTATGAGTTTGAAACATTTTGCTGTTTAACAACCTCAAATGAATCACGAACGAAGTGGTGAGCCGTTAAGTGTCTTTTTTCCTTCCTGTGAGTGTGAGTGCTGTGTCGATGAACTATTGTGTTGAGCTGTGGTTTGTGGTGATGAAACGTGTCCCGATCGCTTGTTTGCTTTGCAGAAAACCTCGAAGATGCTACATGATCTCAATGCTACATGGTTTAGCCCAGGAATGAATTCTGGTTAAGAAATTTTATGCTTTGGCACTGCAGCTCTTTAACAGAATTAATAGTGAAAGTAAAACTTTCTGCTAACAATCAAATAGTTTGAAATCGGTTAAAACCTGGTTTAGAGAAAAATCTAAAGCACCACAATACTTTTTTTCCATCACAGGCTTTCAGTAAACAATGGCTAAAACAATCCTTGCTCAAATTAATGCTGCTGATTTTCACAGTAGATGCCTTCTGTAGGCAGAATCAAATTATTTACATTCTAAAGCCACTCGAGTATTCATTAAGGAACAGAGAAAACCAAACGTCAGCGTTATAAAAATGCCGAATAATGTCCCAGACACCACAGAACGTGCTTCTGATGCAGTCAGAAACTAGTGGGACGGTTCTGCAGGTTCCTCCACAGCCAGTCACAGCCGGTTCTGTTTGAGTCTGTCGATGTGATAACAGAGTTTGAGTGCAGGTCCCAGCTTGAGTCCCAGGTACTTCATTATCGTCTCACTTTTCAGCAAAAGTAGGGCGTCTCCGTCTATTTCCTGAAAGACAACATGCAATCCAACAGAATCTGCTAAATGAAGATGGCAACAACAGAAGCATTAGGATCAAATGTAACTTAAGGATATAAATATCCTCCTATTGGGGGATATTTTTAGGCAGCATGGAATACGGTACCATCTCTATGCTGATGACTCCCTGTTTTATGTGCCTTTTCAACCCCATGCATCTCTGCTGTCCCTCTTTTGCTTTTGCATTCTACCCTTTTCCAATTCAAGACCATGGTCTTGGATTTGGAGGAGCTGATTCTCATCGCTGGAGATCATGATCTGATGAAGCCAACAGGACCACATTATCTGCAAAAAGCAGAGACCTGATCCTCAGGCCACCAAAACAGATCTCCTCACCACCTTGGCTGCGCCTAGAAATCCTGTCCATAAAAGTTATGAACAGAATCGGTGACAAAGGGCAGCCTTGGCGGAGTCCAATTCTCACCGGGAATGAGCCCGACTTACTGCCGACAATGCGGACCAAGCTCTGGCACTGGTCATACAGGGACCTAACAGCCTGTATCAAAGGGCCTGGTACCCCATACTCCTAGAGTACCCCCCACAGGGTTTCCCAAGGGACATGGTCGAACACCTTCTCCAAATCCACAAAACACATGTAGATTGGTTGGGCGAACTCCCACGTACCGTCAGAGACCCCCCTAAGGGTAGAGCTGGTCCAGCGAACTGGTCCAGCTCCTCCTGGATCCGAAGTTCGACTATCCGATGGACCCTCCTCTCCAGAACCCCTGAATAGACTTTACCAGGGAAAGCTTCTTGAATCTGTTATACATGCGTTTATCACCTCACAACTGGACTATTCAAACTCTTCCCTGATAAGCTTGCCCTGCACGCCTCCAGCTGGTCAAAAATATAGCCACCAGGTTTCTGACCAGTGTTAATAGACACCAGCACATCACAACCATTATGAGTTCTCTGCATTCGCTGCCACTCTTTTAAATCCAGTTTAAGGTTCTCTTATTTGTTTTTAAGTCTCTATTGGAAATACTTTGTACAAATTATCGGCCAACACATGCACTCAGGTCTGCTGACCACTTGCTCTTGTGTGTTCCAAAAACACGCCATAAATCTCGAGGTGAGCGTGCATTTTCAGTACATGGTCAATTTCATTCCCAGTACCGAGTTGAGAAAGTAAATGAAACACAGCATTAGTTCTAAAAATTGGAAAACATGAACCTACGTGCTTTCTGAAAGCCTCGGCATGGGGTCCCAGGGCCTGGGGGTCCGCTTCTTTGATGAACCAAACCACGTCCTCTACACCCCACCTGGAAGGGTCTTTACCAGCAGGACGGGTACCCTCTCCGATATCTGGCTTCAAGCTTAAGGCTACATAAAACAGGCAGGAGGAAAATGTTAGCTTGTCCACAGTTAGCTTGATGTTTATAGACTGACATTAATTCAACGCAGGTCAAGTTAGCATTCAAGCTAGGTTGGTTGGCTAAACTGACAGTGACATTTGTGTCACCTCGCAGTGCATGCTGGGAACTGGGTCGTATTCTTGTTGACAGCGCCCTCTTGTGGAAACACAATTCTATTGGTCATCATCAAGGCTTGTGTAAATGATTTGTATTACTGTAGAGGCCAGGGGAGGGCCTTAGGGGAAATAAATATAATGAAAGATTACCTACTTTTTATCATAGAACAGGGTCAGATAGTCACATTTAAACATTTTTAAGTTAAGTTAAAAATTTTAAACTATGTACCCCACCTTTAAAGCTGATAGCTTTAAGATAAATTAAAGAGGGAAATTTTTAAAACTTTTCACAAGTATGACTTGTTTGAAAGAGTTTACAGGAAATAATCTGTTTTAAACCAATGGACACTAAAGTCATTTTTCTGTAAAACCTCAGCATTAAGACATTACAATGACTCTTTCTAATTACACTGGAATGATGTTTTAGTTGGTTAGATTTAAAATGTATTCAGGTCAAGAGCTGAAGTCCAGGGTGACTCACCGTTTCTGTTTCCATCCTGGAAACTTGCTGGACTCGACATCTGTCGGCAGACACTTCTTGGAGTGGAACAGCTGCTGCTGCGGTACTGATACGAGGCCTTGGTTTGGTATTGTGACGTCATGATGTTGAAGACGGAGTCACTGGGATCCATGGCGTAACGCTTGGAGTCCACAAGATGGTCGAATATGAAGTCATCAGGCAGCGGTGTGTCTGCTGTAAGATGCATTGACTTCATTATTTTAAACAAAAATAATAATTCCAAACCCGTGTCTTTACTTACAGACCATTGTACTTCTTTTATTCTAATAAATGTACTCACTCAGCTATGAATTCTCAGAAAATAAACAGATTTCTATGAACTAGGTGCATGACCGCCTGTGCCTGAGGATGGATGTAAAAGCTCTGATAATAACCAGATCTTTCAGTAACCACCTTCATCAGATTAGCCCGTCTGTGATCTCATGTCCCTGTGTGACATGTTTCTATGACCTGCCTTGGAGATAAGGTGCAAGGGAACAAAAGAGTCCTCATGAGGAGAAACTGTGCCATGAAACAGAATTTAATCAAACTAAGCAAAATAAAAACCGTAGATTTAAATGCTGGAGGGAATTATGGATTCAAAAGATACAGAAAATATGATAATTATAAAAAAATTATAAAACAGTGGTTCTATACTGTGTCTGATTGGATTCTGAAGGTTAGTGTGCAGGGTTTCTGTGTCCTAAGGAGGCAGGATTCTTGTAATGTGTCATGTAATCGAAATATTTAGTCCTATTACACTAATAGCTCTACCTCGCCATTAGGATTAGTACATTCCTCAAAAACATTTTAGTTTGTAAAGCAATGCTATAAAATGAAAGCTTCCAAAACTAAACCTACATGCTAAAACTAAAACTAAATAGTTTTTTAAACTTTAAGCTAGAGCTTTAACATTGGGCTCAGCGATTGTTGGGTTAGAAACTTGACCAGTTTCATATTTGACACCACTCTGCTGACAAAAAACCGCACTAAATAGTTTTGTGGAGTGGGTAGGTGTTCTAGGGGTCGCTCTTTATCTGCATTACGGCTGTTAGCTGTAATGCTAGCGGTTAGCATTTTCAGTTCGCTAATCGTCAATAAAAAGCACAAGAAGAAAAAGAAGTTTGCTTTTTTTGTTGGCATCATGGTGGAGCCTGGAAGTAAAGGTAAGAGAGTAATCTCTTTGGAGGTGAAGCAAAGAGCTAAAACCAGAGTGAGCATAGGCACGACCTACACTAGTTTGAGGAAGCTAAAGGAGGCTACAAAATCACGGGCTGATGGTGACCTGGCTTTGTTGCAACTGGACTTGTAAGTAATAATATGTTTTGTCCAACAGTGTGGATCTTTTGACTTCGTGGTTTATTTTAGTATCAGTTGACTTATGTTAGTGTTAGCTCGTTGTTGGCGCTAGCTAGCTACAGCACGCTGCTGCAGGCTTGTTTATGACAGTTGTAATTCCACTTTCAACCAGTAGGGCGAAGGAGCAGAAAACTGCTCACTACTTTAAATGTAAAGAGTAAGATACATTGTTTTATTAAAAGTAAATGTCTATTACTCTTTTCATTTAAGCAACTAGATTTAGTGGAACCAGTTGACACAACTTGGTTGAGTAAATTCAGCATTTCATTTTTACAGTGTACTACAAACGTATCTCTATTTTTTTTTTTATCATTTTTGTTTTTTATCGTAATTAATCACTATTCACATCTGTTTTTAAAGATGACCTGACTAGACCAGAGTTCTTCTATCTCTTTAAATACCATTCATAAAAATACAAAGGCAATTCACTGGGATAGGTTTAAGGTGGATCATTTATTTGAATCTGTTCCCTTTTGAGCCAAACTGTTTCCGTTTGTGGTCAGTAATCCCGTCACCTCCTGGTTTTCCCAGAATCATACAGCTATGGATTTTTCCTGTTGAAAGATTTATAAAATGAAAAGCTTCTAAATCACTTCTACAGCATGCTCAGCAAAGGTCAAATCAATTTTAACATATCCAGAAAAATCAATCGTCTGGTTTCACGGTAAACAAACACAAAAACCAGACCTGACTTCACATATTTTAGTCATTTAAAACAGATCGGTTTGTTTTAATCTGTAATAAAACATGAAATGATTCAGTTATGACATAAATAATGATTAAATCATACAGTTTATTTATTATAGCTGTATATAGGATTAGTTTATGAAAGGGAACACATGCTGTTTTGGCTGCATACCACATTTTTGAGCCAAAAATACAGGAACGGTGTTAAAATGCTTCTACGTTTCACCAGAGAAGATCATTTACATTTCTGTCTTGGTGGCACCGCAGGGAGCACCCTGGGTGTTTGTGTGTGTGTGTATGTGTGTGTGTGAGTGTATACGCTCCCGTGCGTTTTCTTCACTTTTCACGATTTGAACAAAGAGCTGTTCCACGACACATGTTGAATACACTCAAGGCAAAGTATTTGATTATTTGGAACAAGACAGAACAAGGTGGTGGGGGGTTGGGGGTAGAAGAAAATAATCAAAATTTTTCTTTAATGTAAAATAATCTGAAATATCTGCGTTGCTCTGGAGTCAATAAGCAGAATGGGAGGTTTAAAAAAGAGGAAATTGTGTTTATGTTAGCCATGCGTTAAAACTCAATGGAAGCAAAAGACAGAAAACACCAAAAATAAAAATAAAAACAACAGAAAGGCCAAAATTCACCTCATGAAGTAACACCATCTTGTAATGCGCTTAATTTCATCTCACTTGATAAAAATGTTTCCAGGAGGATTAAAACATCCATTTACCTGTCAGGACCCGCGGGGTGGCGGAGTGGGGGACTATAGCAGCATCCTGTGGGATAGACCCCATCTCTGGTTCTGGTGTGATGTTGGGAGGATTGGGAGCATTTGTACCCATCCTGGGCTTCAGCTGCACAAATAAACACACATTCACACATTTAGTGCCTTCTAGTGGAGCTGTGATTAGTTGTCAGGAGCATGGAGACGGTCAGATCAATGGTAATGCTGTGAATATAACGCTAAAACATAATATGTTGGCAAATATGACTGAGATGGGCGGTATTCTCATGCAAAAAAAACAAAAACAAGATGTGATTGATCTACTAATAAAATGAAACATCTTATTAAATATTATAAATATCGTCAGAATTTTTGTTTAAATCATAATTTAGTTGCACACATACATCATGTACGATGGTAATGCTGTATAGGTGCCGTAAAGAGACAAAAATGACATCAGGAACCATTTTCCATTCTCATAACAATATTTTAATACATCTGCAGTGGTCTCTTGTAGGAATGAATGCCTTGTAAGTTGTACTCTGGGGAAAAAAAGCTCCGGTGCGCCTGTTTCAGCACAGAGAAGTCAGTAGCTTTAGACGACAGTATTTGGACATCTCGTCTCTGATTGGCTAACAGCAGCGTGACTGTTTACTCTGCAACATTGATGTTTCATCTCCACCAATAACACAAGCCTGGATGAGTTCTGCTGTGTGGTGGAGTTGCTAATGCTAATGCTTTGTTATCATCACACTGCTTTAACATGTAAGAAATTACCAATGCTAGTTTATTTTCTGATGCACAACCACCTTCCCCAAAAGGACTCTTTCACTTCCTGTGCCAAAAAAAACATTATTTTATGAGCTCTGGGGTTTATTTTTATTTCCTTTTTTTGTCTAAAGATGAGCTGAGTTGACCAAAATCATCTGCAGCTTTAAAACAAAATGGTTTAAACGTGAAATAGACTAAATCAGAAGTGCTGACAGCATTTTGAAGACTTCATTTCCTGACTCCGACTCGTATATTTCTGTTTGAACAGAGCATTTATGTATAACTACATCCTGTGCAGAGGCTGCTGCTGTGATGCTTTGTGTTTAACTCTTGTATAAAAATAGGTAATTATACACATAAAAAAAATAAAAAATGGCTGACTGACCTTAAAACCAGGTTTCCTTCCTCTCTTCTTTGGGACCTTGAGGGCCGACAAAGAATCAACATATTCGCCCTGGAACTCCAGCTTACGGATGGGAGGACGCCCTCTCCTCCGGCTGGGTAGCTTCCCCTGGGGGCCCCCTACGAACTGTGGGTCGAGGGTGGAAGTCTGCATCTCAGAGCTGGCAGACAAAGTATTCATCACACCTGTAAGAGAAAGAGACAGAGAGAGAGAGACGGAGAGACTCGTAAACAAAAACCAAAGGTGACAAGTGGCAGCTTCTTAAAAAGCCCCAAAAACTAGAGCAACTTAGATGTGAAAATAGTCTTATCCGGTCCCCACACACACACACATACACACACACACAAACACACACATACACACACGCATGCACGCACGCACACACACGATAGGAAGTAGTAGAAACAAAGCCACATAAAGCTTTGTAGTCAACCACACCCCTCCCCCTTCTTTCCAGCTGCAAAGATTGCAATAAATATCATTACTGCACTGAGACACAAAGCCACCCCCACACACACACACACATGCAAACACACATGCAAACACGCACGCACACACACATGCAAACACGCACGCACACACACATGCACACACACATGCAAACACACATGCACACACACACATGCACACACACATGCAAACACACATGCAAACACACATGCACACACACATGCACACACACACATGCACAAAGAGAGAGACAGAGAGAGATTAAGAAACAACGGAAATAAAAGCAAAGCAAGAATACCCACAACACCCACATGATCAAAGAATCAATGAAGTACACTGTCTCTCTCTCTCTCTCTCTCTCTCTCTCTCACACACACACACACACACACACACACACCAGTCCATCAGTGTCTCAGTGCTGCCGTCATGACACATCTCTGCTACTTTCCCTTCAACACGATCACTTACCTGACTTAATGTCTGAATTTGAAGCCGATCAGGATTTTATTTTACTCCTCAGATTTACTGCACTGTGTCTATAGTAGCTGCTTCTCTAATTATTGCCACCCTTTTTATATTAATTATTTTATCATGAGTATATTATTATTTCCTATATTTGCTTATCTCTTTTTTTTCTATCTTTCTTTTTGCACCAAGTACCGCAGCAAATTCCTAATGTTGTGGTTTCTCACACATCTGGCAATAAAACCCTTCTGATTCTGATACAAACACTCTTTCATTTCTTCATCAAAACACATTAATCTCAGCACATACGAGCCATCTAAGGAGCAACGATTGTGTGTTGCTGCATAAATAAGGAAACAGGAACAGGAACAGAAGCCACGTGAACATGCATGATGCCCTTAACTTAAAAAAAGGTTAAAATGAGTCTGAATCACCTACCAAAGCACACGGCTGTCTGGTGGTCTCTGACTCTGTGATGCTGCAGGTTTCTGGAGCCTCCCCCCTCTCTGACAGCTCTGCTCCCTCCAGCTCCCTCTCCCCGTTGCTGCACGCTGTCAAGACGCCGGCAACTCTGCGAGATCGTCTCTGTTTCTCAATCTCGGACCCACTTCCCCCAACCCCCTCCTCCTCGTCTACACTATCCCCCTCTTCCTGTGCGTCCCCCTTCAGTAGTCATGGCAACACGCCTCTAACATCCCGCAGCAGCCGGCAGACGTGCTGAGCTGTGTGTGTGGTGTAATTGTAGTTGCTGCTGGGGAATTTATTGCTTTTTTAATGTCATTTTTAAAAATCTACATGATTTAAACTCAGATTTTTTAAATTCCCTTTCCTGCAGAGGACAGTGAGGGGAGTTTATTACAAATATTTCATGTAAAACACCAAAAGATTACAGTAAAACTCCCTCATGGCTGCCATTGTGCGCTCTTTTTGAGTCTTTGACAAAGTAGCACAAACAGGGATGCTAAAAAAGGCCAGCTGAAGGCAACGTCGTGTGTGTTCCCCCACTGTGCTGCAGGTATTGAAAGAAAAAAGGGCCTTCAAAGTGTTTTTTTTTGCTCCTACAAATTACAAAAGTGAGGCTTTCCTCTCCTACAGCACATTGATTAGTTACAGTCAGGTTGCCGATCCTCACTCGAAGCCAAATCGAAGAGTTTTACCGCTCAATAACCTCAGAAAGGGAGGATCAAATGTAGGAATGTTCTTTCATCCTCCGCATAAAGATTTTCTAGGATTTTTTTCCTGAAATGATTTTTAAAGTGTTTCTTCTGATCCAACAGAATTGTTACTGTATAAGAAGTTGACATTTTAGGGTTTATAAAGGGACGATCTAGAAGCCAGTTTTCAGAAATCAGCAGCCAATGATAATGATAATTTAGGTACACACATAATGAAAGGCTACGTGCAAGCTAACCACTGGAAGTGCAAGCGTTACATAACATAATAGACGTGTTTTACATGCAACTGGAAGCTCACAAGTGATTTTAATTTGTTCGTGCAATAACAAGCAAAGAGAAAGATGGCAGCATACTTCCAAAAAAAGTCTGTTCTGTTTATGTAGTCTACGGAGGCAGCACCTGCCACTGGACATCTGAACGTGGCCTTTTTTTTTAAAGTTTCCAGATGTTTTGCACTGCCTTTGTGTTTGACCTCCTGTCTGGCCCAAGCTGAACTGCTGAGTTAGCGTTCTGGAAGCGTAGGGCATAAAAATTAGCTAAGAAATCTAGACAAACCACAGCACTAGCTCTGCAGGTTGGTCTAGCCAGGCATTATTGTAGCCTCTACAGGTCTACCACTGACCCGGACAGTTTTGTGTCTAGCCAATCACAGTGATATGTTTGTTGGGTTAGGGTTAGAGCTTCGAGTAAAGAAAAACTACAAAGATGGCGTCGGCCAAGGAACGGCATTTGTTTGAAACTTATTAAACTTGGGCTTTTCTTTGAGACATGAACAGATAGAGGTACTTTAGTCCTTTATTTTGATAAAAAGATGTATTTCCGTAGTGATGAGTACATCACACTGTTTATTGCTCTGATTGGTCCAAGTGCTGTCCAATTGCATGCGAAGACAGTTTGAACGACATCCGTAGACTCCGCCCCATGACTGAGCTCTGTCTATGGGTCGTGGTCAGACTACATTCACATATAGCTTACCAGGCTACATAAAAAACAGATTAAAAGAGTGAATTTAGCAGAGCAACGCAACAATTCACTTCTGGGAGACGTACAAAACACGAAGCTTCACAGCCCTGTGGAAACACATCCATCGACTATAGTCTACACATCTGTATCAACTATAGTATCAGGCAATACATTAAAAAAATAAATAAAATTTAGAATTTGAGCTAATGGTTGATGAACCAATTATTTATTATATTTAATTTTTTTTAAAGAAAGGGTTATTACTCATACCACTAGTGCTGACATCATCAAAGCTGTTGAAGTCAAAACAAAAAAAATCCCTCTAGTGACTGTATTAGTTCTTAGCCCTGCCATCTCGACTGAATCAAACGGGACTCTGTCCTACATATTAAAATTGACCTTGCTTTTTTCAGTGTGGACATCTTGATTTCTAACTTTGCTGTTGTGTGTCAAAATGTATCATTTTTCTAATATTTCTAGCTATACTTAGTAATTTGATGCTTAGATTGTGTACAGGCAGGGTTGGAATTACGGGGGAGCTAAGGGGAGCCCAGCTCCCCTGAAAGGGTGACGGGCTCCCTTAGAATCACACCCAAGGGGAGCCCAAAAAAAGTCCCCCACCCCCTCACATCCATGATCACAAAGTCCATCATCTCCCCAATAACCCCCTCCCCCATCACTCACGACACCTCCCCTGCAACGTGGCTCCCCCGGAAGCCTATGAGTAATTCATGCCCTGTGTACAGGGTGAGGACTTTCAACCCCATACCACAAGTACTCAGTAGTAGACAAACGACTAGTTACTATTCATTACTGTAGAGTCAGTAGTTAAGAACTACAAACTTTTAACACATTTAAATATTAGAGAATAATAGTGAAGCATAGAAACCCAACACAACACAAACTGGTTAATTTCCTTTGGGGCCTGTTGGACAAAGTCACCTTCACTGCAGGAAGCTTAGTGACACAAGGGAACAGTGTGTAACGTAAACACTGTTACACACAGATAAGTCACCTTTTCAGCAGCTTAGTGTGCTCAAGCATGGACAACGCTGATTTTTATTTGTTAAAATGGCAAAAATTGGCCTCAGATTTCAGCTGTTTAATGAATCGATCCTCTTTAAATTACAAGTGATGATAAACAGAGCGATCAAGACAGTAGGTCATACTAAAGGCTATTGTGGCTGCAAGTGTGTGTGTGCGTGCGTGTGTGTGTGTGTGTGTGTGTGTGTAGACAGCGGCTCATAAATCACCAATGTAATTACACACGCAGAGATTAATCCTGATGTCTCTGCTCAAGCAGTCCCGTCCCATTACAGCGCATCACGTTACACACAGAGGCAGACGGAGAGAGGGCAGATAATCATCTCTTACTTAAAATAAAAGAGTTATTAGGTGGTGGTGGTGAGGGGGTGCAGCCCATTCACAATGACACTGTCACCTCACCAGGAAGGATTTGCACCACTGAACTGTATCCTTACAAAAAGCACTTGGGACCAAAGCCTGATTTGTTTACAGCTAATTAACTAATTAGGAGACTGATGAACCTTCACACCCAGTTTTCATGTTCCAGCTGAGGGACGCTGCCTCGTTTTGTTGGAGAAAGGTGTGTGTGAGTGCTGTTGCAGCAACGATCAGCAGTGATTAGCATAACTTAGCTTCAGGGATCTGTTTCACTAACTGCGGGGGGTGAAACTACATACCATCACTGCAGAAATGCATGCAAGTATTACAAAAACAAGTGAAATTCAGCCCAAAAACAGATCTGTTTATGCAAAGGTTGTTTGTGTTCTTTAATCAGTCTTAACAGCCCCCCTCTGAATTTATTTACAGCTCAAGGTGTTACCATGGCAACAGACACAGGAATGGGATCCTGCTCCAGCTTCACGTGACAAGGTGTGAATGAATATAGAGGTAAACAGCAACAACAGCAGAGCTACACCCCTACAGTCAGAATCAAGTCCTACTCTGTTTGCAGGTCTTGGGGTCCCGGCCTTGACCGCCTGACTCCGCCTCTTGGTCGACAAGGTGCCAGAAGCCCCGCCCTCGGTGGTCGCGGTGATCCAGGCGTAAACGCAAACGCACACCCTTGCCGAGGACGTCAGCGGGCAGCCAGGTGACAGGAGGTGGAGAAGGAGGAGGAGCCAGTTCCAGCTGGGGGTCACGGTCAAATTCCCGTCCTCCTCGCAGCCTCATGCCCTCGCTAACCTGCAGGAGGCGCCGGCACACATCACACTGGAAGAGCAAGAATAAAACACCCACAATTCAAATAAATCATCAGTGACTCAAAGAATTTCCACGCACATCTGACACACTCTTTATTTTATTTCCGAGCACTCATCAAAAGTCAAATTAATTTCAAACCTCTTAACACTTTGGTGGAAAAGGAGCGTAGCAGAATCAAGGACAGAAGAATGTGGCAAAAAAAGGACATAGAGAGCGGAAAAGGCATTAAAAGACAGAAATAAGGTGAGGAAAATTGGGAACGAGTAATTAAACCAGAGAATGTTAAGAGGTCACAGACATCCTCTGAAAGCTAATGGAAGGAGATGGCTTTGCTAACAATAAGTGCTGAGAACAATACGCCTTCTGTGCTGCCGAGGCGAGTGACATTTGGCCTCCAGGGAGCTGGATGGGCTGATTAGAATTAACTAACTACACACTTCGGTCTTCTTTGTCATCTCTGGTTATTAGTCAGTTTACCAAGGGATTGGATTTATTTATCACCTTTAAGCTTACTGTCAACAATTCTTTGCAATTTTTTTGATTACTTTCTTTGTGGCTGAATTTTAATTTTAGAGGTTTAGATAAAGTTCCAAAGCATCGTCTGATCACAGCACATATTAATTATAATGCACTAATGATTAAACAAAGGCTAATAATGCAAAAGCTTCATGGATTTATCAACAAATACAGTTTGATGAAGGAGAAGGGGGAATAATATTATCATTAACTATTCATTATGTGATCAAATTGACTCATTTCAGATTTAGTAAATAAACATGTGACCATAGTCCTCCAGCACAGCAATAAGAAGTGATGCTATCACTAATAAACAAATCCTAATCCTGGTTTTACTATAGATTTTAGTTGTATTTATTTTAACTATAATATTAATATTTTTTAAGAAGAAACACAGTTAGAGCAACTGTCTCCAAAAGTTGAAGTCGGTAGATCTCCAACTTTGAAAATTATTGCTTAAATGGGTGTTTTCTATCATAATTATTTGTGGTTACAACACATAATTACCTACTCCTGTGTACTTATTGTTTTAAGTGAAATAGGACATGATTTTTCTGAAATAAGGTTAACTAATCAGATTTTACAGTGACATTGAGTTGCCACTTGTGCAGTAATATGATAAAACTTGTCACTATTAGCTCTTTATAACAATAAAAATGGGGCATTAAAGGGGACCTAGAATGTAAAGCAACCTTTTCGTTGTTGAATAAGACAGCTTGGGTGGTCAACAGTAGCATGCCAAAAAGTCAAAGCCGTGTGTGACCTACTTTTTATGTAAATTAGAAAGCTGAAAAAGGCGAGAGAAAACCTGTTCTGAGAAAACCTTCCTTAACACGTCATAAGGGGGAGCCACGCCTCCTCAAACCTGCATGTGTCTGAGGCCTTCTGGGGAAACCAACCAATCAGCATGTCCTGGCCGAGTGGGAGGAACAAACAGCTCTTTTCACTGAAGGCCTGAGTAAGGGGGTTTAGAATGGCCTGTATCAGGGCTCCTGGGACAGATGAAAGCCAAAATATTTGTTCTTATGCTTATTGGAGGCTCAAAGCTCTGTTTTAGATTGTTGATTAACTGCATTCTAGGACACCTTTAAAATTTTAAAGTCACATTTCACCAAATGAATAGAGGAAACTAAATAAAATGATGCTGCTTTTATTTTGAAAGGTTGCTGGCAATTTATAAATTTGCATACTAGCAAAATACTATAAATCCACCACATTTACATTTATTTCAACATTTATATTTAAATATCTTTATATACTTCTGTTTAGACTTTGCTGTTAGTTTGTACTTTCAGGGCATAAGCCCAAAAAATTTATAATAATTTTAATCAGTTTTGAACATCATAACAAACATTTATAACAAATAATCAAAGGTTTCTGTTCCTGTGCTCTTTTAATCCTATAATACCAAACGTATCACATTTGATGTGAATACACTGATTCTTGTGCAGCTCTGACTATTAACCATGAAAACATGGAAGATTTGGGATATTGAGTTCACAAACCTAAAAAAATAATTAGAAATTTCAGTTTTAGACTGGCCGGTCACCAATTAATCCGATCATGTTAAATGATCACCAGAATCACCACCTCTCAGGCAAGATCATCATATATCCCAAAAACCTGCTGTAATCAATTGTTTTCATGTTTTCTGTCCTCTGGTGGACGACCTGAGTACTGCAGGTTTTAATTGAATTCATTAAAAGTGAAAAACCAAATAATCTATATAATCTGCATTTCCTTTCATGTGAAAATGAAAGTGTTTTCAAATGAAGCAACCTTTTATTAAACTTTTTTTTTTCTCACCAGACCTGTTTAAATGATCTGAGTTCAAAACAAATGAAGCCGATCTCATGGTTTTACTTGATTTGCAACACATTTGTTTTTAAAACAAATATGTGAACCTTTTCAGATTTTTCCCACTATCAACTGGTTCCTGGATGAGATGGAAATAATCTGCCTGCAACATAAATTACCCAATATAAAGATTAATGAATGGGTTCAGATTTATACAAAGCCTTTAAATTCATTAAATTAGACCACTGGATCAAAACAAAGTCAGTTATATATTATATGTTGATATAAAAAAAGGGTTAATCGAGTTAATTGGTTTTTATATTGCATTTTTCTTTTAATTTCATCTTCTTGTGCACCGTGGCTGCAGGAAGTTTACCTATCTGTGGTTGATCATCGATCCATGAGTTATCCGCAGCAGGCGGGCTGAGTGATGACCGTGATCCGGAGCATGGAGCTCCACCAGCGGGCTCCCGCTCTGGATGAGTCCGGGTTCCACCCCTGCAGATGCGGCAGAGAAGCGATGCGAGTTCCGCGATCGGGAAGCAAAATAAATAAACAAAAGGGCAAAAGCTGCAGCCTCACCTTTCTAAAAATGAACCTCAAAAATAAAAATATGAACGATTCCACCTGCGTGCAGCCTGTCGGGAGGGGATTTTAGGCTGGATCATTTCTCTATCTCACTGAAAAGCTGCTCCAGCCCCCCCACCTTTAGTTTCAAAGATTTAGGGATTATTTCCGTGACTTTTATCTTCAGGTTTTGCTGCATGTTGACCCCTTATCAGCCCGGACATTTTTGTTATCATAAAGGGAAAAAAACTGACTCCAAATTTGCAAATCCTGCAGATTGGGAATTCCCACACCTGTGCGGTCATAACTGTAGATCCTCCCAATATACATAATGCATAAACATACAAAATCAGACAGGAAAAACACGTTTGCGATCAAATTTAACTGAATTTTATAGTTGTGATTGTTCAAAAGCAGGAAGTTCATCTCCTGAGGCAGTTGGCATGATAGCATCATACAGTTGTCCATTTGATCTTTGTGACCTGTGAAGAAGCAGGGTCCACTGTGGTCTTAAAGGGATGGACACAAAACTCAGGTAGGCTGTGGTGTTTAAACCAGGCTCAGGTACTAAGGGTCCTAGGTGGGACCAGAACACCATTACACCACCAACAGCAGGATGGATCCATGCTAAAATCCAGACTCATTAGATCAGGAAAGGTGTTTCCAGTCTCTTATTTTCCAGTTCTGGTGATCCTGTGTGAATTTTAGCCTCGGTTTCCTGTTCATAGCTGACAGGAGGGATACCTGGTGAGGTCTTCTGCTGCTGGAGTCCATCGGCTTCAAGGTTCAAAATGATGCTGTTCTGCAGAACATAGCAGGAACCAGTGGTTGAGCCACATTTAGAACCAGTCATGCCCAATTCCCTCTTGTGTCTTGATCCACTTGAAGCAGCAATTGCTCAATGAATATTTTCCATTTTGGATAGTTTGCTATAAACCTGAGATGGTTGTGGGTGAACATCCCAGTAGATCAGCAGCAGAAATAGACCAGTCCATCCACCAACAAGTCACTCAAATCTTTTTTTTGTTTGTTTTACAATGAATTGAGTTGCTGCCATGTTGGCTGAGTAGTTATTTGCTTTTGCAAGAAATTTTAAATGTTTTTATATTAATCAATTTAAAATGAGGCCCAACATTAACATTGGACAGATTTCAAATTTGAAAAGAAAAAAATAATTATCCTAGCCTAGTGAACTAGACCAAATTCTTGCTTTGCAGAGTTTGGTCTAGGCATGCTTCATTGGAACCCTCGCAGCCCAAACCACTGCTGTGTCTATCCAATCACAACTCGCTATAGTTTTGGTTGGGCCAATCACAGCGCTCTATATTGTGGGCCAATCACAGAGCGGGAGTAGCCGATGACGTCAGCGCTGCGGCCGCGAACCCAAGCAACATGGCGGCAGCGCCGGAGCCACGTTCTTTTGAAACGGCTTTGTCATCAACATTGGATTTTTTAGACTCCAACGTGCGTAAGTCTGTCGGCTATACTTAGCGGCTTCTTATTTTTATCAAACAAAGTAGTGCAATGTCCCAGTACACCTGATATTCACATGTTTTTATACAAAAACGACAGAAATCATTGACGCCATTAGTGGGTCCCGCTTTTCCATCGCTGTGATTACGTTACGTTGTTCGTTACTCTGATTGGTCCAAGCGCTATCCAATTGCGTGCTGACATTTTGAAAGACAACCGTAGATTCCGCCTCACGACTGAGAGCCGTCAATGGTTCGTGGCCAGACTATATATTCACATATATAGGATGGCTTGCCAGGCTATAATTATTCTTCAGCAGAGTAAAAACCAAAAAAGGTCAGCTCGTTTAAAACGTTTTATTTTGAAATGATTTTAAATACAAATAATATATATATTTTTCCCATTTACAATGACAGTTCCTTTGTAAACAAAAGTGGCAGATCGATAGTCATTTTCTTGGGGGCTTGTCCGGGATGAGGTGGCCTGCTGACCAGTCACCCAGCTTTATATGAGGGGGATGGTGTTTTTTTCTGACCTCACTTTTTTCTCTTTTTCCTCCAAACCACATTAATCACTGATGCTACATTCTATTGTAGAGTGATAAATATTCAGAATGAATCTGTTATCAAACACCTGCTTCTAACGGTTTGTGCCTGAGAGCTGGTGGGCGAAGAAGCATTTAAATATTCAAATTTCCACCTTGCTCACATAGACATTACACACTCTTTTGTACTGTAAAGAAAAAAAGGATATTGGCTGTGGAAGATTACTACTAAAACTGGAGACAGTGAGATATTTTCTCACCACAATCGAACATGGAAAATTAAACAAAACTGAACTTTTAACAAAACAACTAAATGGGAGGTCATTTCGCTTCACAAGAACTGTTTCCCTAGATGACAAAATAAAGGAAAAGAGCTTTTCACATACTCATCATAAAGAGCTCATTATGTTTTATGATTTAGAAGAAAAATTGGCTTAATCCCAAACTAAAAACGGGTTTTTACTCCAGACACTTCTCATCGGTGAATATAGCAGGGACCTCACATTCAAACCCCTAAAACTGAGTCACGTTTTACAAAAACTGCAAAAAAAATAATCGTATTGAGTGATAAAGCTCCTCGCTGGGATGATGTGACAAGACGAAATAAAAAAAAAAGTTGTATTTCACCAGTGCATAGCACCGGAGATCTTGTATATAAAGTTCTTTATTTTGTTTCGGTATAAGGCCTTTTAAAAACAATAACCATTAACTGGAATGTGCTACAGCGATGAAAAGGGAAAGCTAAAAGAAATCACCTTCCAGACCACGCTCATGTATATTTGTCCATCATGTGCTATATGAAGAAGACGAGTCGACCATAGTTTATAACACTGCAGGTTCTGTCGTTTCTCTAATGTCGGGATCCGTTTAGGAGTCGATTCTTTAGGGAAACGACCACGCCGAGGACAGAACAGTCATCGTTAACGGTATCTCTCTGTAGACGTGTCGGCGAGTGCACACTGGTTTGTACAAGTGAATGGAAATATAAGAATGAAAAATAAAAGCAAAAACTGTGCACCCCCCCATGCACTGAAAGGAGAAAAAACGTTTCTTTAATAGTTGACTCCAAAGTTCCCAGAGAAGAAGTCTAAAGCTTTGTAGGTTCGGTCTCAAAGGTTTTGTTAGTTTTAGCCGTTATATAATCCACTCTCTCCCTTTCATGAAAGCAAAAGTCCTCCAGTCCAAAGTGTTCACCTCTCATACCTGTACAGACACTTCCACACCTCACACACACTCAGGCCTGTTAGTATTCACAGAAATCACTTCCGCCAGCAGCAGCAGCAGACAGTGAATGAACAAATCTGTGTAAAAGGGGGGAGTCGGGGAGAGGAAGAGGGTGGGGTCACAGTTTACAACATTTTGTAAAGTTAAGATGGCGGAGGGCTCTGTGTGTAGAAACTGTCCCCAGTGATGTCTTGTGTTTGTGGCAGGCACAGCTTTGCTTCTCCTCGTCACTAGTGGATAGGTGGCGCCCTCGACTGCACATTCAGTCGTTGTCCTCGTCCTCGTCGTCGCTCTCCTCGATGCCGTCGCTGTCCTCCTGCTCCTCGTCCTCCTCCTCCGTGTCAGGGATGTCCCACTGCGGGTGGTTGTCCAGCATGGCCTTGGCCTCGTGGACCTCCAGCTAGGAAAAGATTTTTTTTGAAATCGTAAATGAACCTTTTTAGCTCCGTCTGCAGCTATAATTCATGTGCTGCTGTATGTGGCTCCCGCGTTCCCATAATTCACTGCCCGTCATCCCGTTAACATCAATGTTATGGGACCTTTCCAATCACTTAACGCTGACATTACCACCACCTACTGGTCTGGCAGGGTTATGTCAGCCTTTATTTGTATTTTCCGTTTCACTCCTAAAGCCTAGCTACGACCCATTTCAGGATATCTATTTAAAACGACAGCAAAAGTGTTTCACATATTTTACTTTCTGGGGCCTCATTTATAAAACGTGTGCAAGGGTTTCAGGAAAGCTGCACACATTTTCCCATCATCGTTTTTTCCATTCGTCAAAGTTTTCATAGTGGAGATGCACCGATATGAAAATCTGGGCTGATAACCAATATATATTTGGCATTTGCCTCCAGATTTTAGAATAAATGTGAGTTGTTATTAAAGTGATCAATAGTTATTGACTAGCAGAGACATAAACCTTACTGAAAGCTACTGTCAGTGCTCACCTTGAGTGGTTTGATCTGGTCCAGTCCCAGGTAGGAATCAGAGCGGAGGATGACGGAGTACTGGTAGTTTCCGGTTTTGGAGGGAGCAGGAAACTTGAGCTCCACCTGAAAAACGACAGAAATGAGTATCAGTAGCT
Organism: Aphyosemion australe; assembly: GCA_006937985.1. Taxonomy (NCBI): domain Eukaryota; kingdom Metazoa; phylum Chordata; class Actinopteri; order Cyprinodontiformes; family Nothobranchiidae; genus Aphyosemion; species Aphyosemion australe. Next base: position 691,528 of record SSNS01000200.1, on the reverse strand, counting down.
GAGAGGAACCTCTATCTTATATGCTGAGTGCTCCACATGATGCAAGATCTATGTTTGAAACTTTGGCTTTAAAGGAAGACATGGCAGTTTTGGCTTGTTTTTAGCACCCCCTTGTGTTGGTTAGCAAAAGCGAAAGTGAAACTAATCTCCTCGCTGTGCTTTCGTCTTAATCTAACTGCTGAAATGTCTCCTCAGCCTTCATTAGTGTCTACAGGAGTGGTTCATCACTAAATCAAACAAATCAGCTGATCTAAAACATGCAGGAAACATGCTGGAAGCAGACTGCAGCGCCAGGTATTTCAGCTCCTTTTTCTAAGTCCAACAGGGAGCAGCCCACCACTCTGAAGTTGCAAGTGCGGTATTCTGGCCAGAGAGTGCGATGGGGGTCTGAGTGACATTTCATCAACCCTGTAAAGGGTCATTTTAGCAAATAATGGCTCAAGAAAATGATTTAAAATATGTAGAAGCTGCATAATATGGCTTTAACTGCAATCAACCCTGTTTGTTAGCAAAATACACAAACAAGTACTTTATTTACATCTGCACAACGCTGTGCTCATTTCTGATGCAACCTGCCTGTTTCATAATGCTGAGCGTGGCCCTACACCCAAGCAGACCAAATAAAATTACTTTCATTCAACAAGCTCACCTCACTAATCATCTCCCAGCAGAAGAGCACAGCGAGGAAGGTTTTCTGAAATGAACCGACCCATGATGAAAGGGTCCATGTGTAAATATTAGACCGCTGCTACCTCAGGCTGTGATTACTAGTTTGTGCAATTAGACAGCAAACATCTAATTATCGGCACAATGAAGCCATTTATTATTCAGCATGAAGGCGCAGAATAAAGGCTGAACATGGCTGCTTATTTATGGCCCCGTCCTGTTGAGGAAAGCAGCCAATCTGTCCTCCTAAAACACACATCTGCCACACACACGGTTTACGACCCGCACGACAGGAAGCCGTGGAGGTGACGGACTAATCGATTGCTAGCCAGCGACCCGTCGTGCATGAAAGGAGCCTCTCGTGTGATTACGGTCCTGCGGAGCGCTGACGGATGGTCACGCAGCGTCACACCGGACCCTCATTACGCTTTTAGCTCGCTGTCAATCTGAGCTACTGTTGGAGAATATCGGAGTCAAGAGGTGGAATTGTTCAGAATAACCACAAACACACACACACATGCTCTCACAACCCTGAGGAAATAATGACAAGTGCAAAGAGTTGCCTAGCAACAGACTTTGAAGGGTTAGACTGCACAGGAAACAAGACCTGAGTAGAAACAACATAACTGAGACCTCCGCGTCTCAGATTATTGGAGGAGCTAAAACTGCTAACGCTAATTCATATATGAATGAGGCGGAGCCTGGTCCCACCTCTTCTGAGTCCTTCAGCGTGCAGACGTGGTAGGGCATGGAGACGAGGGTCTGATCCCGGCGGTCGGCGATGTACAGCCACCACCACTCCTGCTTCTCCTCGGGGAAATAGAGGCTGTAAGCGGGATGCGTCACCTTTGACTTTGTTTCTAGCAGCGCCCGCTCTCGCCGCTGGATGCTCTGCTGCAAGGCCTCCCACTCCTGAGAGGGCGAGACAGGTGGAGGATTAGATTTCCAGGGAAACAAACTTCTCTAAATCTTAAACAGTCCCTGACCTCCTCGTCGTCTCCGGCCACCTCATCGACCTCGGTGTCGCTCTGTTTGTCGCTGTCCTCGTCTCGCTCGCTGGGCGAATCCTTGTTAGCTTCACCTTCGTCTGATTCGCTGCCCTTGTCTGAAGCGTCATCCTCTTCCTCCTTCGCTGCAGCTGCAGCAGCCGTGGCTTCCTGAAACCCAGGCACAACAAACATGATGCTAGTAGTAGTTTTAAACAGGAAGCGGCGTTAAGTCGGAGGCTTACGTTTCCCGCCACGTTGCCGTTGGCCTGCTTGGTTTTAGCGGGAGCGGGAGTGGCCTTCTTCTTGGTTAATTTTTTCCTCTTGGACTTGGCCGCCTTCTTCGCCCCTTTACTCTTGTTCTGCCACACTTTGGTTTTAGCTTTATTTGCGTCTCCCTGTTTCACGTCAAACAAAACAACTCTTAGCGATTAAACGTACAAACAGCAGGACCCTGACGCGTCGCCGGTGTGATGTTCTCACCGCTTCCTCTGCGTTGGCACCCTCATCTCCTTGACATGATGTGGATTCCTGCTCTTTTTCAAAAATATCCTGCAAACACATCGAGCATCAACAGCACGTCCTAGTGGTCATCTACAGAACTGCTTGCATCTAGATCAGTTTAACCCACCGACATACGCCTTCTGGTTAAGGTGACGGTTACTGTGACGATTGAGCCTGCTGTGATGTTATTGCTGTCCTCATCATCAAGGACTGTTAAAGAGACAAAAAAGATTCTCATCCACACACTTGGCTTTTACTCACGCCCATCGTCTTCAGGAGACCAAATGAAGTGAAGATCATCTTTTAGGGCTTACCCTGAAGTTTGGTATCCATGGTAATGTGAGGGAAGCTTCCCAACACAGCCATGACCTCATCGTACTTCTCCTCCCCCAGGAAGCGCAGCATGCTGCGTCTGTCGGAGTCCTTCAGACTCACCAGGTCCTGCAGGGTTCGCACCTTATACTAAAGAGAGGATTTGGTTTAATGTTATGATTCCTGAAATAACAGCACCAAAGCTGAAACCCATAAGTCTTTTTTTAGCATTTGTTTTGCTGATTTTGCAGCAGAAACACATTTTGTTTTCTATTTCATTCAACCTGCAGAAACAACTGCTCGTCATCGATTAAGAAAAAACAAGAATGTTCGATTCTTAAAGCAAATCACACAAAAAGGAGGAGATTCAACAATAATCCAACTAAATATAGCGCTGATGTGCATGCCGTTCTGTTTTACTGTCATTCTGGTGAATCACAAAGCATTTACTGCAGAATTTACCTTCTTAGAAATGCAGTAGCGCAGATGCTCCTCCTCAAAGTGAGGCAGCTGCAGCAGAGGCGACTTTGACTCCTGCAGACCCTGAACGGTCATCTGGGTCAGCTTCATGCAGTTCTCAATGGTTACCAGCCGAGGAGCATGGAAACCTGAGGAGAAGCAGGTCAGTGTGAGGAAGGGATGAAAGGATTGTGTCATGTAACGTGTGTGTGTGTGTGTGTGCGTACCTCCTCTGCTGTTGGCCATCATGGTCAGCTGACAGCCCACGTTGATCATCTCCTGAAGGAGAGCTGGACTTTTCCTCACCACAAACCTCTGATCTGATGCAGAAACATGAAGTTTTAAACGAGATTTAGCGTCCAAAAAGAATAAATGAAACATTGCTCTGCATCGAAACTTTTTCGACAGTAAATCCATCTTTTCCACTACTTCAGTGAAAAAGTCTGTTTATATAAACCAACTAAAGTGAAATGAGTCCTACCGTCCTCTATCTCCTCCGACATCTCCATACGGGCCAGGTGAGCCAGCACCAAGACTCTGGCCTTCAGGCTGTAGGGGTAACAGAACGGAGGCTCCTTCTTCTTTACGTTGATGTTTCCTAATTCACGGATCAACTGCAAGATGAACAAGTAAACTCTTTTTTTATCCTCCAGTGAAACTGAGCTTTATACAGAAACGCCTTGATCAAAGTCTTTTATACCTTTACCTAAAGACGGCGTCAGATTAATAAACAGATTTAATCTCTGATTAAGCCAACGGTGATGATGAACGTTACCTGTGGCACTTCGATGTTGTCTGTGGGTCTGATGGTGGCTTCTTTATTGCTGCGAGGATCAAACTCAAATGCTGCCGTCAACACCATGGTGAGCCCTGGACAGGGGGAGGATTTCATCAATATTAGAATAAAAACACACCAAACAGAACTCTGAATCATCCCAACTCACGCTTCATGTTCATGTTTGGCGTCTTGTACATAAAGTGCATGAAGAGCTGGGTGGTGCTGATGAGGATCTGGTCTCCGCTGTATCTGATGGAGCGGTACCACCACGTGCCCTAAAGCAGAGCGATGAGAATAGAAGAATGGGACAAAACGTTTTAAATCCTCAGGAATTCACGGCGTGAGGAAATTTTAAAAAGGTGCATAAACGTACCACAACTACAGGGAGGATGACCATGAAGGCAAGTCCGTACACCAACAGCACCTACGGCAGGAGAAGCTCAGCGTCAGAGCACATCCATAGTGTTTGGTTAAGTTACGATTACTTTTAATCAGTAATCAGATTACCAGCATCGAGTTCTTTTGGTCAACAATCCAGGCAGGGAGGGCGATACCAAAGCTGGTGGCTAGAAAAAAACACAAGATAATGGATCAAAAGGATGAAGACTAAAAGAAATCTGCTACATATAATTGTAATTAAATGAGCTAATATAAAAGTGATCAGAACTAGCTAAACATGTAATCAAGTGTGAAAATAGAAAACAAATGGTCATTTCTTCGTGTTTGCAATATTATCAAACACTTTTCTGTTCACGTCAACGAAAAGCCGAGTCATGATCGTAACTACTGGAGATGTTTTCACGCTAGCAGCTTGGCTCACCTCCTGGACCATCTGGGTTTCCGTACAATTTCACGTTCTCCCGAGACACTTCGTTGGTTAGTCTGTGGAAGAAGACGCAGAATGTGTTAGCAGCCAAGTCTAAATGAAAGTGATTTCTGCTTTAGACGGACTGAAGTTAAAGTCGGAGGATCACGTACGCAGAGTAGGCTTTGGCGATTGTCATGAAGGTGGCTTCATCACCACCTTTGTCAGGGTGGTGCTTGAGAGTCAGTATATGGTATCGCTTCTTAATTTCTGATATCGATGCCCCCTGGAGACAAAAGAAGCAGTTACTGCAACGTTTACATTTTGGGTTCTATTTGAATCTTATATTGAATCAGATGTTTAGAAAAGTCACAGATTAATGAAGATTTCATTTGTTGCAGAGATGAAGGCGTGGGTTTACCGGGTCTAGGTTGAGGATTTCGTATGGATTGTATTCCTGGTACTCCCGGTCCAGTTTGGAGACCTTGTAAGCTAGCAGCAGGAACACGGCCCACCCAAACAGCAAGGCTGCTTTCCTGAAAACACACACAGAGGAAAACCACCATCAGTCCACCAGATGGGTTTCTATTTTTAAGAACCGCTTCACATCGAGGCTTACACCCAGTCACACGGCTCACAGTCAAAACACTTTTAAATATTACAGAAAATGATTTTGTTTTAGAGTTTAGACTCCAGTCTCATGACTTCCTGTGAACACCTTTTCTCAGTTTGACTTTTGAGGGATTTCTTGCCCCACGATTCTAAATGTGGCTAGTGGAGCTATGGAGGGACACGCCCACCAGTGGTAGTAGCAAATATGTGGCTATGGATGAAATGACTACTGGTTTTAATGGTTACTGTGGTGAATCGGCTAAATATTTCGCTTGCTGTAGTCCCTGAAATTAGTTTTTTTTTCAGTTTAAGTTGTAACTTTATTTACGACGGTAGCAGAGAACTGCTCGTCTTGTAACCGGAGGGTTGCGGGATCGAGTCCCGCTCAGTCTGTCGCAGTCATTGTGTCCTTGAGCAAGACACGTAACCCTCCTTTCCTGCTGGTGGTGGTCGGAGGGCTCAGTGGTGCCTGAGCTCGGCAGCCTCGCCTCCGTTAGTGTGCCCCAGGGCAGCTGTGGTTACAATGTAGCTCATCACCACCAGTGTGTGTGTGTCTTAGGGATGCAACGGTACGCGGTAAAATCCCGGACCGTTCGGTCCTCCCTGCACGGGACAATCTACCCTCGTGAACCGCGGGACTTCGGTTTTGTCATTATTTTCACGCTGGTGCGTTTGTCTGTCCAGGCAGATGAATTTCATTCCGTGTGCCCGCTCTAGTCTCGTCTGAAGCTGCTCACAGCAGACCCCCTCCCTACCCGCGAGTAAATATCCAGTCACAGGTTTGACCCGCCCCACTGAGCTGAAAGTTTAAGCAAAACCAGCGCTACAGAGAGAAACTTAGCCACGGCGACATGCGACGTGCCGTCTTCAAACAAACCTTCCGTGTGGGAACATTTCTGGTTTGCAGTTGAATATAAAGACGAGGAGAGAAAACGGTGAACTCAGAGGCTCACTTTATTTGACGCCACAACCCCTCACACAACACACTCCCGAGTCGGGACCTTCCTTGGACATCCTACAATTCCAAATTACGCGTCCCGGTCCCGCTTCGGTCGCCCTAGCCTCTCACTGACACCACATTGAAAAGGTGTTATAAAAGTGACATTTCTGTTGGTCTCTGGACATATTATTACACACAGGACTACAAGTAACACATCTGAAAAGTTATATTATTGCGTGAATAAAATAAAGTTTGGAAATTTCTGATCTTCTTAAGCTTTTCTACAATTCAAAGTGGACCGAAACCGTGACCCAAAAACCGAGGTACGTTACCGGACCGTGGGGAAAGTGGACCGTTGCATCCCTAGTGTGCGTGTGTTTACCAATTATTACAACATCAACTAAACCAGATTCATGAATCATTTTAAAAGCCCTTCACACCAAGCAAGTGCTTAACTGTCTCTAAGCATGTGCAATGACACTATTGTTGTGTATCTGTACAAAGACAATAAAGTCTCATCTCCAGTAAAAACACAAAGAACTCAGAGCATCGTGGTTTTGTCCTGCAGACTAATAACATGTTTATTCCTTTATTATAGAAAAGGTGTTAAACTCCCTGTTGAGCTTTTCCAACAGCGTGAGAGATGAGATCAATGATTATCAAAGAGTCCAAGCCCTCCACCAGTTGTTGTTATAAGAGAAATAGTTTTTATCCCCATGAATTAGTCTTGAGGATGGGACTTCACCTACTTCCAGGTCAACCATTGTTCTATGTACATAGACATCATTAAAAAGCTAAGATTCTTGTGATTCCAACTATATATGCCAATCAAGGATACAATCATAGCAGTAGACGCAGTAAACTCTTTTGTCAAACCACTCATATATTCATAATGTCACTATTCAAAGCCTGATATCACTGACAGAATAGAGCCACCTCGAACAAAATCTGTCTTTTTACATCCAAAAGGGTCCAATAAAATAACTAGTCCACAGCAAGTTCTACGTTCACAATCCAACATAAAAAACATTTAAATCTCCTTCAGATGTGTCCCTTTCCCACCATGACCTCTGTTAGCATCCTCATATTAGCTTCAAACATTTGACTGACACCCCCAGTGCTAAAGCTAAATCCTCAACTATTGGCTGATAGCTCAAAAGTGCTGCCCCCATTTTAACGCATAGCTTGAACCAACTGCGGTGCAGTATAGGCAATGGAACCTGGAAAACAACAAACTACCACATGAGGACCCTTCATGGTCTGCTTCTGCAAGCTGAGTAAGAATGATTGTGATTGGTGGATAGCTGCATATCAGGCCCTAAAAAGTCAAAACATCCCCTGGCGAAAATATCACCCATCGTGATTTTTTAGATGAACGAATATTGATTAATTTGTTGTAACCATTTTTTGCTTAAACCCGGAGTGCAGAAAGGCTGATCAGCATATTCAACCAATCAGCTGAGTCCATCTGTTGTTTCACCCTTCTAGACATGTTGATCTCGGTATTGTTTGAGTTATTCTGTCTTCACATTTCCCCTATGAGACAATCATGCATTCTTCATTTTCTGTTTTGTAGCTACTCATTATTTGTGACACAGTTGTTGTTTATGTATTAGACCAGATGACTGAGTGAGGGACAGCTCATTCTGGTGGGATACTATGGATGGAGTGCTGCAACATGAATGATGCTCCAGCATGAAAAAGGTAATATAAAAACAGTTTTATGCAAAAGTGAAGAGCTGTAAAATAACTAAGGTTATAACTCGAGTCTGTGTGAAATTGAGAAGTTTGAGTTGTTTCAGACAAAACATTTGCTCTTGAACGTACCCTGATCTGAACAGCTGTTAAACTCATCCATATAAAAAACGATGTTGCCTAACTCTGTGGTCATAATAAAGATTAAAAACATGCAATATCTATATTCAACAGATGAATCTGGAGCTCACTGAACCTTTATACACTGAAAACAAGAAATTAGCACATTCTTAAGAAAAGTTGTTTCCTGGTACTCATGACGGAAGCAAAACTCGTTTCCATGACAAAAGCAACAAAACTATGGCCTATGCACTGCAGCATCTGTTGCCATGACAACAGCTGACTAGCCTTAGTTGTCTGAATCGCTCAAACAGGAGGACACAGGACGACTCATTCCTATAATAACTCTCATTGCTAGGAGACAAGAGTGACGAGAAACGAGATTCACAGTTTTTGGTGAGAACACAAAAACATGTCTGACTTCAAAACACAGCACATGTGAAAGGAGATGTGATCAAAGCTGGATACTGAATGTTCACACGTAAATGCAGCAGGAGGATGTAGTCACAGAGGAAGAGTGCCAAGTGAAGAAACCACACAAGGTCATAAAAGGCTTTGAGAAAACAAGGTGATGCTAAAAGGCTTATTTAGAGAGAGGTGTATGTATTTATTTAAAAAAGGATTTGAGCAAAAAAGAAAAGGAGTAAAAACTATTCCCTCCACCAAAACACGCAGGCTTCAATCTTCCTACTCAGTATTAAACATGGCCTCATTCACACAAAAGGGTGAAAACAACACTCTCCAGTTGAAAACAAAACCATAACAGCAAAAACAAAGAAATAAATGAATCCAAATTAAACAGCACTTAAGCCTTGAAGACCATATAGCATAACTGTCAGGACAAAACAAATCAATCCTCTGGACTCACTTTAGTGTTGGGACGATGCTTTGCTGTGATTTCATCAACCTGAGCCGATACCACAGACACCTGCCGTGAACCCGCCGCAGGCTCTTTAGACGCAGTTGTTCTATTGAGAAAAAGAGCAGGAACAGGTTACTGACACATAATCAACGTCAGATCAGACTGATAAAGAAACACTTCTTTAATCGGCTACATTTCCTTTAGGATCAAACTATCACTGGTAGTGATTTGTACTACTACATCGTGAACCTCTGGAGTGTTTTGTACAACTGATATATGAGAAACTGGTCATCAGGTAGTGATATAAGAGAGGTAAACATTGCTAGCTTTAGTTACATAAGAGTAGCTGCTTTCTAGGCTGAAGAAAAGATAACACGCAACAGATAAAATCATATCAGAACAAGGTCAATAAATGCAAACCTAGAGTTGAATCTTTAAAGGAGGCCAGTTAATATATCCTCTGCTTTCTTTAGACGCTTTATAATCTTTTCTGTTTAGTTATTTTACTTGATCATAGAAAAATTAGAAAAGTGGAGGACAACACGAGACGCATCAGGCAGAAAACATAATCTCTGGTCAATGAATAATGTCTGATAGTTTTTAAGACACGAGAATAATTCCTGCAAAGATCTGAAGCAGATGCATCTTCCTTCAGTCATATTTTTAGTTAATTGCTTTATGGCAATTCATTTGTTGGTGCTCAAATTGATATAAACAAAAGAGCAGACACAACCAAAGTCTCGAAAGTCTTTATGTAAAATAACACCGGTTCATCTTTGAGTCTAAACGATTTGAAGTGGTTCACATATCAGTTTATGGTCTACACAAACAAATAAATAATAAACAAAAACATTCATCTGAAAACTGTTGGATAGTTGACTGAAAATAACGGGGGGAAACAGCCATAAAGCCCGTAGATTTGGTATTACAAGACAGTCTGGATTATTTTAAACTAAATATACACGAAAAACGTGGGATGATTCAAGACTTTTCTAAGTACTTGAGTGTCAACATAAGAAATTCAGAGTCAGAGAGACGTCGTTAGCTTCAGTTGCACGTTATTGTATTGCTGAGCTTCTTGAGCAACGTAAGCAAATTAACACGCTAGCAGCGGATCATTTACAAGCCAGAAAGTGGCATAAACATTTGAACTGTAAGGGGTTAGTTTGTTACTAGTAAGTTAAGCTAGCACTAAACCAGACAACAGGCCTTACCAGCATTCTGATCCCGCGGCCAGAGATAATATGTAGCCGGGATCACAATAAGTCCGACGAAGGACGTAAGAAAATAGAAAAAGGTGTTGCCGCTGTCATCGTACTGGAACTGCTGTCCGGCCATTTCGAAGCGGCGCAACAGTCGCCCTTCTTCTCCACCGCTGCGTATCCCCCTTCAAACCCAATAATGTGAGACTTCACAGAGCGTTAGCTAGCCAGCTAGCATCCAGCCAAGAAAGCTAGATGCATCAGTGTACGTGGTGTACGCATGCGCAATTAATTTTTTTCTTCTTCTGTGGTGCTTTCTGAATGATACTGACTCCTAGTGGTAGCAAAGGGAATGGAACACTTGAACTGCATACAAATCTGATAAAAATGGGTGTTTGGAGTTTAATTGATAACATGGGCGTAACTTTTTTATAAAAATGTTTAGATCCACATTTTATTTCAACTTATTTTTACTGAAATAAGGTAGAACTTTATGTTGTGGGTGTCAAATTTGGATCCTTGAAAAAATCCTGGGAAAATAACGTGCCGTAGTAATGTAGTCATTATGTCAAAAAGTTTTATAGTTCATCACATAACCTGAAGATGGTGACACTAATAGAAATGTAAAAAAATATATCTGTTTCTCTGAATACTGCTACTTAAAAGTTATCTATGTTTCTATTGGAGCATAAAAGATAGTATGTATAAAATGATTTGATCAGAGTTTTAAAACAAAATATGAACTATTTCTGAACTTTTCAAGCCTCATTTCAGGTTTGTTTAATTTTTATGCAAATTTGCACACTTTAGAATAATGATAGCCAATGATAAAGAACAACATTTTATAGGTTTTTCTTCTCAAAAATATTTGTTAGTAAAGTGTATGATGTAAAAAGGTCAGATCATTTTTATTTGTTTATTTTTTAATAGACTTAACATTTGACAAACTGCAATCTGAAAATATCAGTTCAAAAATACAGATTCATGCTTTAGATCTCGCTAAAAGTAAACCCTAATTTGACCTTTTGTGGACATTAGGAGATATTAGCTCTGAGTGTGAGGTCAAACAAAAAGTTCCAACTAAATAATTTTTATTATTAAAAAAAAAATTCCAAAAACAGTGTGTTTTAGGGGAAATTACAACATGTTGATTTATCAGTTGTATCTTTGTACAGAGAAAACTCACTAAAGGGGAAATAATTCATGTTCCCACTCAGGTAATAATTAACAAAAGGATTTCAAACATTGACCTCATCAGGCAACATGTGTTTAAACACAATAGTGTGTTAATAAAGAAATGAATATTTAATTGTTTTAAAAGTAACAAAACAATACTTTATTTCAATGATTTAATGGTGAGTAACCATCTAATGAGCAACCAAAAACAAAGCCCTCGCAAAAGAGAGCTGGCATTTTGAATTGAAAGAAATAATAAAAAATGAGTTTTGCATTAAAAAATTTTTTGCAAACGTATATGTTTAGACATGAACCATTATGTCCTCCAGATGCTTGCGTTTCAGGTCTGGCACAGTGGCGTCAGCGGCAGCATAACCGACAGGAAGTAGCATCAGCAGCTTCTCATTGGCCGGTCGTTTAAGGAGGATCCTGAGCTGGGGGCCACAGTTAAGGGGTGTCGTTGTGACGGTAACGAGGCCTGCATTCTGATGGAAACATGGACAGAAAAAACTAAAATTCTGATGATTTGTTAGATTATTAAACTTAGAATTAAATTCCCAATTCCAGGACACTTTGGCCCAGTCAGCACACATAGGTGGGCCCCATATGGGATCTATATGGGCAAGTCGTATGGGTCCCAACAGGGTTTGTCCGTGGTTTCCATGGTGGCCCCACAGGGGTTTGCCCGTGTTTGAGTCAAACCCTCTGACAACCCATGTAGGGCCTATGTGGGCAAAAATCTGTCTGGGCAAACCCCCATGGGGCCACCGTGGAAACAGCAGCCAAACCCTGTTGGGACCCATATGACTTGCCCACCTATGTGTGCTGGCTGGGGGTGTATATAGAGGGGATCAGAATCTTTTTTTTTTTTTACCTGTAAAGATGCCAGCAGCATCCCACAGGATATAGAAACACTGATTTCATTGTAATAGTGAGTCTTCTTCTTGCCATTTGGTAGAATCCCATAAGTTTGCTTGAATATGAGGATCAGGTAAGGAGCCACATCCAGATACTCCTTAATCCAGTTTGTTCTGAAGGAAGAAGGAAACACCGTAAGCCTTTATCCTGGAACATCTGGACAAAATTGTGGATTTAAATGGATGTTCACCTTAATTTGGCCAAATCGTGGACCCACTTATCCCCCATCCTCTGTCGGTAGTTCACCTCCTCCTCTTTCTCCACGATCAGTCGGACCTGGTGTTTCGTCTCTGGGTCTGACACCACGACAAATGTCCAGGGCTCTGTGTGAGCTCCACTAGGTGCTGTTCCTAATCAGAGGAAATAAAGAAAACCCTAAAAGACCCTTTCAATGATGACCACATGCTTAAAATAATGTGAGAAGTTTTTATCTTGCCTGCAGTGAGAATGATGTTATCGATGACTTCTTTTGGGACCGGCTCAGGGCTGATGAATCGGACAGACCTTCGTTGGTTCATCAAGGTGTAAAAATCCTTGGACCTCTGCAGCATCGTCTCCTCGGGGTAGCGAGGAGGTGAATAGGGCACGTGCGGAAGGTCCTCCTCTTCATCATTGTCCACCCACTCATCCTCATCTGCAGGGATGACAAGCAAATGAAAAAAAATTGGGGAGTTGCTCATGACATTTAAAATGTATTTGTTATGCTATTAGGAACATCTTTAACAAAGAACAACACTATTTATTTTTTCAAAACACTATTCTTACCTATAAAGCCTAAAATTTTATATCTGATAAGAATATTTAAAAGTTTGTAAGATTAAATGCATATATATATATTTATATATATATATATATATATATATATAAACAATAATTACATAATTGTTTTTGTAATATTAAAAAAAATACATTTACCAAATCAGACCATTCTTGTCAGTGTTTCATGTCAAGTTGAATTATTTTTATTATTTAAATTGAGTTAAAATTCATCAGTAAAAATAGAAAAGTTAAAGAAAAGTTTTGTAAGTTTGAACTTCCAAGAATTTTTATGAAAGTTTAACATTTCTATCATAATTGACAGATTTATAGTACATTTCTGCCTATTAATAGTACTTTACACTGTTTCTCCATTAAGTGCATGTAAAACATAAAAAAATCAACATTTGATGTCTTGGTTAAATAAATATTACAAACTCTATGTTTGATGTTTAAAATAAAAAGTTTATAATCAAGTTTTTTTTGAAGTTTTCTCTTTAGGAAATTTAAACTTTTTCCTTATTTGCTGCATTCAGGAAACTCGTTAGTTATCAGAACAACATTATAATATTGCAAAGCTTTAAAAACAATAAAGGTGTCATTTAATGAAGCTATAAGCACAATTTTTAGTAACACTTTACAATAAGGGTCCCTTTATTAATGTTACTTAATGCATTATTAAGCATTAATAAACAAATGAGCCCTTTATCAACATTCCCATTATTAACTATTACGTGTCCTTAAGGTAGGACAAAGATCCAGGGAGAAGGTGTCTACTTAGTAATAATGCATTACTTAATATTATCATTACTCACCTCTTCCTGTAATTTCTGTATCATCCTGTAAATCCTGATCCACCCATGGTCTAAAGTCCGTTTTTGAGGCCTCTTTGTCTTTTCTAGAGGTCCTCGAGGTCTCCCGAGATCTCAGGAACACAAATCCTATCACCAGGCACAGAACCAGGGCGAGGACGGGCGTGAGGACCGACAGCAGGGCCATGGCTGCCTTGGAGAGGAGGACAGAGATGTCTGAGTGGGCCCGTCTCAGCTGAGTGCAGAGCTGACGTTACAGAACGCTGCTTCTGACGTCTGGAGGGGGCTTTAACCTGAGCTCACCACTTAGATCCAGTCTACACATTCAGCAGGTCACCAGAAAATCAGACCAGCATGAAAACGAGCTCCAAGTCTGTGTTACAAAGTCCTGCTCAAAAGTTAATATTCTACCTCACCATTCCTCTGGTGATCGTCTGTAATCAGCTGGAAAGCAGATAGATTCTCAACAAACAATAATGTTTAAAAAAGTAAACAAAGTCAGACTTTTAAATAAAACACTTACTATTACCTCTTAAAGTCTAACTTTTTAAATAATCTTTTATTTAAAAAATACTTTTAATTGTCTTTTAAACATTTCATCCTAAATTCACAAACAATTTTGTTCTAATTAAAGTATTAATTTATCAATATTAAACTTTTGCATGAAAGGGACTAAGAGTATCTGAGGATCATTTATTCTGATGATGAATAATACTTCAAAGGATTTAAAGGCGTAATATGCATATTTCTCATGTTCTTGAGCCAGTATGTGCTAAAATTACCCTTTAACAGGTTAATGACATGTCACTCAGACCCCCACCACACACTGTGGCCAGAATACCGCATTTGCAACTTCAGAGTGGTGGTCCGGTCCCTGTTGGACTAAAGTGGAGCTGATAGTCCTGGTGCTGCAGTCTGTTTCCTGCATGTTTTAGATCATGAACACAGCTGATTTGTTTGATTTAGTGATGAACCGCTCCTGTAGACACTAATGAAGGCTGAGGAGACGTTTCATTTCACTTTTGGTTTCACTAACGAACAACAGGGGGTGCTAAAAGCAAGCATGCATAGTAAAACTGCATAGTATCCTTTTAACAACTTTCTTAGATAAGTATGGCCATCAGGAGGGGGGTTATGGTTTTGCTGCAGATAACGTTTGAGATTTTTTTTTTTCTTGTGCATCTCACAAGAAAACTGCAATATGCAAAGGTTTTGAGTTTATTTTGTTTATATTTTATAGGAAGTAAGGTTGATACTCAGAAGCAAAGTACAAATAAATGAGGGCTGGTTTAAAACTTTTGCACAGCACTCTAAACCTGTTCACTACTCCGTTTGAGCACAAGGTGGCAGAAGTGAGGAGAAAAGGTCTTTTACTCCAGCATCTGCACTCTTGCACAGATGAAGCACCATTGAGGGAATTTGGTTCCAACACTGCAAAAAATAACTTGGTTTTCAACATCAATATTGTTATTATAAGCTGCAGTGTTTTATGTAACAATTCAGGGTTTTTGTATCATTTTTGTTAGTACCTGATCAGTCTTTATTATTATTATTATTATTATTATTATTATTATTATTATTATTATTATTATTATTATTATTATTAATAATAATAATAATAATAATAATAATAATAATAATCATGGAGAATGTGTGGTGCAGATTCTTGTTCTTTCATAAACAAATAGTTGTTTTTGCACATGTAGCTTCAAATAATGACATTAAAATAAACATTTATAATGAAATCTAAAGTTACACGCAAATGTTGGAATCTAGATATATTTGTGGTCTGTCTGGCAGAAAGCTTGTATCTCCAGAATGTCAATTAGAAAAATTGAATTAAATTAACTGGATGTATCACCACTTTTGTGGTTCTGACTACAAAGTTTGTCTACCTTTTAGGTGCCCGTTGCGGTCAGGGGCCCCCAAGCTATTGCCTGCCCTGCCCCTCGGCACGCAGCGTCTCTGTAAATAAGATCCTTTTGATGGAAATGTTCACCCGCTTAGTGCCTCTGATGTGTTTCATATGGAATCAATTAACACTGTTTTTATTTTGAAAGGCTACTTTATTTGCATTTTTTTATGTCTTTTTTTAGTTTTACTTTTTAAGCACTCGTTATTTTACAGTAAATTAGGTAAATGTTTCATTTAAAACCATTAACTTTGCATAAGTTTTATTACAAATGTTTAGATTTCATATTTTGTGTAAACATCCTGATATCATTGTAGTTTTCTATAAAAATGTAAACAAATTCCTCCTTTTGATTGTTGGGGGGAGCTAAACATGGAGAAACGGTGAATTTGAAGTGTTTAATGTACATTCTGCATCCCAGTTATGAATGCATCCCAGCACCAGCGCCTTCCATCCCATCATCACTTCTTGCAGCGCTCGCTCCGCCCTCCTCTCGCCTCTCTCCGGCTCTGCGCCTTAAATAGCACCTGTTTAAAAGCTCCGCACATTCTCCTGTCTGCTGTGCAGCACGCCGTCCCGCACAAGCACCGCAGACTCTCCCCCGCCCCTCTTCATTCACACTTTTATTTAACACTAGGACCCCTCTCATCCTCGCCATGTCGGCCGCCAGCACCGAGACCAGCGCTCCTCCTCTGCCCACCGCGGGCAGCCGCGTCTTCTTCCAAGCTGCGCCCGGAGTGGGCTGCGTGGGCTCCGGCCCTATCGCCGGGGACGACCCGGTCCAGAAGCGGCAGGGGAAAGTGACGGTGAAATACGACAGGAAAGAGCTGCGGAAAAGACTCCTCCTGGAGGAGTGGATCATTGAGAAGCTCAGCGACTTGTATGACTGTGAGGTGAGTGGTGCGCTCCTGGCACATGGAGACATGTCTGGCTCACATCTACAGCTGATTAGCTGCTCTTTTCTTTGTCTCTTTTATTTGAACATCTCCAGTGTTTGATTCAGGTTTGTCTTGAGTCTCATTTACAAAATCATCCAAACACACATCAGACCCCCCAAAACGACGAGCTTTTATAAACTGTTAATGCTATTTTGTTCTTATAGAATAAATAATCCAGGAGTTTGTGAGGTAACAGCAGCTCCTCTTTGTAACAGAAGGTTTGGTTTGCTGTACTTTTCTTTTGTCGTTGCGGACCGTGCGCAAGCAAACCCGCACGGTTGCCCTTTTAACGCACCAGTCACCTTGTCTTTCCTTTTTGCTTAAAACTGCAGCTTTTGCATCAAACATCCTCCAGAGCAAAACCCAAACGATCCTTTCATGAAACGCACTGCACGAAATTTAATTGTGACGTTTCTGTGTCAAACACTTGACCCCTTTTTCAAAAATGCATTTCCACTTTTCTGCCCGCATTAGCCCCAATTACTGTGCGCCCTCACGTCCGCGCGTCGGATTCTTTAAAATTTAAAGGGGTTAGAAATGAGGAGGGGTGCGCGCGCGCGCATGTGTCTGCATGTATGTGCGCGTGGAAAGAAACTGGGCTTTTGCCATGTACAGTATGCTGCCGTGCATGAGCCATGAAAGGGGGAAGGGATGCAGACGAAAGAAGGGCAGTGGGTTAAAAGATGTGCTGATGCTGTGACTCTCCTCATGAGCCAATCACCTCCTCTGACTCCGACACCCCCTTTCTCTGAAGGTCTGCACAAACTGCAGCCTGCACCTGCATGCATGCATGGACCTCTCAGAGCAGGAAGGTGCAGTCATTGGCTAATGCATGCCATGTGTTTGATTCAAATCGATGCAAAGATAAACACAAATCACTCCTCTGCAGGACATTCTAGTGCAAATGTCTCTGAAACTACAGGATTCTGCATAACCCTCGTGATTTCTCCAAGTTTTAATCTCCTCTCTGTATAAGTGAGCAGTCAAACGTGCACTGGTGTTTTTTTTATGGCTGCTGTCTTGTTTGCAGCCTCCTCTCTTTATAGTCCTCATGTGGTTCTGCTGATATAAGCCTAACTGAGGTTGGACTGGTTTAACATTTCAACGCCGGCTCAGATATTTCCTGCAAAATGTACCTTTCTCTCAGTGAAGAGGCATCTACTGAGAAAATAGTGCAATTAAATCAGAGTAGGTCATTGTGTCATTTTTGCTATAATAAGAGATGATTTATTTTTCTATTTTAAGCCTCTTTTTCCTTAACTTCAGCTTAATGACAGCCTCTGGCCCAGATCTCCCCAGCAGCATGACACCTCCTCATATCTGTCACAGCAAATGGAACGACACCACATGATGATCCCCAGGCACTCTCGCTGTTTGCTGTTACACATATTAGCTGGAAGGATTTAAAGAAAAGCAGGTGAAACCAGAATGATTATGTCGACACGCTGTCATTTTGGCGCATTAAGGCTTCCTTCCACCCAGTCATCAGCCCATTCACCGGTGAATAAAGAGGAAGGCCGTGTTTGAGCAGTTGGCTTTTATTGCTCGACCGTATGCAGGAAGTCACACTACCTTCATCTCTGTAAATACCTGCAGGCTGAAAGCCAAGATGGACTCCCAGTTGTGTGTTGACGTGAGATAGAGAAGGAGAGGCTGCTGATTTGACCATGCAGGTCCAGCTTAAAGGTCAGTCTCTGTATCGGTTTCATAAGAAAACCTGATACTACATTAGAGAGTGTCATGGAGGCTTGTGTGTGTTTGGGTAGCAGCGAGTGGCGTGCTTAGGCAAGAAGAGATGGAGTGGACCAAATGTTGATGCAGGAAGAGGACTGAATTCATCTTCTCTTTTTAAAGTGAAATTTGTGCTTGTTTTACCATCATCAGACTGTTTATCTGACTTATTTTTACACTAATCAGTAGAGTTCAAAAGGTGCAAAGCTGTTTAGTTGACAAGAAAAGTTTATTATTCCAGGAATTTATTTAAGATGTTTAAATAATTATTATTTAAGGCTGCATGGTGGCACAGTTGATAGGACTGTTGCCTCACAGCGAGGAGGTTGCAGGTTGCATGCTTTCTGCATGGAGTTTGCATGTTCTCCCCATGCATGCATGGATTTTCTCAGCGTACTCCATCTTCCTCTCACAGACAGAAGCATTCATGTTTAGGCTAATTCACTGCATTTGCTATATCCACAACTGTGAGTCGCTTTGGGTAAAAGCATCTACTAAATAAACAAACATTATCAGTAAACAAATATTAAAACAAGTTAATTTCATGTGTTTTTCGTAGCCTTTTAGAAACAAAGAGTAATTAGAACATTTTAATGTCTCTGGGTCCCTTGAAAGTTTAGATCTATTCAGAAATTCAACCTTTACCTCCTAGCTAATGTGAAAAATGTTAAAAGGGGACAAATTGTGCAAAACACACCTTTTTCATCCTTGTGTGCTGCTATGTGGGTCTCTGCTGCCTCTATAAACACTCCAAACGTGCATCTGTTTTTTATCAGTGTTTGGTTTTAGGAATTGGATCACTAAAACGCGTCATTTCAAAAAGTCCCCATTTGTGATGTCACAAACAGGGAAAGTAGAATTAAAACCACCTCTCAGGTGCAAGAAAGAGCTGCTGCTGGAGGAGCAGCAGCTCTACTCTGAGCCCCTCCTGGAAATTGGAGCTTCTCAGCTTATAGCAGCCCGAGTGGGGGAGGGGTGGGCATGGCCAACTTGTTTTTTTAAAGCGACAGAACCCTGAAACGATATTGATATTTGTCTTTGCTTTTCCATTTTAGGTAGCTTTGCCAAACAAAGAAATTTTTTTACTGCCTTAAGCCATTTTCTCATTTTCTCGTGTGTAATAAAAAACAAAGTGCGCTCCGTTAGAGATAGATGCCCCTCTGTGCTCCAGGGATGAGTTGTCTCTGTTCATTTTGCTGGACAAACAGGAGACCATGTGGAGAGCAGGGAGGATGACTGATTTAAAGAGGAGTCCAGGCCTGACGTGATGGAGGTATAGCTCCTAATAAAGCAGAAACTGCCATGAAAGTATATCATGATTGCACCAAACTTACATCATTGGGGCTTATTTATACTCTGTCCTTACAGGCGAGGTTTTTAAAGACATAATGAATGAGAAAAGGTGTGTGGGGAATGTAATGCTACTATTGCTATAGGGTCACGTCTTGATTAAAAGGCAGAATGCACTTTTTTGAAACAATTTGAGGACTTTTCTTGATCCAGTTGCATACTCTATGCTGTAAGCATTTGCACTTGCATGCATGCTGCAGAATAAGTGGAGTAACACCAAAATGTCCTATTTCTTTGCAGCTCATCTTAAATGAAGAATATTTACATAAACAAGTGCAGACACGGTGCTTTGCCCTCAGGTCTTCAGCGTCTAGTGGTCATATGAAGCCGCTTGGGTGTTTTTTGTGTTGATGATATTGCGCCGCTCTTTGGTAGACACACTGTGGCGAGCGGTCAGGGGTGCTTTATCACAAATTGATGAGAATGAGGACAGTCTCACAGGTCAGAGTACATATTCAGAACAAATAGAGCAAACAGAGAAGCTGGAGATAAAGCATCTTACCGCTGCTCTGCTTAATCTCTGTGGATCATTGCTGCAAATAATAGGATGAGTTGGTTTATTTTCATACTGTTTTGTGTAGGAAATGCCTCTAGGCAGGGTGTGTGTGTGTGTGCGTGCGTGGGTTTAGTTTGAGTTGACAAAAGAACCCGGGTTTTGTTACTGAATGCTGCCCTTCAAGTGTCAACAACAACTTCAAAAAGATTTAACATCCCCCATCCTCTGCTTCTCCCATGACGGTGTCAATAAGGTTTTTCCTCTACTTGCCTTTCATGTGGTTCTTGCTGTGAAACAAGAGCAACCATTCCTCATGTGAGTCTCTTATGGAGGAGTGCAATTCAGGTCATTAGGAAGGGTCAATAGAAGTAAACATATGCATGGACTCTTATCCCTATAGTATTGCTTTACTGTCAGAGTTACTTCATACTATTTACTGTATGCAGATACAACTAAAGAGTATTCATGGATTCTTTCTTGGTGGTATCTCTGACTTTTGGTGAAAACGTGTGAAAGGCATGCGAGGGAATGTTCTTAAAGTTTTGGTCCATAGCATGACATCATCAAAGAGAGGAGGAGGAGATTTTGGAGTTTGAACATCTATAACCACAGACATATATACGTAGGTGCCCCGTGGACTGGCACTGCCTATTAGAACTGATGTAGTGGCCGGCTGCCATCTTAGATGGGTCTCGGTTCACCCCCAGTGCATTCATTTCTACTGAGGAAGGTGCTTACCCAACTAAAAACACATTTTATCTAGCTTTTTCACAAAAAAAAAAATATATATATATATATAGTCGGGATTTCCAAGTTCCGAGTACAAATTGAACGCACCATTAGTCTGCATTTACTTTGGAGATTGAGGAGACCTATCCAATATGGCGGCGATGCTGTTACGCTCTCCAGTGCCCAATGGGGTGTCTACGTATTCATGTCTATGGCTATAACCGCCCCTCCCCCCCCATCCCTTCTGGAAGGAGCTGAAAGCCACGCCTCATATCGCAGACACACCCACAAATACAGTAGTCTTGTAGCGCTAGTGAACAAGTAATGGTTTTGATATGTTCCTGCTCAGACACACTTCATTCTGACTTCTGAATGATCTCCTCAGCCTTCATCAGGGTCTGCAGGATCTGCTAGTCACTCATTTTAATATAACCTGCAGTGTTCAAGCAGGGAAACATCTAGAACCTGCAGGAATTCGGAACTAGAAATGCTAGCATACTGCCGCTAATGCTACAGCAAGCTTAAACAGGACTTTTAGCTCTCAAGCGTTGAGCGTGAGACACATTTGACTGTCTTCACACGCCACACTTCCAATCAATTTCTCACGCTGGAAAAGCAAACGCACAATAAAAACACCTAAAAAGCAATAAAATCAACTAACATCATCAACTCATGCTAGGTTGGAATCCAAATAAAAGTAGTGGGTTTTAAAATAGAACTTAAAAGTTGGCCAATATTTTTACTGGGCAGCAACTGTTGGCAAATAATTGGAGACACAAAATTGCAAGAATATATGCATATTATTAGTCAGAATCACTAAATGTGACACGTTTGTGTCAAGTAGGTCACATGGGTCATGTAATGTAACTGAATACAAATTCATGTAACTGTTTTGCATTTTTCTTGTTGCAATTTAGTCTCAAAGTGTCTTCATTTTGATTCGATTGTGAGTTACCCTTATTTCATGCACGTTACAGCCAACCTCCCAAAGTTATCTTACCTTTTTGCATTTTCAGACTGTTGCAACGGCTAACGTCCAGGCTTTAGACGTATCATTTCTAGCATGAGCCCCATTAGTTTATTTATTAGCACCAGACTGACAGACCCACATATTGGCAGATTAAGCCAGTCATTCAGCTTTAATGAATGACCCTGATGTGTTTATGGATCTGACGAGGAAGGTCATCATTGTGTTTACAGTATCCCTGTTTAGAAAGACATTTATTTAGCTGCCAGAGACAAAAATAGATCCCCCACCGAGCGTGCGTGTCTGTCGACGCGTTTCACACGGCGGACGTGCATCTGCTGCGAAACAAATCAGAGGTGTTGACAAGCAGGCCTCGCAGACACCAGCTGCTGAGACACAGTGGCAGCGTGGAGTGTCGATTTCAGAAAACTGAGGAAAAGGTTACAGAGTGTTTATTCCTCCTCTCTTTTGTCTTAACTTCGACCCTCTGGAGCGTCCACCCACCTGCTTTACATCTTCTCCTCTCTGTGATTCTCACTCCAGCATTCCTACGACAGAAATCCCCCAGGGTTTTATACAGATCCGCCACATTAGTTATGCAGGTGACCTTTCACGGATATGCCTTCGAAGTATACAAATGGGTTTAATTAAAACCTTGGCCGGAATTCTTCACGCCACTGCAGAATTCTGAATCTACATGGTCCAAACACGGTCTGACTGGATGAAACTTATTTAAATTTATCTTTTAAATCTATAAATAAAGACTCCCTTCATGTAGAAGCAAAGTTTTCTCTCGCATGTCGACTTTCTTGTCGTCTTTAGACATAGGAAGATTCACTTAATCAGTGGTTTCATTGTCAGCAAGCTGCAGCAACATGTGATCTGTCTGTGTACAAACTGTGGCTCAGGAGCCAAACAGCGGCAGCATTCAGGAGAAGAAGGCACAGATAGAGAGAAGGAGATGAAGGAAAGACGATGGGGGTTGTTTTGACTCCCAAAGTCAGACGGACGTATTCACATGCGGGTGCGTTGAGCGTCTCCAGCTTTGCATGTGCAAAGTGACTCATGCAAAAGAAAATGCAATGGATGCAAGTCGTATTTAATCTCTCAGAAAGGCCAGTTTTGATCTGTTTTTATATGCTTTCGAAGAAAAGCTATTCTAATTGCCTCTTGATTTGCATAAATCCATAAACACCCTGACGACTTGTCTCGCACTTGCTGATTGGCTGCCTGCTTTTGACCTTGTGGTATTGATGTTTTTAGGCCGGTATTCCTGGAAGCGTTTGGTTTGCTCTGAGAGGGCAAAGGTCTGACTGGGACTCAGCTGTCCAATAGTCAGCCTCAGAGAAGAACTGTCTGGCTTGTTAGAACTGTAACGTAAATTCTGTTGGAAAAATGGATGCAGCCACTCTTTCTGAAGTTCATTTAGATAAGGAAGCTGGTGTTTTTAGCTTTGCATAGCGATAGCACGTGTTGGTGGCAGCTGCAGTAGTGTGTGGCTGCTGATGCAAGCTGATTATACGGCGCTTTAAGGGAGGATTACTCATGATATAAAGACTCTTGAAGATTAATTAACTGTAGGTTTATCAAACCCAGGCTTTAATCACCCCCCACCCCCCCTGCGCACTTACAGACAATACAGAGGCTTCGCGATCTGAAACCCCCGAGGTCTAGAAGAAACACTGCCGTAGAATATTATCTTCATTTTTTGGGATACCCGGCTACGTGTACATCCTGGGACTGGGGTCGAGTCTGACAGGGGTTACGTAATATTCTTGTTAAATTAAATTAAATTCCTTTGCCCGGATGTCATTAGAAAGGTTTGTAGGGTAATGTTCACACTAACAGGTGGAGAATTTAGAAAATTTGAATTTTTTTTTTTTTTTAAGATGCCAAAACTGAGCTTTAGACTTGAGTCTAGAGGCAAATCATTTCTAGCTTTTTGTTAAACAGTGTGAATGAACAACAATGTCATCTGGAGCCTGGAGCTGTTTAAAGATGGTAGAAATGGGTTTTGGGGGGGCTGGACTCTGCTCTAGCCCTGTTGAATTTCATCTACAGGTAAGATAGTAATTATTTATGACTTTTGAACAGACACACACTTCTAACAATAGACATCGTTTAAGTTGTTGTAGATGCATTTCATCATGACTTACTGGTAGAAACCCCTATCTTCTGATGACCTACTGTAAGAATCTCTTATTGGATCAAAGCTAAGAAAGAACGAAACAACATTGTGAGAGTTGCTTTGGTAGGATACCTTTTCTGTGCTGTTAACCAGTCATTAAAGCAGATAATGACAGGAGTGACGAACCAAAACCATTTTGGAAGCCACGGTTTGATCCCTCTAAGCGCCGGGACAATAAAAAGCTTTCATGGAAAACCACTTTAAAAATTAAGAGCAATAAACGAGTTACGATTGGCGAACGTCTCTATCAAGGTCTCTGTTATGACGAAGCATAACAAGGTTGGATATAATAAAAACGTTCTAGAGTTCCGGAGGCTTATTGTGATGCTAATGACGTTTATTTTTAGCTGAAACTTTCCCTTGAAGATTTCCGACCCCCCCATTTTCTCTCCTCTGGAGAACAGCTGAATCAGCGCTGCAAAGAGCTTTGCTCTGCAGCTGTTCCTTTACCCAGTTAAGTCACACTGTCTGTGTTTTTATGGTTTCAGCAAACTGCTTTGCTGGAGGGCAAGAGGGAGGTGTTGCAAGGTGGGGGAGGGACGCATTACTGTAGCTGTCCTCTTCTGAAACAGTCTGTTTTCCCATCCAATCTTCACCTTCCTGTGAAGTTTAGCGTCATCTACCGCTGGTTGACTTGATCTCAGAGGATCATTTCATCCCACCTTGAGCTCCTCGTTGCTTTGAAGTAGCGCAGGGTGGCTCAGAGTAGGAGGAAGCTGAGCTGTGTGGTTTCACGGTGTTGCACAAGATTCCTCTTGCTCCCTTTCTGCATCATCATTAACAGTGAGTCATTTATTCGTGCATCTTACTACATCTTGTGTTTTTATTCTTCATATTGTTGTCTCTGCATGCTTTTTTGTAATTATTCCTTCTATTTTATCACCTGCCACTGAAAGGTGGGTGATGATGGATGATGTTGGTCTATGTGTGTTTTTCTCCTGGACCACTGAGTGGTTTTGAATAAAACTCTCAGAAACAAATGATTGGATACAACTGATTAACTTTATGAGTTAACCCAACTCAAGATGGCTAATCTTTGCTAATCCAACTGAACGTCTTCCAAATACCTTTCTGTGTTTCCGTGCAGCATCACAACACCTTGCTTTAGATGCTTAGGTGTTCTTGGGAATGACTACTTTGAAACTTTTACCTGATATTTGTAAAATTGGTTGAGTTTTAGCCATTTTTATGTTTGCCAATGCATGTTAGTGGTGACGACCATCTGGAATCAGGCTGAATACCAAAGTGAATTGGTCGTGGTTCATGACATAATTTGCTAAGGTGGCGGGTGATCTCTGACTAAACTAAAGTGAAGTGAAATAATTCAGAGACACTCCAGGTTTTTGTCTTGACAAACCGTTAGCCTAGCAAGCCATCCCATATGTGAATATAGTCTGGCCACGACCCAATGACGGATCTTAGTCGTGGGGTGGGGTCTACGGTTGTCTTTCACACTGTCTCTGCATGCTATTGGACAATGAACAACATGACGTACCGCTACAGATGTTAGTCAATGGGGCAGTCAGCTGTCAAAGAAGACGCAAATACATAATTTTTCTAAGCAAAGGTCTTAAGTACCTCTATCTGCCCTTGACTCAAAGAGAAGCCCAAGTTTAAAAAGTCCAAAATTGATGCCAAAGCCATTTCAAATGAGTCATCGCCATCTTAGTTTTGATCAGTCACACTAACATCCCGCCCACCAAATCGATTGAGCGCTGTGATTGGCCAGCCACCAGACTGGCCGGGGCTGCGTAGGTTTCAATGGAGCGTGGCTAGACCGACACGCTGAGCAAAAATTTTGCTTTGGCAACTGACGCTCTAGATTCCTAGACTAGCGAACTGTGTTCGTTTGCTGCAATGATTCTCGTCTGACTCACTTTCCTTCACAACAGATGTTTTCATTGGCTGAACCAACCGCTGTGATATTATTCAGAGTAACTGCATTAGCAGTTCAGCAATTATCTCCTCTGTAAGCGTTAGCTGAGCTAGTCTGTCTGGTTGTTCCAGTTCATAAAAAACCTATGAATAGAAATCAGTGTGACTCACTAATCCAGGTGAAGTGATTGCTTAGCGTTTTACAAACTGAATAGAATTTGTGTTGCGACACCGGGTCAGGTGGGGTACGAGCGTTTTGATGCACCCCATAAAAAATGAATATACTGCACACACACACACACACTCTCTCTCTCTCTGTTTGCTTCTCTCAGCTGGCTCTCACACTCTCTTCACAAAGTTGCCTTCATGATAACAAACACTGCTCCTTGTTATTTCTTTTCCACACTGCGTCCTTTTCACACAAGTCACACACTGACTCTTCTCTCTTTTGCATATGCAAATGCAATTAATCCCTTTTTGTAACAAAGGCTGCTTTGGGTCCTAAGGAATAATCACAGATGTGCTCGTTTTTATTGCTTCCTATTTTTAAAAGGTGCTTTGTGCCGCCATTTAGTTAACTTTGTTAAAACAATTTCCCAGAGCGAAAGCTATTTCAGCCCTCACTCAGGACCACAGTATCTTTAGTGTTCATCTGCATGCTTTACATGAGAGTGACCATGAGATTTTGTCGTTACTTTAAATTGATCCAACTTAAGTGCTTGGGTGGGTGAAGTCAATTATGATGACTACTGGTTTGTTTGTCTAAATGTTTGTTTGCATGCAGCCATGATGTTTGCAGTCATCACCAATCACAGTGTGGAGGGAGACAGTTGAGATTTTGCAGGAAGGCTGGAAAAAATGTGGTGCAGATAAAATTAACATTAAGTGATCGATTAATCTATCGATCCATCGATTAATCAAGATGATTATTTTTGTGTTTGTGCACGAATATAGTTAACATGACAATGTCAAACCATGACAGTAATATACAACATACACAAATCTATATTTCTGTCGAGGCCAACCCATATTTTACATTATTATCTACATTTTGCATTGTTTAAAGGTTGAATCTTTACATGCACACCAACCCACCCACCCACGCTGAGCAGAGCAGCTTTAACGCTGAGAGCGAACATCCTCCCTGCTACCGTGTCTGAATGCCAACATGTGCTCCTGGCTGTGTTCTACACACATCCCTACAGATGACTTAGACATTTTAAACACACACACATCCACAGAATAAATCACTTTTGTTTTTTTAATAACAAAGAGAAGAAAACATCACAGCTCTTCTCATGGAAAGTGGTTTAGTACGCAGCGTTGAGCTACATGCTGTCTGTCGTGTGTCAGTTTGCATCGCCTGACCCTGAATGCTAAATGTTACCGCCCATTTACTTCAGAAATCCAAACGTGCGTCTGGGAATGACGTCTGAGACAAGTGTGTGCCAGTTTCAAGTTGAAAAACCAGTAGGATTTGCTAACTGTTGCATTCACTGGCCAAACCAGCAGAAGCAACAAAAGCCTACTTACTGCAGTTGTTGCATTCAAACACCGAGGTCGTGCATAACTATGGGTGCAATTAATTTATTAATACACAAAAAGACAAACGTGCATTTCTTTCTTTTCTTGTTTTTGTATTTTACTGCAGCTATCAGCAGTCTTTAGGCAGCCATGTTGGATTCCAAGGTCAACGCTGGTGAGATTTATTGGTGTAGGCTATCATTCAGCTGAGAACATGCTAATCTTATGGGTTAAACTGGACTAATGGGGCTTTTAAAAGGTAACAGCCCTAATTAGTGTGATTTTTCTATGTTTTATAATCCCAACCCATGTTCAGAACTGAAGAAGAGAGGTGAAACATCCCCAGATACCAAGATCATTCATCTAGTTCCCTTTTCATTTTATCTTTTATTCTTAAGATTCAAGTGGAAACTTCAGACTATGCAGACTTCTGTCTTTAGGGGTGTATTCCAATTCTTTTTTTCATGTTGGAACCTAAAAATTAAGATAAACAGAACAGAAATTCAGGTTTAAATGATGTTTTACTTACACGCAGTTACTAAAAAGTGTAATTAATGGAGAATTTGCTGAAATTTGAATGCAAATTTTAAGAATATCTACCTGAAGGTGCTGGATAGCAACATCATTGTTTTGAACAATTTGAAATTACATTCAGTATTCGTCTTTCAGGTTAATGTTTGCGTAAAAAACTGACCAGAAAACAATCCCTTCTGGTCGACTGGTGATGCAAAGTCTCTGAGAGGCGGCTTTTTCATGCCCGTTTGCTTCTGAAAAGACAAACATTTGGAAGAGACATCACGTGGTAGCTGGGAGGGAACGGTTGATCCACCGTGCATGTTTCCACTGCACAAGCCTTGTGGTGAAATAAAATGAAGCATTGAAACGTGGGACCTTTGAAGTGGTGCTGAGCTGAAAGCAGCCTCTAACCACTGATCTGCTAAACGGCCCAACCCCGGCACAACGACATTTCCATAGGATCCCTGTTCCTAGCAGCCAGATGTGCTGTATGACCAGGCTGTTTGGATTGCAGAGAAGCACAGAAGCTGTTTTGAGAGCCAACACAAATTATTTTGTTAAATTATTCTTTTTTTTCCACATTGTCTGCTCCTCTTCTATTCTTTATAGCTGCTCTATAAAACATTGCTTTGTGTTCCAGGAGGAGGAGATGCCAGAAGTGGAGATCGACATCGATGACTTGTTGGAGATGAACAGCGATGATGATAGAGCCGTCAAGCTGCAGGTCAATTCTGCATTTGCTGCTCTGCTGTCAGTCAGTTAATGACATTAAGAATATTCAACAGCGTTATGCAAGATCCAAAGGATTCAGATGGTTTTTTGTTGTCTGAATTGGGTCAATGCTCATGAATAATAGCTTTGGGGGATTGAATTGGATTTTTACAACCTCAAAAAAAGGCTAAAAGGTTTAAGAAAATCACAGAATTTACGTTAATGCAGTTTAATTAGCAACATTTTATTTACTAATCTCCAAACTCAAAGTGAAATCACAACACTTAATTTGTTACCCAACAGTCCCAACTTGTATATCAATAAAGTCACTAAAGTTGAAGATTTTCACATAAAATTAACTCAAAAAGTGCTACAAAAAAAAAATTCTGCTGCTGATTTGCTGACACACTCTAAATGTTTAATTTACTTAACCAAGTTATGTCAACTGGTTCCAATAAACCTAGTTGCTTAAATGTAAAGAATAATATGCATTGTTTTATGGTGTTATGTTGAAAATAATTCAATGCAATAATTAATAGGTGTCCCAGTTCTTCCTCCTACTGGCTGAAAACAGAATTACAGTCATAAACAACCCTGCCGCAGCCTGCTGTAGCTAGCGCTAACAACAAGCTAATGCTAACACGAGCCAACTAATACTAAATAAGCCATGAAGTAAAAAGATCCAAACTGTTGGACAAAAAAATATTATTACTAACAAGTCCAGTAGCAACAAAGCTAGGTCACCATCAGTCCGTGACTTCGTAGTTTCCTTCAGCTCCCTTAAACGAGTAGGCCACAAAACTTATGGTTTTAGCTCTTTGCTTCGCCTCCAAAGATACTACTCTCTTACTTTTACCTTCATGCTCCGCCATGATGCCAACAAAAAAGCACATGTCTTTTTTTTCTTCTTCTTGTCATTTTCATTGACATTTGGCAAACCGAACAAGCTAATCCTGCCAAAAAAAACAGCATAGACCAGCATATGTTGTGTTTTGGTGCTGGTTTAGCTGGTGGACCAGGATACGATGCTGGTCCAGGATGGGATGCTGGTTCAGCATCCAATCACCAGCATCCCAGCATGCAAAACACAACATATACTGTTTTTTCAGCAGGGAACTGCTAGCATTTATATTAGCGACAGGCACAGTAAACAGCTGTTGCTGTAAAGCAGGTAGAGACCTCCCACTCGTGTTCCTACATAAACCACAAAACCATTAAGTCCAGTTTCTGCTCAGCAGAGGACAGAGTGCTGTTCAATGTGAAGTTGCTCAAGAACCACTGAAACCAGTTTGAAAGCAATAGCTTAAAGTGTTAAAACTCTTTAGTGTTGCTTTAATGAGGGCCAACATTTAAAAGAAGTTCTGATAAATAACAAATTTACAGAGCATTACAGAAAACTCTTAGTGTTGCTTTAAGCAACTAGGTTTAGTGGAACCAGTTGACATAACTTGGTTATGTAAATTCAACATTTAATTTCTTACAGTGTGTATTCTGATTTATTCCTGTTCTTATAACAATATTTCATGGCATTATTGTTTAGGGGCACAACATGTAGTCATCAAAAAGGACTGTACCCCAACCATCCACAAGGCAGATATGGGAATGTCACAGCGCACTGTAAAAATGTAAAAATGACACCAGGAATGTGCAACGAGCCAAACCTCTGAAATGTCTGTTTGTCCTTCTTTACACAGGAGTCACTAATAGACTGCGACAAACCAACAGAGGTGAGTTTAAGTGTTGTAATGCTCAGTTTAACCAAAATAATCATTTGGAATGGACAAAAGTAACAATCATTTAAAATGGAACATCTGGTCTAATGAGGACAGAGGCTGTAAGGTCGCATTAGTTGATGTTGGGCTTTTTGAGTAATTAAAGGTATGACCAGCCAATCACATTAAGTCACCACATGGCAAACTGTCCCAATATGAACCCCCATCTGCCATCTGATGATTTGTGTCTGTCCATGAAAATCACTACAAGGTCAACAGTTTCCAAAGCCACATCTGTATGCAGCTGTTTGGTCAAGCAACTGAGGTAAAGGTGATGGTTGCAGGAAATGATGAAAGAAAGGTGGAAGAAAGAGCTAGAGTGTATATAGAAGTTAGAGAACAACAGGAGAGGTGAGAGGAGAAGCCATTACAAACAGAAGGATGATGGGGGGGTAAATGATAAAAACACCTGCTGGGTGAAGATTGATAACAGTTATAAAGGAGACAGGACTGCGCAGGGGGGGAGGGGGAGACATCAGTAATTAGATCATGAGCAGCGTCACACCTGAGATAATGAGACCGTTTATATTCTAGTGCAGTTTTCACCTCAGTCAGACGATCACAGACCTTCACACACCCTCCTCCCCCGAGGAAGAGACGAGAATGTGTTTTGTTCTCCTTTTCTAAACGAACTCATAATCCAGTGTTTTTCTCCTGTGTCTTAGAGAATTATTCACCCACAAATTCAGTTCTAAGATGATTTTCTTTAATATTTAAATTTCTTTATTCTCTCAGTAGAAGCAGATATTTTAGCTTCCAGTGATGTCCTATGTGCCATTATTCATTTTATAATGATGTAATATCCTTTCTATGTTAACATTTTCCTGTTTCTAATCATTTTGTAGCACAGAAAAACCCCAAAGACATGTTTTAAAGCTATGCATTTATTCACTTTGACAAGTTTGGAAGAATTAATTAATCTTAGGATCACATTAGTCTTAGGGTAGCCTATTTTTCTTGATTAAAGTAATGCATCAAAACCTTAGAAACTATGCCTTTAAAGAACTAAATCTAATTTTTAAAACCACCATTAAATCTGCATGATGTTAGTTCAGCATAAAATCTAGAAGCTGAAACAGGAAACCATTACCTCAGGGGCGGAGCTACAAGGGGGTAACTGCCCCCCTACTGTAAAGCCTTGCCCCCCTAGCTGCCCCCCTCTGCTTTTATGTCCTTAAAATACACTTAAAGCTCAATTTGTCTTCTGTATTTACTTATTTGTTTTGAGTATTTTGATTTATTATGATAAATAATAACACAATGAATAGCTTAAACGTCTTTTTGTTTTATACGTTTGCCCCTCATGTTAGTTAAATTTTTTAGATCTGACACTGCATTATCTTGTCCCAAAGTTCTAAAATGTAGCTTTTTTCTAAGCCAAAAGTGCTTATTAAATTGTCAAGATTACGTTTAATAGGCAACACTTTGAGTGTCACAAACCCTAGTCTAGGAAGTTTTGTCCTCATTTTTCAGTTAAAATTTTTTAATTTTCCCTTTTTTATGATATATTTTTTAATATTTGTGTGTGTGTGTATTTTAAAGGGGACCTAGAATCCCGCACTATATAAAAATCATTCTTCTTCTTCTTGGACTAAAATAAGTCTGGATATGGAATGAGGAGTTATTTATGCTTTTTTAATATTTCTTTTTAGGTCCCTGCTCTTTTGTCAAAAATACAGACTAGTATTTACTTTAGGGAGAGCAATAACCAAAATAACAAATACAACTTACTTTAACTTAGATGTCAAAAGAACTGAAACACACAAACCAACATCTGACTTCATAACAAGCATCATTAAAAGGCAATGTGATCTAAATTTTTAATCTTCACTTGAATCTGAAGTTTGAAATAACCCTGACTCTAATGGTCATAAATTCAAATGATTTACTGGCATCATTTATTAAACTTTGAGCACTTCCTTGAAAACTTCCTCAAACTTGATTTGCATCCTTGTGTGAGTTTACCTCTTTATCTCTTTTTCTTCTGCCAGGACTTTGTCCACGAGCTGCTGGGTAGGATAAGGGGAATGAGAAAGCTCAGCGCTCCAAGCAAGAAGGCTCTATAATGGCTTCTGTTCAATCATCAACCATATACAATGTCACTGCAGCTCCACCTACGTTATTCACTCAGTATGTACTGTCATCACAACCAATAATTTATCCAGACAATAGTGGTTATCCTGCAACCTGCAAAGCATAACATCAAATCCAAGAATTAGCACTAGCTACTGGTATCACACTCACACAGAAGTGGAATCATAATATTTGACCTGAATGTGCCAGAAATGAAACTGTGCTTTAGCCTGAATATGACCTCCTAATTCTACATGTCAGAGTCATGTAAAAATAAAATGGACTAATCTCCAAAAAGGGGTTGAAAACTAGTTGCAGTGAGTCTAAAATTAGCTGTAGCCCTATGTAAACACAGTGCTTTATGATGCTTTTTTCCATCGGGGTTATCTGCTGTTACGTCTTTTTCTAAATAAAATGTGTGTCGCCATTTATTGTTCATGTGAATGAAATGTTATTTGTTTTTTATGACTTCCTTCCCCTTATTATGGCAATGCTTACTTATATGAGGGAGATTTTGTGGTTTGATTTAAAAGCACAACATGTTAAATGCATCTGTTCTGTCTGTGATGTTTAAACTCTGGAGAAAAAAAAAGAAGGGACATATTTGCAAACCTATAGCTGAAATACTGTTAATGTTTTTGATGGGTACCCATTATTCTGGTGTATGTTTCTCCACAGCGAGGCATGATGGGTGTTGTAGTTCTCCATGAGGCTACAGAAACCTGTATGATAGGCAGCCTTTCACTGATTGTGTTTCATGGCCGTCTGATGATCTTTTAAGACCCAACCTTGTTGTTTTGTTGATTTCTGCTGGCTCATTTCTCTGACAGACGGCAATGTTGCCTTTAAGGACTTTCAGAATTCGTTAATTTTTTTGGTTTTTGTCAGCACCAAACCTCAACCTCTGAGAAATAAACGTGGTCAGGTCAGAACCTGAAATGTTGACCATTCAACCTTTTATGTTTAGTATCTGAAGGCGTGCCAAAACTGGGAGTAACACATCCTAAATGTCCATTTTTAAAAACAAAGACTGTTTATTGAAGGGATAGCTCAGATCTTTTGAAGTGGGTTTATGTAGAAAAGTTATAGATAAATAATTATTTAAAGCAGCAATCCGGAGTTTTCCCCATTTCAGGAATTCTGTACAATTTTTTTGAAATTGATGAAAGTGATAGTCTTAGAGGCGCCGTTCCCTCTCATCCGCCTCATTGCAGGGGCGGGCCCCTCCAAAGCCCGGGCCGGGGGCCCGCTGCCCCCCAGCCCCCCCTGAAGCCTCGCCCCTGCTTACCCTGTACTATACTGGTTTGCTAAGCCAGCCTTCCTGTCCCGTAGAGCCCCATGCAGTTTCAGTTTAGTGCAACTCAGCGTTATCTAATAGCATTCGACATCCGCTTACGTACAGATGTCAGTCACAGAGCGTGCATGCATGTTTGCGGAAATACCTAAACGGATGCAGAGTTGATGACTTGTTTTTAAAGTGACAGTGTGTAGTTTCCTGGCGATAGGGGGCAGTACATACATTTCAAGGTAGTTTTACGCCATTTCACCGAGACTGTTGCTAGTTTTAAAAAAAAACATTATAGTAAATGTTACCTGTTGACCTCGGCCTGATTTCTCAGACTTTGATAGTCCTTCAGTTAATTCCATCGAGAGAATGCAATGCCGATGCTAGTTTTCTGGCGGTGTAGGTTCCGGATCTGTTCGGGGTCCTGCGCCTGCTGATGATGTCAAACTACGGCAATACCACTCGGCCAAAATATATTGCATCGCTTTTTCAATTCTTTTCTTTCACATAGGTTTTGGAAAGTGTTTAGCAGTTTTGTTATTAAATTCATGTTTCTTACCACCTAAATGTTTTCGAACGTGGCAACGTAACGTCCATAAGTCGTAAGTCCAGTTGGTCATCGGCAGGCACAAGACCCCAAGAAGGAAACATGGTGTCTAATATGGCGTCCCCCAGAGACTATAGACCCGCCCTGTTTTTTAGACCCAATTTTTATGTTCATATGTTACGAGCCAATAATTTTCAACGACTGGACATCATTTTATTAATTTTCATTTCGATGGATATTTCCAGAGATAAATGGTAAAAACTACACATTGTCACTTTAAACAGCATAACGTGAGATTAGTAATTGTAAAACAAAACGTTTTAGCTCTGTTGGCCGGCTAGCGGTGCGCATTCATGAACGAGAGGTGTTGCTTCCAGCCGTAATCACGGAAGTAGGGAGAGAGGCTCCAGGTGCAATACATTATTCCACCTCTAGGTGGTGCCATCTGAGACAAAACTCAGGATTTCTGCTTTAAACAATCTCATTTTGGAGAAATATTTGATAATACTGATCTGAATGACGAGCTAACAGCTAGTCTAATCATATACGCACAAACTGTCATGAAATGTTTCCTAAGGGATTTGGTTAAACATGGCAGCAATCCACTTTGGGCTTGACTAGCTGCTATTTAGCCACATTTGAACTCCAAAGTGAGGCTGTTTAAATATAAACAATGTTTAATTTTAATAACTTTTACATGAAATCCCACTTCAAGAAATCAGAAAATTTCCTTTAAAGCTTTTGTAGACTGCAAAAACTATGTTTTAATTTATTTGTTACATTTCGAAAGCCTTCTCTGTACCAACAACACTGAAAAGCTCCGGTACAATCATGCCTCTGCTATAAACTTGGGTATAGTTTCATTTTCAATTCAAACCAGGCAGACCTGAACCTGTAAACCTTCATCTGCCTCAGAGAAAAACAGAGAAGTTTGTTTTTATGAACACGTGTGAAACACCCATCTTGCATGCTAATAACAGAGAGAAAACATTCATGAAGAATACATAACAACCCTATAAACAAGCAAAAAAGACATTTTTTCATTTGTTTTGCCTCTAATGTACGCCTTTGTAGATCATTTTCTGTTGAGACAACGTGAGTTCACGTTGGAGAGAATTCAGGAAAATTATAAATGGTGCTGTTTTGATGCTCTTCCCAGATGTTTTGGTTGTTTCAAAAGCGTTTTCACTGTCGAACGATGCCAGAGAAATGTGTTTGAAAGGAGCGTGTCCGTCTAAAACGGCATCATCTTTGTACGTCTTTTTCTAAGTTACGACCGGCCGGCTTAAGCTTCATCTCAACGAGGGATCGATGGTTAAAGAGATCAGACTCAGTTTGAGGGGATCTGTTAATGGAAAAGGAGATGATTTATGTCAAGGTACTCTAAATAACTTTAGTTCAGGGAAAAAAGGCTGATCTTTTATAATTTGGGGGGATTAATGTGAGGATTATTCTAAAAGTCATACTAGAAAGCTTTACACATGCATGATTTTTTTTAGGTAGCATGTTGAGAAGAATATCTTTCTTGGCCTAAAGGTTTTTTTATTTAATAAATTAAGACACTGTCCTTTTTTTAAAAAACAAATTTATTATTGCTCTTATTAGTCGTATCAGGATTAAACTGTTCAGTTTGAAGCTGGCGTTTAGTTTCTGTACATCCACAAGTATTCTTGTTTCTAAAATGTAATGTGGTGTGTGGTTTGTTTTTGCTGAAAATAAAATGCAGAATATCTCTGTATTGTTTAAAGAAATGTCTGCTTTTGTGTCATTTTTCATTACAGACTAAAAGTGTGTTAGATTTAGGGTTAAACAGGTCATTTATTACTGAGAATGACTTACATGCTCAAATTTTCCTGTACCTTTCCAGACTTTTTGCTTTGAAAAAAAAATCTGGGAAAGAAAATCAAAGAAAGAACCAAAAACAAAGGAAGAATATATTTGGTTATTTCTTTACTGCAAGAAAATTGTCTGTAAAAAGGAAAATTCAAAGCAGAAAGTTGATGAGAATGTAAACAGGGAGCTGGCTGGGTGAGCTGGTGCAGGCGAGTAGAAACATGATGGAGTCTGATTAGGGGGAACTGGGGGCAATCTTCAACAGAACATCAGCCCTAAACAAGGAAGACTTTTTAATAAGATTTTGAAGGAGTGTTGATGTAAAAAATAAAACAAGTGATAATGAACTTTTCTAATCCACTCAGATGAATTTTAAAGATGTCCATCACTTAGAAAACATTTTTTACTTATTATTTTTGAAAATTATCAGTCACTAAGTTTTCATGCAGGCTGAACATGAAAATAGTCTCCTACACCTATCTCCTGCATTAGCTTCTGATAAAAAATTGACGGTGAAATTCTAGGATTAGAAAATCCTGACAGATCTACGTCACACTGTCACTTAACATTCATGGACTCACCCATCTTGACTCACGACGGGGAAGGCTGTTGTTGGTTTAGCGTCCAGGAAACAGCAGAGAACGTCTCGGCTAGTAGAAGCTAACTGTTAGCATTAGCAACTCCACCATATGGCAGAACTCCTCCAGGCTTGTGTTATTAGTGGAGATAAAACATCAACGTTGCAGAGCAAACAGAGTCAGTGAGAGAGTCTTGTTGCTGTTAGCCAATCAGAGGAGAGATGTCCACATATCAGGTATAAGACTCAAAATCCTGTCGTCTGAAGCTACTTTCTCCTCTAGGTGAATTCTCAGTGCTGAAACTTACAAAGCATTCATTCCTACTAGAGATCACTGCAAATGTATAAAAAATATGAGTGAAGTAGCGTCTAAGAGGACAGCGAAGATAAATCAGATCTCACCGTCAGTGGCTCGGACAAACAGGAAGGCTGAGCTACTTCTGTTTAATTATTGTTGTTTTTGTAGAAAGGAAAACAATATATTCAACTGTGAGACATTCTTCCTTTAGAACACAGTTGTGGTGGTTTTGAACCAAATTTAAACACCTATATTTGTAAAATGATTTTCAAAATAAAGTGACAAATTACAGAAGCGTACTGCATTAACTTGAAAAAAGATTTAAAAAGCTCAGTTTTTTCCCGAATTAATGAAATAATAATAATAATAATAATAATAATAATAATAATAATAATATCTCTGCAGTGTTTTTATGAGTTGTGCCTGTGGGCATTATTACCTGGCTAAGTAAGAGGAACTCAAACTTTTCTTTTTTTACTTTATAATTGAAACACTGGGAACTATTCATCTCTAAATTATGTAGATAGGGTTAATATTGGTTTGTCAACTTTGTGCAGACACCTGGAATTTGCTTTCAGACATAAAGCCAAGTGTTTCTCATGGCATTGAACAGTTTTATTTTGGCCCCCACAATTTTTCTAGTTAATTTAGAAAAACAGTTTTTTGTCTTAATTCAGACGAACAGAGCTTTTAATTAAGTGAATGCAACAAATTAATGTTTTTAATAAAAAACAACAACACACTTTTACTTGTTTTAAAACCCAAAAGCAAAACCCTCCAACATCCATGAATTAAAGCAGGTTAAATTAGAGAAATGGGCTAACATGACTCCACATCACATTGTCCCAAATTGTACTTCTGCACATAGAGTAGAAAGAAAAACATAGAAACAGTTGTATGATGGAATTAAAATCCAGAATTTTACTTCTGATGATGCACGCCTTTTAATATGAGGGAGAATACTACAGCCTTATGTTTCCTCTTAGAGTGTGGCAGTAGTTTAGTAGGGCGCCTCTGTGCTGTCTGGTTCTGTAAAAAGCCCATCAGGGTATGACATTATTGCTCAGTGTGCGCATGAGTAGCCTTTCTCAGCCCCATATGGCCTAACCTACTGGCCTACTGTACCCTGTTGCCGGGTAGAAAACGCGTGGCTAAAACAATTATTAGATTTGATTGTAATAAGAGAAAAGAAATAGTATTTATTTCCTAATGTGTAATTTATAGATGAGGAAAAACACACTTTGTTATAGTTGGCATATTTTATTATAGCAGCAGAGAAAGTGATGACACGCATTCCCAAACATACATGTGGATTTCACTGCAGGAAACACACACACACACACACACACACACACACACACACACACACACACACACACACACACACACACACACACACACACACACACACACACACACACACACACACAGCGCCAGCAGAAACATGGGCTGCGTGTGCCTTTAAATTCCATGACCCACTTTTCCACAGCTGGGGCTGGCAGGGAGCGCTCGTGCATGCTGCCTTGAATAATTGGGACTGCAAGGTGAATGTGAGGAGAATAGTTAAGGACAGGAGCCTCCCTCACCAGTCTGGAGCCGGCTTCAGTCTGTCACACCAGCAGGTTGTTTGACAGAAGAATGAATATTGTAGAAGTGGAGCGCTGCCGACAGGAGCGTAGAGTCAAAGCTGTGGGTTTTACTTTCCAACAACACAACAGAAAAAGCTGCAGCACACTGTACGTCCTACATGAAACAGCCTCTTAAAAAGTCCTGGTATAAATTTCACATCTTCCCATCCCCCCATCTTCATTCTACATTCTCTCCCTATAGCTCGGTTGCCGTCTTCTCCCCCTCCTCTCTCTGTGTCTCTGGCGGATGGAGAGATCCATCATACCTCCCAGAGATGGAGATGGAGAAAGGGCAGATTGGGAATATAAAAAGACAGATACCGGAGCGTGACCAAGGGGGTTACAGGGAGCGGCGGGAGACAGTGAGAGACGGCGAGTGACACTGACAGCATCTCCACATGGCTGGAAGACAAACGCCATCGTCTCCTCGGCTGTGGAGCCAGCACTTCAAACAAATGAGGTGATGTGTCACGCCGCTGTGGCCTGCTCATCCATTCACATGACAACCAATTCAGACACACACCATCACTTATTGGATAGAGATCAAAGGGTCGGGGTTTTTCTCTGTTACACATGTCTTTACCCAGCCTGTGAAGGGTCTCTCCTTATGCTTTCCCCCATAGCAAACTGATTTAGCCCTTAAAGGTGCAATAAGTACGAATTTTACAGTAAAATAATCACAAAACAGTCGATTGTCTCAGTCATGTTGGAAGGAAGGTTACATTGAAACAGATTTCCTTCTCAGCCAGCTGGGGGGTTGCCCATGTTTCTATTTTTACAAGGTCGAAGAGTCTTTGGCCCAGTCCCAATACTCGCACTTCCACCCTCGCACCCTTCAATTGCACATTCCCTTCCAGGGGTGCGAGTGTGTAGGGTGTCCCGATTCACAAGTGCAGAAGGTGACCACTCCCCTTTTGCACCCTTAATCCGCACTTTGCCCAAGTCTGCATCGATGTGAACTTCGGGCAAAGGTATTACCCACAATCCACTGCTGCGTGGGAATTTTGAGAAGAAGGCGAAGCAAATGACTCAAGTGCCTTTTCTGAAAATATGCATTTTCAACTGAAAGAAGTTAATTTAAAGACGATTAGTATTATTTATTCATGCTCTGAATGTTTTAGACTAAGATTTAATGTGAACAGCAATGAAATTAAAATTTGTCAAATAATTGTTTGTTTGAAAGTTGTAAATAAAGATTTTTTAAAAAGTAGCACAAACAGCGACCAGCAACCCAGCATGCATCGCGGTCGATGACGCAATGCTCCCTGTCCCAATTCAGCACACTTGTGTACTACGCATTCGAAGCCTTACTGCACACCTCCCTCTAAGTGCACTTCACATAAGGGCATAGGGTGCAGTGCAAGTATTGGGATTGGGCATTTGTTTACAATCCTTCTTGCCGCCATACTTCCTGGTTCCAGAGCCAATCATATGTGAGAAGTTATTTCTTGTATCCCTAAGACGCCACAGCGTCTTTTTGTTTTGCTCCAATATCGGGTGAAGAAGGCTAGAGGCTAACGTTGAGCTAACAATGCTAACGGTTAATTAGAAAAAATAGTTGCTAAAAATATCTCCAGTTGCATCTATCAATTACAAACAACTTGATATTACAGTGAAATGTACTTGCCAACTTACTGTGTATGACTCGTCTTCCCTTCATCTAGAACCTTCTGGCGCTGAGCCCTAACTGGCAACCGGCATTAAAACTCATGTAGAGGAGGGGGAAAGGCTAAAAGTGGACTCTTTTGTTTTGAAACATGGACTGCAGTACCCACGTTTGACCACAAGATGTCATTCTTACTTTAAAAACACCTCTAACACACTCAACACAATGTTGAATTAACTTAACCAAGTTGTCAACTGGTTCCATTAAACCTAGTTATATTTATATATTTACTTTTAACATAACAACATAAAACGATGTATATTACTCTTTACATTTAAACAACCTGGATTGGTGGAACCAACTGACATAACTTGGTTAAATAAATTCAACATTTCATTTCTTACAGTGTATTTTCTTCAAACTTGACATTAAAAACAACAAACTCTGCAAACCACCTCTTTATTCCTCCCTTCATAAATACTACATGCTCATGTTCCACTGGCGTAGCTTTCACGTGCGTGGCAGTGCTGAAACCTGCAGTTCTTCTCATGGGAAATCCCTTTAACTTCACTACAATGGGTCCATTCTTTTTCCCCCCGCACATAAATGTTACAGCTCTTGATTTGCTCTTCAAGCTTTAAAAGATGTAGGCGTGTACATGATTGCACAGACACAGAAGGCAGCCTGAGCCATTGTATTACCACTGTTACAAGCCCCTGCTTGCAGCAAATAGAAACTTCTTTTATGCATTTGCAGCAATTTTAGTAAGAATGCATTTATGAATCTGCATTAGTGGAAGAGGACAAATCAGACAATAGAGAGAATCTAAGTTGTTCTGTGTGGTGGTAAAAGAAGTAACACTTTACAATAAGGGTCCCTTTGTTAATGTTACTGTTAACTATTAAGTGTCCTTAAGGTTAGGACAAACGGCCAGGGGGTGTCTGCTTAGTAATGCATTAAGTAATATAGTTAAGCAGTTGTTAATACTTTATTTAATAGTTTATTAATGCTTAATAATGCATTAAGTAACATTAATAAAGGGACCCTTATTGTAAAGTGTTAGCAAAAAGCCTAGCTCATGCTAAACATTTATATATAAGAACTTTTAGCTTTATTTATTATTCCTAAAGAAAGAGATCGTAGTAAAGCTACAGACTGCAGCCACGTCCCTTTAGAGGCTCTAATATTTGCATACAAATGGTTTTGCATGTTTCCACTGAGATTTGAACCACTCCTTATTTGCACAAGATCCCAGGTCTTTCAGGAGCCTTATGGCAAGGGCATAGTTCTACACTCTTTCTGCAACATTAATAACCCAAAGCATTTCAACAATTGAAAGATTTTTCTTTTCCAGGGAAGAAAACCATTGCACCTTGTCAAAAACATCTTCATTTTTTCCTTATCATGATTTAAAAATGTCAATCGCCTTTGCAAAGGCTAAAAAAAGGTGTGTCTCTCTTAAAAAACAGGGATTCTGATGCATCTTTATTAAAGGACTAGATTGTGATTCTAGAGATGATTCTCAGGCTGCAGAAACAGGTGGTGATTTGAAAAAGTACAGCACATCTGCTGCAGAAATGGCTGCATTTTGGAGCGATCCAGTCAAAGAAATCTGCAAAAAAACAAAAGAAATCTGAGAAAGAACCTAAATATTATGACAGTGAACCTTTAAATGTCAAAGTCGGAAATCCTTTTAATCAATGAAATTATTGTTCACTGTTATAAAGTCAAATAATGTTTTTTTGTTTGTTTTAGTACAGCTTTTCCCTAGACTTAAACAACAGATTCCTGGATAGTAAACATCAGTTTTAAAAACCAAGAGAAGAAAATGATTTGCCGTCACCCTCGGGGGATTAAATAATGGATTTAGAGTTAATAGCACAGTTTCCTTTAGACCGAGCCATATGTCTGCTGGTCTGTTTGTGCATCAGCTTGTTATTGAGGTTTGTTTTCTTTGTGGTGATTGACCATTTGGGAGCGACCGCTTTCTGTACGGATTACAGAGTGTGTCTCTGTGTGTTTATCTAAGGTTGAGCTCAGGAAGGACAGTTTTATTTGGACAACATGGTTGGAATCCTGGTGGGGGGTCTGTCTGTCTGCTGGGGGTCTACCGCCATCTGTTTCTAGTTAATTATGTATATAGATGATTCATTTAAATGGATGTTTTCAACATGCAAAACGTAGATTTTTCCATTTCTTTGTGCAGCAATATAAGAACACAATAAAAAAAAGATTTCATTACAAGAACCAAAAAAACAGACTTAATTATTTATTCTTATAGAAGCTCAAAAGTTTAATTATTGATTTAATTTGTTTTGCAAATAGGATCAGGAAGAAGGAAAATTGGCTTCATTTGTCAAATCCGAGACACAAATGATTTGTTGCTATGGAAACGGACCTGATCGACGGCAGATCAGGAAGTAACATAAAGACAGAAAGAGGGCAGATGGGGCAGGAGTAGCATCAGAAACAAACGGGCTGAATGTTTTTGTATTGACTCAAAATTCATTAAAGCAGCAATCCGGAGTTTTCTCCTTGCAGGAATTATGTATGATTTTTCAGAAATGCGTAAAAGTGATTGTCTTATCATGTAGTGTGATATAATGTAAGCGATACGTCTTATTTATTTATTTTTTTGCTAAACCCACCCCCTGCCCGGAAACTGAGCGCCAACCAGAACTAACCAATAGCGTTAGACTACCGCTTACGTGCTTCAGATTTAAGGAAGTACCTCGGCTGATGCAGCGTTAATGAACTTTTCACAGACAAGTAAGTCTTTAAAATATAAATATATGAAAACACAAAATGACATGAGAATAATAATTATAAAAAACGTGTTTTAGCTCTGTTTGTCGGCTACAGAAGCACATTCATAAACAAGGAACATGCAGTCGCCATCTTAAATTACCGAGTCAACCGACTATTGGTGCGATACGCTTGTCAGCCACTAGATGGTGCCATCAGATAAAAGAAATATTCTGGAGAGCTACTTTAAATCAGTTATTTTTGCTGATTATGTATGTTAAATTGATCAAATTAGTGGCAGAGTGTCAAGACACGAATCGGACGCAGGACGGAAAAGGAATTTCTCTTACTAAATAGAACTTCTACTAAGAAATCACAGTGTAGCCATAGAAACACTACTTGATATATATGGTGTGTGGGTGTGGGGTGTGCGTGTGCCTGCTCTGTCTTCTCAATCCCCAGTGAGTCGTGGCGGATGGCTGCTCATAGTGAGCCGGGATCCTCTGGAGGTTTCTTCCTGTTAAAAGGGAGTTTTCCTTCCCACTGTCGCTACATGCTTGCTTAGTATGAGGATTGTATCAACACACAGTCAGTGTCTTGATGCAATCTGCTGGGTTCTTTATATAGGAAACTTTTTTACTGATAGGCTTAATGAACTGAACTGTATTGGAATGTTTACTTTGTGAAGTGTCTTGAGACAACTCTTGTCGTGATTTGGCGCTATATAAATAAACTGAATTGAAGCCTCAACTTTTTATCATAAGCAACAAATCTAAATCTTTTGACCAGTTACCACTAAACATACTAGAAATTTAAATATTTGAACATACATCATGAAGAATTATGTATTTCAGACTGAGAAAACAACTGAAAAAAATTCTGAGGTGTATTTACATTTTTTGTCAGGAAAATGTCCCATTCTTACATTCAGTGGGCGGAGCTTAAAACATATACTGCATCCAGCCACTAGGGGGCTCATTGGGTTGTTGTTCCCATGTCTAGTGCTACTTTCTTGACAACATCCATACCTTAATGTGAGAATCTTTTTAAAAACAATCCTCAATATATCTATTCCTATGAAATATTCCATCAATCCTTC
The DNA here is from genome assembly GCA_006937985.1 of Aphyosemion australe. Lineage (NCBI taxonomy): Eukaryota > Metazoa > Chordata > Actinopteri > Cyprinodontiformes > Nothobranchiidae > Aphyosemion > Aphyosemion australe. The sequence goes on along the minus strand of SSNS01000200.1, from coordinate 647,525 downwards.
ATTATTTGATGATGACGTTAAAAAGGGCTTTGACACATCCGTCCAAAATGTCCCTTGAAAGTGTTTAGTTCCCATTGGATGACTGTGAAGGTCACAGCATGTAATTAATACCCGATTCATACTTATGTTTTAGGGCTCTGTCGATTTTAAAAAGACAACATCATCAGAAATGAAAACTGTTTCAGCAAAAGAGACACCGATGTTCTGTCCTCTAAACAGCTTTACAGCTGAGATATACGCTGAAGTAATCTTGGTAAACCAGCTTGCCTAATCTTGAAAACGATCTGATTTCTCTCCTGATGCACTCTGGGACATGTAAATACACGAGAGCAGAGCCTAATCTGAATAGAGGAGAGAAAAAAGAGGCAACTTGTCCTCAAAATCAATCAGTTCCTCAACCCTCGGCTGATTAGAGTCGTCATTAAAAAAAACCCAGAGAATTAATCATGAGACGCTGGCGATCCTCCTCTTTAATTCCAACCAACACGGTCAGGCTTCTTTGTGACATTCCGAGAGTAATAACTGGGATTTTTCTGTATGGGGAGATTCCCAAGGTCATTTTCCCATGGGAACCAATTACTGATGATCTGTTGAAGCTTTTATCAAAACCTATGAACTCAGATGTGACCCTGAACCTCCCGGGCTAACCCAAACCACATGAATGGTCATTCATCTACAGGGAAAACACTGCATTTAAAAAAGAAGAGCCTGGAAAGGCTGGGATGTCTTTGTCTGGGAAAAATAAACAAAATTTACTGAATTTCTTTTAGAGGTTACATCCCTTTTCTTTCTTTAAGTCACACATTCTGTCTGACACTGTGTTTATCTTTCAGCAGACACGTCTACGGCTAATCTCCTCCCGACTCCTCCATCAGAGAAATTGCCAAACAGCTGGTTGCCATGGTTACTGCTCTCTTTTCTTTTTTTTCCTCCGCACTAATCAGTGGTTACTTTACTGTGGGGGTACAGAGGAGAGTTAAGCTAGCACATTCTGATAAATAGCAGCAACGTTAGCAGAGATTAGCATAAAGTCAGCCAGAGGGAGGAGAGCCTCAAACAACTATGACAGGAGGGGATTAAATAACATGCAAGTGTTTTATCGTGGGTTTATGTGGAATAAATAAATAATAAGTGTGTGTGTGTGTGTGTGTGTGTGTGTGTGTGTGTGTGTGTGTGTGTGTGTGTGTGTGTGTGTGTGTGTGTGTGTGTGTGTGTTATTAATTGAGCAATGAGTTAATTTATCAGAAAAACCTAACAAGAAAGACGTTGAACCCCCTAAAATAAATGACTAAATCCTGTTTTGATGAATGAATTCTTTTTTCAGTATTATTTAAGAGAAGGGCTCCCTCTTCTGGTGGCTTTACACATGTGAAACCACTAAGAAGCAATGTTTTTGTTTACACACTCGCCATAATCCCAACAACTCTCATTTCCCTGCCTGATTTCTTCACATCTTTAAAATCTCATGTTTTAGGCAATGGTATTCGAGGAAATCCCTAATTCCTGTTTCCAAAATTCCTTTTTTGGTCACTGTAGCAGGAGAAAACCCATCTTGATGCTAGAATATCACCTATAAATATCATTCTTAATGTGTTCTGTGGTAAAATAAGCTCATAGAGTCAAGTAAGAGGTGTTAATGATGGGTATGATACAGTCTGTTGATGTAAAGAGAGATTAATCAAAAGGAAAATATCTAAATTTTTTGATCCGTCTATGCTTTAGCCCTCATTTATGGTCACAGGATTTGGATCATGACCAAAAGAACAACTCCTGGATAGAAGCAGCTTTAAAAAACGTCTTCCATAAGGTGAGGAGCTCCGTTAAATGGAGGATGCAAAGTAAACCAGATGCTCTTAGACATCAAAAGGAGTCAGCTGAGGCGGCTCAGGCATCGTGCAGTTTATACATGTTTGGTGCTGCACTCTCAAGTATTTATGGAGACCATAAAGTTGCATTGGGAGTGATCCAGCCAAACTCTAGACTTGATTGTATTAAACGTCAGTGGAAAAAAAAACAATGAAAGTTAATATTCAAACATAATACATTGATATGTTTTAATCAATAAAGGAGTTGAAAATGAAAGAATATCAAAGGGCTACATTTTAAAAACAAAGACATCTGATGGTGTGGAAGAAAAACACAGATTTTCTGTTTTTAATTTGTAGCACCTCTCTTGACCTCTTGTTTAAATATTATGGCTAAGGAGATCCCCCTCCCTGGGCTGCCACCTTACCGTGGTGGAGGGGTTTGAGTGTCCCGATGATCCTAGGAGCTAAGTTGAGGCTTTATGCCTCTGGTAGGGTCACCCACACCCCTTATGAAGAGAAATATAAATTGACACAGTGTTCCCTCACTGAGACACGGGCCACTGGGGCCCCGCTCTGGAGCCAGGCACGTTGGCGAGCGCCTGGTGGCCGGGCTTTCACCCATGGAGCCCGGCCGGGCACAGCCCGAAGAGGAGACGTGGGTCCCCCTTCCCTATGGACTCACCACTCGTGGGAGGGGCCAAAGGGGTCAGGTGCAATGTGTGATGGGTGGTAGCCGAAGGCGGAGACCTTGGCGGTCTGATCCTCAGCTACAGAAGCTGGCCTCAAAGATGAAAGATGGAGCGCGAGATCGATAGGAGGATTAGTGCTGCGTCTGCAGTGATGCAGGTGTTGTACTGGTCTGTCGTGGCGAAGAGAGAATTCAGCCAGAAGGCAAAACTCTTGATTTACTGGTCGATCTATGTTCCAACCCTCATCTATGGTCACAAGCTTTGGGCAGTGACCGAAATAATTAGATTGCATATAAAAGCGGCCAAAATTAATTTTCTCCGCAGGGTGTCTTGGCTCTCTCAGAGATAGGGTGAGAAGCTCGGTCATCAGGGAGGGGCTCGGAGTAGACCCGCTGCTCCTCTACATCGAGAGGAGCCATTGAGGTGGCTTGGGCATCTAGTCAGGATGCCTCCTGGATGCCTCCCTAGTGAGGATTTCCAGGCACGTCTAACTGGGAGGACACCTAAAGGAAGACCCAGGACACGCTGGTGGAACTATTAGTTTCTCAGCTGGCCAGGGAACACCTTGGGAATCCCCAGGAGGAGCTGGCCCAAGTGGCTGGGGAGAGGGAAGTCTGGGCCTCTCTGTTTGGGCTACTGCCCCCGTGACCCGACCTTGGATAAGCGGATGAAAATGGATGGATGGATGGATGGATGGATGGATGGATGGATGGATGGATGGATGGATGGATGGATGGATGGATGGATGGATTGATGGGTGGATGGACTGAGGAAATATTTTATTTTTAATCTTAAATAAATAAATCCAAAAATTTTAACTTGATGCCATTTCATCTTGTAGTTCCACCTCTCTCCACCAGATGTCAGCATAGTATAGTTTTATCAGACTTTCACGTGCACACTTAAGTGCGCTTCATGCACACCTTTGCATATGCAAAACGCAACATATACATTAATATTTATATTTTTGTAAGTGATCAGTTTCTGCGCACCAATATTAGGAGATGCATTTTTTATTTAATTCAGTGAATTAAAACTTTATTTTGTCCACAGATATGATGACTAGTTATTACAGGAGACTGAGCTGGTGCTGTCCCTTACCTGTCCGTGGGAGGGACCCGCGTCCCTGTCAGCCGGGATCAGGATCATTCCAGCAGCAGGTCTCTGGTTCCTGCCGCTGATCCCTCTCAGCTGACGTCAGGAGAAATGGCGGAGCTGGATGGCAGCGACACATCTCCTCCGGAGTCCCAAGGTGAGCTCCTACCGACAGGCGACTGAATAACTTTCTAAATTTAAACACTCGTCTTTTTGACCTGGGGCAGCTTTCCGGGTTTGTTTCTCTCGAACTTTAAACTCTGAATTCCCAGAGTGTAGACGGAGCCGGCTCAGTCACGGGGATGGGATTAACTATCAACCAACTCACCCAACCGGTCGACTTACTTCACTTTAACACGATATTCTTCATGACACCCAAATAGTTTAGAGAAACTTTTGAAATAGTTGTTGTTTGGAGACGTTGTTAGCTTGTCCTGCTGGGACAAACACCTGTTGCTGGCATTTAAAAGCCGTGTGTGTGCGTGTGTGTGTGTGTGTGTGTGTTAATGCGCCTGCCGTGGACAGGTGAATTAATGACTTCATCACTTCAGGTTAAACTTTGTTCTCTAGGCGTTAATAATCTTTTTATATTTACCTTTTTACAGCTACAAACTAAACTCACCGGACAACTTCACTCATTAGCATAACGTTTGTTATGACGACATATTTAATATTTGTATCAAATATGGCGACTCTTAGATGTGCTAATTAGCTTGGTTGTAGCTAATTACAAACCAGAGATCAAATAAACATGTTTATTTTTTTAAATCAACAGAACAAGAAGCCGTTTATAATCCAGTGAGAGTGTAATTTAAGTAGTGAGGAAAAGTTCCTGAAGAAGAAAGAAGTAAAGGTTTATTTCACCTGTAGCCACGCCCCCAACTAGCAAGAACAGGTGTTTATCTGCAACAATACCTGCTGTTAGGATATGGGACGTGGCCCTATTGATTTCTTTTAATTATAAAATAAGTGAAAAGGATAACAAACTACATTTGAGGAGAAAATTCAACACATTTTTTTGTAGGTAGGCGTTTTTATGCGTGTTTTACAGCAAGATTATTAATCTCTGTTTAGGTTTGGATCTTTTGTCGAGGTTTGCAATTTAAAATTTTATCTCTGATCATTTCAATGCCACTAAAAGAAAGATAAACACTTTATTGACATGAATTTAGTTTTATTAAAAAAAAAGAGAGATAATGATGGTTATTAGTGTTACAAATAAGGACAAATTCAGGGTCTTTCTGATCTTTGTTTTGCAGTAAGTATTTATTATAAGATGTTTAAATGGTGTGTGTTATTATACACTATCAGTATTGTATTGATGGAGAGTATTCTGAGTTATAGTAGTATTTTTAGTAAGTAAAGCAGAATTATGACCATCAGGAAGTCCACTATAAATGAAAATCAGCGTCTTATTTATGCAAAAGTAAATAATATGATCTACTGATCTGTTGGAGTCCACTTCTGATGTTTAATCTCACTTCACTTGCAGCTAAGGTCATCTGATTTTAGCACATCACACAGTTCTAGATGCATTCTTGACTGTATTTGGCTGCTTATATAAATGAGCAAAGCTGGATTGAATCTTTATTTGTTTATTTTGTACTTTTCATATTCCCATATCCTGAACTCAGAGTCACACTTACTTTGATTTAAATTTAAAACCCTTCTTGAATTATAATTGTTTTTTGGCTTAATGGACATTTTATAAAACTAATGTTTGTGTTTGATGCTCACTCTCAATAGGTGTGAGGGGTGTGTAGCCTCTCCTATCAGTTAAAGTCAAGTGTAAGCTTACGGCATTGCTGTGTCCTGCAGGGACAAAGATCAGATTGCTTGTCTGAGTGTGTGTCTGTGTGTGTGTGTGCGTGCGTGCGTGTGTGTGTGCGCGCGCGCATGCATGCATGCATGCATGCATTTAGTATTCTCTATGGAGATGAGGCAGCAGATCTTGCACTGATCTTGCACCATTTTATAATTTATTACTGGAAATATAATGTTTTAATTTGACTTATTGAGGGGTCATTTTGCAGAGGCTCTTGTGCAATAAGAAGTGGACTTGGACCAGTTTATTATTTTACTTCTCTGTGTGAGAATGCATTTTTAAATTCTTATGCTGGATTTTTATCCTTTTGTACATTAGTTTTCTACCTAAAGGCCAGTTTAAGCTCATGTTTTTACCCAGATAGACGTCTGTGATGTTTATCATCTGCACTCTTTCCTAAAATAATTGCTGTGTGTAATTGCTGATGCCTCTTTAAGTTGTGGATGTGGGCGGAGCCACAACCCATGCGCTCTCCTGACATACTTCTACCAAACAGAAGGCTCCAGTACTGCATTATTTGATTTAATGTGTGCATAGGAGTAATAATCCTGGCTGCATCGCGGTCTGCTCATCCTCCGTGTCACCGCTCCACGCGCTGCTGTCGTCAGGGAAACCCTTTACTTTGTGCCGGCTCACCTTCCACTGCTGTATTGAATATTTTATCAGCTCTAGTGCCCTCTTTTTCCTATGTGTGTGTGCTGTAAAGTCACTGGGTGTGTGATCTGATTCTCCTGACAAGTTTAGATTTACAGAATAGACGTTGCAGGGGAGAATCGAGGAGGGAGGTTGCAGTTAACGCGCCCACAGCAGAGGAAGCATCCTTTAAGAGAGCTGGAGTCAGAAGTGCAGTACTTAGAGACCTCGACCGAGCCACTTTTGTGGATTAAGATTTTTTTTTTTCTAAGCCACGGTCCAAGAGCTCATCCTCACAGTGTCTCTCTATACCAGGCACTGCCATCGCGGGCAGAATGGAGAGGGCACAGTGAGCTGCTCTGTTTCTCTACCACTGCATTGTGTTTTTTCTACCTTCTCTTCTTATTTGGTACTTTTTCTCATCTGGATACCTTTTACTTTCCTAACAAGAAGGCATAGATAAGCAGCTGTTAGCATTTAGCTGTTAGCAACCTCATCTTCCCTGAGAGGACAGTTTTTAGGGGTGACCCTTACGAGCACAGCGCCCTGGGACCCAGGACTGACCTGCATCATCACCTACTCCGACCCACCGCTGCAGGGTGGGATGGACAGGGGTTGGGTGAGTTAGCCAGAGGCTAGCACCAGGGCAGGCAATGCCAAATAGGAAAGGACAAAAAGGAGGAGGATGTGGATCTTCTCCAGACAAGCGGAAGCTGAGGAAGACTGGCAGTCGGTCTGCTATACAACCACTTTTTACCATAAACGAGGAAGAGGAGGGACAGAAACAGAGAAAAGCTGTCAAAAAGAAGAAAAAAGGTATGGAGAAAAATATGGAAACAAAACTTGATAAAAGTCTAAATGTGGCTTGTGCTTGCCTTTTGGAGCGGTTTAATTTGACATAAGTGATCAAGAGTTTTATCGAGGGCAGAAAGTGGAGCAGAGACGTTTTTAACCCGTTTCTGGAGTCACAGCTGCTGATGCTCTGGAAAAGATTCACAAAATGTTCTGACCTTCTTTTCTTAGTGACCATAAATAGTGTGCAAAGTGTTTATACTCAGGAACTATATGCCTTGGTGTGTTAGATGGTGTCTATATTTGTGTGTGTGTGCTGTTTACCCTCACCTGTTTACCCATCAGGCTGAGTGAAGTGGAGAGAGTTGGCACACAGGACAGATGATGATGGACAGTTTTGTTTGTGTACGCGAAAATCAGCTGATGAGGCTGGATTGGGCCAAGAGAGGACAGCAGATGAGAGTGAAGGTGGAGTTTGGTTCACACGTGGCTGTGGGTGTAGGACATTAGTCAGCACAGCCGCCTGTCACCGCGCAGCTTTTCACTCTGCAGGTGTAAATATGGAAACTTTGAATCGGCACAACTTCAGATGTTAAATGATTTACTCAGCGTTCTTTAGGAGGAGGTTCCTCACAGTAATAGTATAGAATTTCTTTTCTTGGGGTTCTGTGGAAAAATATTCATAATTAATATCTGACCTGTTATAAACGGCCTTTTGAACAGCCTCAAACTGAAGAAACTAAGGTTAGTGCTTTACAGATTAACAAGCTAATGGCTAGTCTAAGCAGGACCAAAACCAAGGTGGATTGCTACCATTTAAAAAAAAAATCAAAAATATTTTGTGTGGTTAATGTATCTAGTTATAAATGTTTTCTATTATTTGCATGGGAAATTAGCAGCAGTGCTAGCTAGCTGCTAACCATGTAATGGAAAACCAACCTACTGTGAGTCGTTGATGTTAGCTCATCCGTCTGATCTGAACTAATCTCTGTTTCTGAAACCTGAGCTTGTTCAGAGAGCTACCTGTTTACACAACTGGAGGAAGTGTCGACATTTGAATGGTTTCATGTTTTTTTCTGTATCTTTTGCAACTTTGTGTGTTTTTCTTAAACATTTTATTCTAAGCCACAAAAATAATAAATGTATCTTTAACGTCGTCTATCCCGACTCGATTTAAATTAAATTTGCAGTTTCCTCATGAAGCAAACCTTCGCATAACATCCCGCTTAGCCCTTTAATAATAGATACGTGAAGACGGGGCAGCTGTATAAAGGTTTTCCTCTAAGCATCTAACTCATGTTTATTGCTACAGTACCAAATGGATGTGTTTTGGAAGAATCTGATTTATTTCTTATATTTTTGACAGTTTGTTGCACTTTTGATTTATTACATTTATCCAGATTTATTATAGTTTTCAAGATTTGTATCATAGGTTTAATGGCGTCTAAGTACTGAGGCCACGTCTGTATACCTTGAAAACACCAGAGTTAGAATAAGTTTTGTTTATAGTAGTTGGAGGATATATCAGATCTAAAAGTGCTCCTTGTATTGGATGCAAACCCAATCTTGTCTCAATAACACATTTTCTGTAATTATTACTATACATGGATGAGATGGTGCATCTCCCTTTGACCGTGGCCTTTTTGGCATTTCGTCCAACGCTGCAGCTGAAACATGTCCGCTATGTGCAACGAATGCAGGTTGGACTACAAAACATAAAAGCCACCATTCTTGCACCTTTTATCCTGACCTGAATGCCTGGAGCTCTACAGGAAAACTCCTGTCCCTGCCCCCTTTTCCTCTCTGGTGGTTGGAGGTTACAGTTTGGCTTAGCATTAGCAGCAGCTAATCCTCTCAGACTGCAGGGAAGGAAGGAGCCGTGTGTTACCCACTGGCCTGGACAGCAGAGCATTAATCGCCAACTCTGACCATTTAATCTGACTGGCAGTGAATGCAGATGGGGGGCGGGGAGGGAGGGAGTGTATTTGCACGCATAAAAACACACAGAATAAGGGCGGGGCAGATTAAACAGTCACACTCTCTATATCCCTCTCCCTGTCACACACACATTCATGTTAAACGCATACACACTGATACATGCACACATGGACAAAAGGATGGGGGCTGGAGAGTCGCCGCGTCTCGTTTCACACAACAGCAGTGACACCACCTGACCTCTCACTGTTGTCCTCCTCACTGTAAAAACTGTTAAGATGTTCTTTTTGTTTTGGGCTTTTATCTGGAGTATGGCCTTTGGATTCGGCTTCATGGGCTGCGGTGCAGGATGTTTTCAGGAAGCTGGAACGCAGGTTTTCCCTCACTGATTCAGCTAGCTGAAGTGGAGACTCCAGACAGGGTCACAGATCCCAGCCTGGGATTAACACCTTTGAAATCATGAAGCACAATCAAGGTAAACGCTGAACTTTGATTCCTTAAAGGATCTGGAAGACAATTGGATTTAATTGAATGTAGGGATTTGTGGTAACGCAGGAAAGATGTGCTCTCTCTATTATTATTTTTTTATTCCGGCAAGGAATCAAAGTACGTAAGCTGCTACAATGACCTTTGCCCTTGAGTAACAAAGCTATGTGCCAGGTCACAAAGCTATTATAACGTTTTGTTTTGGGACTCTACTGTATAAGGAAGCACCGGTACGACACGAGTACTTGCTGATATCAAGTACCAATAAATGCTGTTGACCTATGACACAATATTGTACAATTTGCCTCTGTTTTGATTTCTTGAACATTTCTATTTCAGAACAAATTAAAGCAACAACCCCTCCTCCCCATGCTAGTGATGTGTTTGTGTCTAAAGGTGGAAGCAGACTTGTTCATCATTTCTATGCAGGGCGAACCGTATTGTGTTCATAGATCTATAAACAGCTTTAACTATAACTTCATAAGTGCCAATAATGAGCTGATGTGTTGATTCTTTTCAGAAGACAAGAAAAAGAAGAACAATTTGAGCAATTTCTTAACGGGAGTTTGACCGTTTTTATGTCCCTGCCGATGTTGATAACAAAAGTCTCCTAACTTACTTTTTTACGTCCAAAGCAAGAGTCTGTGTTGTTCCTCTCTACTTCTGGTTCGACTCAGTCTTTGTCCATTGTATCTATAGCAATTACAAAAATCTGGTCATCAATGGAGGCTGGGTGACCCTAGTGGACCAGAACGATGGTGACATTTATGTCACTGCCTAAGTGCACGCAGAAAGTATGAACTAGTACTTTTCTGTCCAAAGGTAGCAGGACATATAAAGCAAGGCATGATCTCCCCACTATTTTTGGTTTTACAAAGAACTGTTTTACAAAGCAGATCCTTTGCTTCATCACCATTCAAGAATAATTTTGCTGAGACAACCACAGAGAAGGAAGCCTAGCTCTTAGGAGGTTACCTGAGGCAGCAGTAGCTCAGGAGGTAGAGCGGGTTGTCTAGTAATCGGAGGGTTGTAGGATCGCTCCCGGCAGAGAATGCTGCTGTTGTGTCCTTGGGCAAGACACTTAACCGACCTTGCCTGCTGGTGGTGGTCAGAGGGGCTGGTGGCGCCAGTGTTTGCCAGCCTTGCTTCCGTCAGTGTGCAGCTGTGGCTACATTGTAGCTCATCATCACCAGCGTGTGTGGATGAATAACTGGTTGTGTTGTGAAGCACCTTATGGGGGCTGTAGAATCCTAGAAGGTGCTATACAAATACAGGCCTTTTACCTCATTTAGACAGGTTTAACCTCCTCAGTTCTCTGCTTTTCTTTGACCCACATTCTAATACAAGTACATGATGAATAAAATAGAATAAATTAGTTTAAATGCTTTTCTGATTATATTTGTAGACTACACTGCAGAGTAAAGGTTCTGGTCCGCCTCTTCTTTAAAGGTCTCATTCACTTGTTTTTTCAATTGAATGAATACTTTGTGAGTCATTTGGAAACACAAAATCTCTGGCGCTCCTGTTTCAGGGGGTAAAGTTTGTTGCAGGAGTAGGGGGCAGAAGAAGACATGATTATGAATCTAGGTCATTAATATTCATGATTTGCAAACGTCTTTCCTCTGATTGGCTAACAGTAACGCAACTCTTCCGTTGCCTCCGTTTGCTCTTCTTTCGTTGATGTTTTCTCTACAAATAAAAAGCCGGAACATTAACACAAGCTCATCATCTGATTATGAAATACACTAATTAATGTCAAACTGTTTTTGACTCATCGAATGCTTTAGCTGAAGGTTATGACTTCATCAAAGGCTTGTGATGGTCTGATTAGCTTAACTTGAGCATTGATGTGATTTTGAATTCAGCAAGTGCTTCATGTTGGGTTGATTACAAAACAAAATCTACCTTTTAAAAGCTGAAAGCCCAAATGTTGGTCAACAATGTTACCCTGACGCAGGCACAGACGTGCTTCCTGGACACAGTGAGTGCTAACTGTTGGGGCTGTTCTTCTACTAGCCAACTCTGTAGAGCTTTTTCTGACCTGATTGTTTTCCTGTCTATTTCCTTTCTGCGGCTAATGCAGGTGATGGGGTTGAACATTTTCATGTTCAGCATGAATATGCAACTCAGAGTGACTGACGTGTTGTATGAAAAGAACAAATGTTACATGGTTTCTCAGTGAAAGCTTGTTTTGCAGATTTAAAGATACTTCCCTAGACTTTGTGTCTTCGGTATTACACGTGAAGGAGATGTATTATGCCTCTTTGATCAGTAAAATTTACAAACCAAGCTTATGCTGAGGATAAAGGAGTGTCATGTCTCTGGTAAAACGATGCAGGCATATCAATTTGAACCAGTCAGCATCAACGGGGAGCTTCCAGAGTTTGATCAATACAGACATTGCTGAATGATTCAGAGAACAACCAGACCTGAATGTGTCTTTCAAGAAGCAAGTGGCAGCTGTACATGTTAGGTGTATTGAATTATGTTATTTGTGTGACTTCTCTAAGCTGAATTGACTTAATTATTTTATATAATTTATGCAGGCGTGTGCTGTAATTCTGTCGTAATCAAAGTAATCAGAATTTAGGAGTTTAAATCACTAGTTGGATCACAGTATGATATCACATCGATACAGTGGATTGATTCCATGTTTGCCCACATCTCAAATTCAGTCATAATACCATTTTGATATGATTTGATTTAGGATCCACTTATCAATAGAAAATAACATTAAGTGTTTGAACGTAATACTTTCTCAGGGGAGAGACAATTTCTTCACTGAGTGCTAGCCATGACGTCGCTAGCTTCTTCTAACACCGTTTGGTGACGTGCAGGAAGAGGTGGGAAATGGCACGTCAGCAGAACTTCACAATAAAGCTAAAAAAAAGGTGAATTTGATAAATAGCTATTCTATCGATTTTTGCATTTTGGATTGATGACTATATGATCGATGTATTGTTACACTGGAAATGTCTTTGCTATGGTCCAGGTTGAATACTTGTTCCTAAAATTTGTTGTTGACTTTTGTTGAAATAGTTCCTACAAATCATTTTCTGTCCCTTTTTCTTAGCATGAAGATCTGATAGGGAAGCATTCTGGCCAAAGCAGCTGACAACAGATTATTTATCATATTTTAAACTACTGAACAGGTTTTAAGGGCTTTGTGAGTTAATGACTTCAGATGCAACACAAAGGAAGTGGTTTTTCTTTATTCTGACAAACCCTCTCTTACCTAAAGCTTATCATCAAATGTCAAGTTAAATATTTAGCTGCAGGAAACCATTCCCTCCATAATGAGCAGCTCCTTTATTTGATGAAAATGACTCAGGAGGAGCGAGTACACAGTCCTAGTCCTGCTTTTCTTGTTTTAACAATAGCTGTTAAAACCACATCCACCTGAGGTTGTGCAGACATGTTGGTGTACAAACCTCCCAGACATTTAATACCTCATTAGATGTGACCTCATGTCTTTTTCCCATGTCTATGAATGTTTTTTTTCTTTTGGGTGGAGACAGCAAGGACAGATTGGTTTTGTAATGTTCTGCAATGTGCCGGAAGTATGGAGTCATGCAGGGAAGAGGGTAATGGATGTGGATATTTGAATAAAAACAGACGTCCAGTATTAGAATAACTTATTTCTGGTTTTTTTTGACTAATCAAGCCATTATTAATCCTTCAAAAGGCGTAATTCTTTTCTATTTTGTGCTTTTGCATCCATAAGGATAACCTGAAAGTGCTGAGTCACCCTCATCCTGATGGGACAGGGCTGGGTGGGGGGGTGTCTGCAGCTCAGTGAGAGCAGGTTATAATAGAGAGTTGTTTCCTGTCAGGCTGCACAGCATCATACTCAAAACATCACTGTCAGGGTTTTGTCTGTTTATTCCACTTTTTTCCTTTTTCAAGTGTTTTTCACATAGTCTGCATTATTCTGCTTCCATGCATGTTATACACACAAAAACACTTTTATTCTATTTTTGGGACTTTACTCCACAAGTGTGCTTCAGTTTGACCTAGTCTAGAATAACAAGCCACCAGTGGCACAAAAGCAACAAGGCCGGGTTACAGACAGCACTGCTGTTCTCTTGGGAGTTATTCGTTCTGACGAGAGTTCCCAGGTTACCTTTTGCTTGAATGAACCTAAAATATCCCAACTCTCCTCCCGCCACTACCCCAGCATGTGCAAACAGCCACATGCATCTTTACTGTGTGTTATCAAGTAAAACTGTGGACATAGCAAAATGAAATCATATATGCATAACAAACACCCCATTAGCCGTCTTTGTCAACACTAGTGTTCATATGTGAACACACACAACACACTGTTGGGAAACCTAAGAGTAGTTTAATAATGTTTTAACCACAGCAGCATGCAATTAAGTCACGTGCTTACTCACTCGTAATTTTGGGGTTTTCAACATGATTGAACAGAAAGCTACGAGAGGAATAATATAAAGAGGAGGAATGTTCTCAAGTTTGGACATCACACTGGTCTGATTATGTTTATAGCCGATAGCATCCAACTGTCTAGGTGTACACAGCAAACTCAGCATGCTCAAATTAACACTGTCAGAGTTAAATTCAACACTTTTAAAGTGTCTATATGGGTCCTCACCAGTAAGAGTTAATTAAATCTTTTTGGAGAGTTGGTAATTTAACTCTGATTTAGTGTGAAAAACCAACTCTTCTGGAGTTGACAATTTAACACCAGTGTTAGAGTTGATATAGTAACTCTTGACACCAGTGTGGAGTCTGCAAATGAACTCTGCAGGTGTTATAGGTTCAGAGCTTTTCAGGAGTTATTTTGTCTAAAATGACACCTACAGAGTTGATTAAGAAACACTCCTTTCACTCGGGTTTGACTCTCATGTCAGTGCTACAAATCAACTATTCAACTCTTTTTAGTGTTAAATTAACTATTCGTAGTGTTAAAGGTGAAGCAATTGATCTTTTTCTTCTGGGTGGATCACCTAAACCATTGGTCCGCATAGCTGTCAATTTCTGGTGAAGCCAATCCTGGGTTAGTTTTCACTTCCTGCGCATGTGCACTGCGTGCACCCCCACGCTCTCATGGAAACCAGGAAGAGGCAAACCCGGTCCGGTTTGGCTCTCCTCAGACGGCGCTGTCTGCGTTTTTCTGCTCGAGAGGTAAGCTAACGTTCAGCATGCTATTTTTACGGCCAGCAGCTGCTTGTAAACAGGCGCTGGTAGAGTGTTGCGCAACGCGGAGAGGGCGGTTCTTCCCTGAAATTCAGAAACATCGATCGCTTCACCTTTAACTATTCTTAGTGTTAAATTGGACCAACACCCCAAAATTAACACTTTAAATTAGCTGTGTACAAACATGTGTAACTCGGTAACACATAAAGCGCTTCTAAAAGTCTGCATTTGCTTTGTTGTTGTTAAAATATATGGTGTATAAGGTACCACACCCAGAAGTCTCCGTCTCCGGCCTGATTTCCTAACTAGTAATGTTGTGATGGCCACAGAGATGCGGTTTGTTCTGATAAGCCGGTAAAACACATCATAGGCGTAGACACATCCTTAAATTAGCATGTCCCAACCCACTTTAAAGTTTTCACTATATAAACGGTGGCAGCAATGCTAACCACTGAACTACATTAGCCTGAGCTACTGCTAATGCTAGCCCAAACTACAGCTAACGCTAGCCCTAGCTACTGCTAACATCCTTGTTGGACGAGAGGAAAACAGCAAAGAAGAATGTCGGAGCACACACGTTCCAGGTCCAGGATGTACTGGGAATATCCAGACGAGTGAATGCCAGATGGAGCCATAGCTTGCTAGCATCATTGAGCCATCGGGGAAAACAAACCAATCATCACACAGCTTATTTAATTTTCATGTCCTGGCTGTGTGGGTGGGGTTAACTAGTCTTTCTATTATAGGGCTTTTTTATGGGGTTGTGTTTGGCTGTTTGTCAGGGCTCCTGGGCCGTTTTCAGTCCCAACAGTGTTTCATAAGCTTTATAGATGCTCAAAGATCATTTTCTGATCTTAAAAAAAAAAGTTGTTCTTGGACCCCTTTAAAGTGTTAATTTGTGGACATTATTGCTTTAAAAAACATTTCATTCTTGTAGTTCTACATTTTTAATGTGTCTCCTAGATAGACGTTTTTGGTAAATTTCACCAGGACATGGTTAATAAAGACGAGTGCAAAGAGGCACCAAGTTAGACTGAAAAGGTTAACTAACATACCTGCAGGTCGTCATAGCGATAAAGGAGGCCTGTCTGTTGCTCTGCATAAGTGTTGTGTCTTGTGTTGAGGAAATAATGTAAATGCTGCAGAGTTTGGAGATAAACTCCCTGCAGATGTGTCGGCTTATCACTAGAAGTGTTTTTGGTGCATTTTTCTTCTAGAACATGAGAAGCACTTCACCCTTCTGATAGACCAAACATCCTGTGGAGATGCTGTTGAATTGAGTTTCTATTTGTTAGTGAAATTTTTATAGCAGGGTCTGATTGTATAAAATTTTGCATAAGGACATGCATTGTCCTTATGCACACTTCTGCTTTTTAGGATCCATTATTTAAACAAATTTTTCAATTTTTGCTCAGTTTTTAACGACATTTTCTTTTCTTTTCCAGCGTCCTTCTCCCAGTACAGGTTTGAGGATAGTGGAGCCTCTACAATCACCCGTCCCAGCTCCTCAGGCTCTGGACAGACCTACACCCCCACCGGGACCCCTGACCCCAGCTTTCCCCTCAACCGCACCTCCACCAGCAAAAGCACCAGTAACTATGCTGCAGCCAAAGCAGGTAAAGCACCCTGAAAATTGAACCCGCGTGTTCAGAATGCTCGGAGAGTTGTGGTTAAACTGTTTGTGCTGCAGACTCGTTGCTCTTCAACAAGATTGACGAGAGACAGAGGTTGGCCCGTGAGCGCAGGGAGGAGCGTGAGAAACAAAACGGTGAGCATTCTTTCATCTGGTCCGGTTGACTCGCTGCAGAGCTGATGCCTAACTGAGCTTTAAGCAAATCCCTCACTTTTCTTGTTTGCCCCCTTTTTTAATTTCTTTGGACACATTGTAGGTGAGATTAGTTGGTAGCTGTGGTGAAGTGGCCGTTTCCTTGGATGTTACATAAAGCCCAGGCCAAAGCCGGGCACCCTGTTGCCATGGAGTTCATCTTATGTAATGGTGGCAGGTTTTAGGGAAAGCTGGTGTTTTTTGTTGTAAAGCTGTTTGTTATTTAGGTGTGTTACCGCTGATCATAATTTACAGAAGTCAGTCGGTTTGGCTCCATGTAAAGGAGATCAGGGATTTGCTAAAGCTGAGTCACGTGACGTGCCCTTCTCCTGTTGTGGGTACACGCCTGTGTAAAGTTACTAATGCATGCAAGCATCAAAACAACGTGTGTGTCGATGTGCATTCTTCAGCCGTCAAGGAGGCCCAGTGGCAGGCGCGCGAGGAGCGGGCCAAGCAGCACTATGAGAAGCACTTGGAGGAGAGGAGGAAAAGGCTGGAGGAGCAGCGGGTGAAAGAGGAGAAACGACGAGTCGCCGTGGAGGAGAAACGACGGCAAAAACTAGAGGAGGACCGGGTACTTTCAGCTCACTGGTTGAATAAAAGTCTGATCAGACATTTTAACCGTAATACCAAACAATAACCAACACTGGAGCCTCTATATTTAGAATATTGACTGAGCTCATCAAATAATTATTTAGAGTATTTCATAAGTGTAAAACTGGTGTGATGGGTTCATGCTTTAGTGCCTCTGACAGAACAGGTTGTAACTAATGGTTTTCTGCCTGTCGGTGTGTCTGAAGGTGCGTCACGAGGCGGTGATCCGCCGTACGCTGGAGAAGAGCCAGAAAACCAAACCAAAGCAAAACCGCTGGTCTTGGGGCGGAGCGCTGCACACAAACACTCCCAGCACCACAGCTGGTATGCTAACACACCTTAAATACACAAACACGCTAAAGTGTCCCAGAGACGTCTCACAGGGCTGTTTCCCCACATTTCATCATCTGATGTGTCTTCTTGGATTATTTTAAATAATTTTGCCGTTTACTCACACCTCCTTCTCTTTGTCCTTTCCTCTCATTCTTACGATCATGGCTCTTTTCCTCCCTCTCCCCCCGGCCTCTGCTCTTTTCTTCTCCTCTCATACCTCTTGGTCCAGGTTTTGTTGAGTCTGCTTTCCTCTATCCGCTCGACCTTGCTGGACTGGAGCACGTGCAGAGTGCTTTCAGTCTCTACCACAGATATGGAATGACGTCTCAATGTGAATATTACAGTATTGTGTCAGTTAGAGCGCTAGCAGTAGCTTAGCAGTCGTAAAGCGTTGCCTTAGCTCAGACTGTAGGCATGAGTAGCATGGTTAGCATTAACCTATGTTAGCATGTAGCTATTATATTATCACAGGGCATCCACACCCATTTCAGTTTTACGTGACCTAAAAAAACCTCATTTACTAATAATTTATTAGCATTTCTCTGTTAGCTGAGGTGATAGTTTGTCATATTTAACCTGAATTAGCCAACGTAGCGCTAGCTCTGGCTCCGTTTCTGACACTGGTCTCAGATAATGACTTTTCTATCCCATATTCTATCCTAGATGCTGACAGGAGGTCGGTGTCGACGGTGAATTTATCCAAACATGCAGACCCCGTCATTACCAAGCGCCTCTCCTCCTCCTCTGCCACTCTTCTAAACTCACCAGATAGAGGTAAAGAAATGAACACACACACGATCTGATTGTGATGGTTTGTCTTCAGCTGAGATCTCCTGTTTTAAATGGAATTTTGTTGACATGTTAGAGTCATCGTCATACCTGTTGTTGTTGACGGCTTTGAACAGCCTCATTTTGAAGAAATACTGTAGCTCTGAACAGATTGATGAGCCAACAGCTACATATTCAAATCACCCAGAATTGATCTATATTTCTCACAACTGAGGTTGTTCAGACCCCCGCTTCAAAAGATCCCTTTAAAACTTAGTGTTTTAATTATTCTGAAAGCTACAGTTTGGTAGCCTAGAATCTAGACGGTCTAGCCATGCTCCATTGGAACCAAAGCAGCAACCTCTGGTACCGGTCCAATCATAGCGCTCTACCAGCCAGGTGGGCGGGATGTTACTTCGACTGAGCAAAACTATAAATGGCCGTATATATGTATATGTGTATATGGCTTGCCAGGATAACAGTTTGGAGTAAAAAGAAGTTTAGCTGCTTCCTCACTGAGGATCAGATGTCTGTTTTTATTTCCTGTGACGGTTGATAAGAAGCTGCAGGTGAGATCAGCTACTAGAAATGGGGATGCTGTCTAATAATAATAACAATAATGTCTTATTTGTGCAGAACAAGAGCCACTGTTTTCCTCTTTATGCTCAGATGAGCTCACTTGATTTAGGAAAGCAGATCAGCTCATTTCCTAAACTGTTGTTTATTTTTGAGTGTTAACTGTTAGTTCATGTGTTGTTTGATGTTGCTGACAGGCTTACAGATGAGAACAGTCTCCACTCCTGTCATAAACAAAGCTCTGTCCAAGCCCCGCCTCCATCAGGGGAAGACCACGCAGCAGAAAAACACAGGTTTCCCATGAGGGGGGGGTGTACTTTTGTTCTCTCACACTCGATGTTTACAAGCTAAAAGATGGTGGGCTGGAAACTATTAAAAATCTAACCTCCTGATTATTAAAGTCCTGCTCTAGAATATGAGGACAGATTACAGTATTTACTGTAAATGTGGATGTTTACACTTTATCCGTGGGATTGGGATTCCCCCACTTTCATCGTAACCCCTTTCTCTAATCCGCTGTAGGAATATCCTGTCTTTGTTTTTTTGTGGGACCACCGTGTCCTGTTAAAATCCTGACAGGAAAAAATGGCTACCACCTTTAAAAATTAATTAAATTTATTTTTATAAAAACGTGGAGTTAAATGCACCTTTCTACCATTTATTATGTAGCTAAAACAAGGTAAACGTTAATAAATGTTATCAAAATAATTTGTGTAGTTTTCAGCCCATCGTCATCTTTTGACTGCACATCTAAACTCTAACCCAGCTCTGCAAAGCTGCATGTTTTACATCATATTTTATTCTGAGTCCCAAGGTTCAAGGTGCTATTTGGGTTTCATTCATTATCATTCAATCCAGATCAGATATTTAGTTTTGTTGCATAAAGCGCAGCGTTTTCCTGAGATGATCGTGTGTTACGGTGAAATAATAAATCAGAAAGGGTATTTCTCTGAGATGCAGGTGCAGTTTGACCTTTGTCATTTATTGCTCTCCCTTCTGCATGTTCCCTTTATGTTTGCACACTAATTCAGGGTGTTTGTTTCTCCTAACCACCAGCCTGGTGCATGTGGGTGTGTGGGCGGGGCGGTTAAACTTCACCTCAGCTCTCAGCTGCTCGGCCAGAGGGAAGGGATGGCTGAAGGCTTATCTGCTTTGACTGATTCCTGGGGCTGTTTAAAGTCTGAGCGCTTATCAACCCTCAGCTGTTACCTGTGTTCAGGGTTGCGGCGCCTTCCGTTGACGCCATGGGAGAGCAGCATGGTGAACCGCCTGCAGCAGCCAACACACTCTTATTTGGCCCGCAGCCGCAGCGCCATGAGCCTGTCTGGAGAGCAAACAGGTAACACACACACCCGTTAAACCCCTCCTGGTGTGTTAGTTCTAGTTAGCAACAAAGGTCCTCACTAATCACCACTTCCTGTGTTAGAGGCATTTCTATTATTTATGTGGGAGCTTCTGCTCCAGAGCACTTTCAGATGGTTAATAAGATTTAGCCAGATTTAAAACTGGCTATATCAGACACACACACACACACACACACACACACACACACACACACACACACACACACACACACACACACACACACACACACACACACACACACACACACACACACACACACACACACACAGTTACAGAAGCAGCAGCAAACCAATAACCTTTGGGTTTTTATGTCATTTTAGGAGCTTCTTAAAGTATTTTTGGCCATTTTGAAATATTTTTGAAGATATATAACCATGTTAGGCAAAGACATGGATACCTAGACGCCCCACTGGGCGCTGGAGAGTGCAACAGTGTCGCCGCCATATTGGATGGGTCTCCTTACTCTCCAAACTCAATGCAGAGTGGGCAACTATGCCCGCTTTTGTGCAGTCTATGGTTGCAACAACAGGTGTGCTATTGAAAACAGATCACGCAGGATTACTATTAACTTTTCTAGCCTATCTGTTGGGATTTTATATTTTAATTTATTTTGTTTAATTATGTTTATATTTTAATTATCATGCCATACCATGTGTCTGATTTTGTGGAAAAGCTTGATAAAATGTGTTTTTTAGCTGGGTAAGCACCTTCCTCAGTAGAAATGAATGCACTGGGGGTGAATGGAGATCCATCTAAGATGGCGGCCGGCCACTACGGCAGCGCCAGTCCACGAGGCGTCTACGTATATATGTCTGTGGTGTTAGGGTTGGTTGAGATTATCGTACCTGTTGTAGCTATTTTCCTGAACAGCCTCTGTTATTAGAAATAGAGTTCCTATCCATGGGGATTGATGTGCTAACGGCTAGTCCAAGCAGGTGCCATCGTTAAACACCTCTGACATATTTCTATTTTTATACTTTTTTTTTCATTTTCGCTGTTTCTTGTGGATCCAAGGTTGTGTGGGAGTGATTTCTGTTGTTTTTACTGAAATAAGCGAGTGAAGCTAAATTTAGGTGCAGTGGAAACATTTTTTTAAAATGTTCACATAAGCTGCTCTGAAAATCTGGAGACGAGTCATTTTAAGATGACAACAATACACTCAGATCTTGGTTGTTTTTATTACAATCTGTCATCTCAACAGTCCTCCAGTAGAGTGTCGGCTCTTTATTTGAACTGAGGCTGTTCAGAAAGCAGGTGAGATGGGGGTAATTGTTTAGACGTTTATGAATTTTACCCAAAAACAAGTCAGAGTCATGTGTTAACCCAAGAACAGTGAATTGGTTTCTGATTCTCATGAGAAACCAGAAAATCTTCAACCCAAATATCCATTCTCTGACTTCTGGAAAATAAACGGCTGCAGAAAAGCAAATGTCACACTTCACTGAAATTTATCTGGCATCAATAAAAAACTGCCGGAAGAAGAAGTGAATGATTTTCTGGATGTGATCCTGTAACATTTCTGGTGTTTTTGTGGACTCTGATGTTTCTGAGCTTGATCTCTCTTCCACTTCCGGGGTGTTTAACATCATTTAGTGCTTTTGGGTTTAGTGTGTTTGCAGCTTTAATACCAATCAGCAGCACTAACTCTTTCTTTCTCTTCTGCTCATCTTTTCCTTTAAACCCACGACTCTCTCCTTAATAACCATCTAACATCCTGGTCCTTCTCTCCTGGTGTTTTCACTCCTTTTGCACCAAATCCCGACATTCTGTCACTATTCACGACTCCTCTAAAACCCTCTGAACCCTCGAACATCACTGTAGCCATGCCTGTGTGTCCTCGCTCAGTGTCCTGCCACCCCATGGGCGCCATGTCCTTCAAGGCCCTGCAGGCCCAGCCTCTTCCTCACTGCCGCAGCCAGGAGAGGAGCCTCAGCAGGGAGACGCCATCCTCCACGTCCACCACCCCGCGGAGGAAGACCACTGGGTCAACGCAGGTGAGACGTGATGTCATCCAGAACAGGAAGTCCTCCATTGACAAATATTGAAATGATATGACCTACAAGACCTAACCTTTGACCCAGACCGTCGTTGGTTAAAATTTAACCAACCATTAAAATAAAAACATAAAGTTTAAATAATGTGTTTGATCTTTTTTCACCAGAAGCTAAAAGATCGAGACTCTGTCAGGAAGTCGTGGAGCAACTTGTCCCTTCCTCTGAACCCCGTCCTGACTTTACCCCCCAGCAAATACTCTGCTCCTCCAACCAAAAAGAGCAGCAAGGTGGCAGCGCCCTCTCCTGGCAGGTAGGGGGAACTACATTTATTTTGGGATCATTTAAAATATGTTTTTTTAGGAGATTTGGTTATATTTAGTGTAGAAAATTAGTTTAAAATCAATCAGAGGCAAATGCTTTACTTTTTTTGGACAGACCTCCACAGAGGACATTAGGACGTCCCCCGACTCCCAAGCTGCTCAAGTCTCCAGGAGCAGAAGATGCAGGGAACCTCCGTCCTGTTAGGATCACACCTGAGAGCTCCCAGCCCTCCACTCCTACCAGAGCTGCAGAGGAGGAAGAAGAGCTAGCCCTCAGCCCTCCTCTACCCCGACCTCAGCCTCTGGGTCAGAATAAAACCCAGAGTGAGCCGACACCAACGGCAGCTCCTCCAGGAGCCGGCGGTCAGTCCGCTCTACGTCCAGATTCAGACATTCGTTCATTCAGCTGAGTCAGATTTTAATTTCTGATGCGTTGTAGAAAGTACCGGCAGCCCTCCAGCTACCAAACCGTCAGCAGGCACCACAGATCCAGAGGAGGCGAGCCGTATTCTGGCTGAGAAACGACGGCTGGCGCGGGAGCAGAGGGAGAGGGAGGAAGAGAAGAGGAGGCAGCAGGAGGAAAAGGCGAGGTACGCAGAAACAAACAACTCTACAGCTGTTTGTGTGATTTTGTATCTTTTGATCGTGATTTGTTTGTTTCTGCATAGACTGGCAAAGGAGGAGATGGCTCGGCGAAAAGCAGAGGAGAGGATGAGGAGAGAGGAGGAGGCTCAACGCCAGGCAGAAGAGAGGAGAAAGGAGGAGGAGGAGAAGGCAGCTGAGGAAGAGAGGCTTCAAAAGGAGAAGGAGGAGGCAGAGAAGTTCCAGAAACAGGTCAGGAAATATCTGAGCTTTAGAAGTAAAACCTGAGTTATCAGGGAGTCTGCTCCTGATCTTATAAATGTGTTTGCTTCAGAAAGAGGAGGAGGAGTCCAGACTGAGAGAGGAGGCCGAGCGACTGAGGAAAGAGGAAAGAGAGAAGCACTTTCAGAAAGAAGAGGCTGAGCGACTGGAAAGGAAGAAGGTATGGTCTCCCAGAGCCAGATATAATATTATTCACAATGGTTCAGGTGTTCTGATGTTCCTGTTTTGTGTTTAGCGTCTGGAGGAGATCATGAGGAGAACCAGACGCTCAGACACGTCAGAAAAGGTGGAAACCAGGGTGGAAACGAATAAAATGACCTAAATACCCGAGTGATCTTACAGTAATCTGTTTTTCTTTTAATCTGCAGAAAGTCAGGAACGGAGAGCATGCCGGTAACATTCTTATTATTCCAGATTGGTCTGTTCTCTAAAAACATTTATACACATTAATAGATTTTCTTTTTTTAATGCTCAGTGACTCCTGCCTCTCCTGCAGCGTCCACCTCCCAGAACACCAACGGCAACAGAGCGCCTGACCCAGACTCCAGCAGCGCGGCGCTGAGCCGCTCTGATCAGAGGTGGAGTTTCACACCTCACCCTCTCACCCGCTCGTTCACTCTCCAGGGTTTAAACGTTATTTCCATTCTGCTTTCTACAGGGAGAACGGGGAGTTTGAGGAGGTGATCAAACTACCTCCACATTCCAAGTTGTCTCCTGCTGAAGGAGAGGAGATGGAGGAGGAGGGTAGAGTTGCTGTCGTAGCCTTCATGGAGAACGGCGTGGTTAAGCCTCTGAGTGGAGCGGAGGATCTATCAGTCCAGCAGGGACCAGGTCAGTAAACCTAAGCTGCTTCTCTGTAGGAGGAGATGTGGAGAAGATGCTGTTGGTACGGCTGGGATGCAGGAGCCTGGTGCTGATGGAGCGGAACGTTTGTTTTACTGGTTTTACCAAATTTTTCATTGATGTGGTTGTACCTTCTGTTTAGCTGTCATGGTTGCTAGGCGATGGGACGTACGGTGATGAAGCAGGAATAAATATGAAGGATAGACTGTCCAAATTCAGTCCCTCACTTTGGGCTTATCCGTCGAGGAAGTACCCGACCTACGTGGACCGGGTCACATGGGTCCTTACGGTGTTCAGTGTTGACATAAAACATTCAGGCGGTCCAGAAAAAGGTCCAATTCTCACCTCAGCTTTTATTCAGAAGTGTTATTTCCTACCTGCACAATCTGTATAGTCCATACTTGACTACTGACTGTTGCACATACCCTGCGTAATTTACGTCCCTTTATATTTAGATGGTTTTCTTGTATTTTTGCATGCTTCTCTTGTCTTATTATCTATTTTATAACTAAATCTATACTTTTGGCATCGGGGTGGGCAGCAAAGTAAGAATTTCATGTGCAAGGAAACGTGTTTCGTTAGTTCTTATGAAAATAAAGCTTTGAATCTTGAATCTAAATATATTTGGCGGTTCTGAAATGATTGCACCTCGATGTCAAAAATTGACTGAAAAATGTTTAGAAGTTTGGAATTTTTAACCTGATTTGTGTCTGAACCCTGTTCTTAGTGAGGAGCGGAGGTCTAATGTACACATTTGCAAAAGTAATATTTATGAAAAGTGAAATAAGTATTTTCCAAACCGTTAAATCTAAAACCAGATTCCCAGAACATTAATTAAATAATGATTTAATCTTTGTTAGCGTTTCTCAGCAGCTGAACTCTTTATTTTTGTGTTTTTAGATGTAGCCTGACGTTGTTCTGGGACCTGATGATTCCAGACCCACAGAACCTGAAGAGGAGGTCCGATTAGAGAAACGTGGAGCTGTAACCACACCAGCTTTCTCTCATGCTGCAGTCGTTTCCTAAAGCCTCCCAGGGAAAAATCTCTTTTTTCCCTCTGCGAAGTCAGGACGGAGCTCATCAGTCCTGATTCCTGGTGCAGCCTCAGCCCTCCAGAACCACAGGCCGCTGAACTCCTACTACCCCACGTGACGTGCGAGATTATGAAGAAAAACCTTTAAATAATGTAAACTGAGATTAAGTCTCCAGCTGTCATACTTGAAGAGTTTTTGTTGCTGTAGAAATGCTTTAATCACATCTCCATCATCGGCTAAATCCATACGACGACGGCAACGTTTCACACTAACTACTTGAGTTTTGCTGCGTCTACAGTGTTTAGAGGTTATTGGGGTGACTGAGTATTACATTTAGGTTTAATAATGAAAATAAAATCTTTTTCTGTTGTAAATTTCTGATTTTTTTTTTTAGGTTTATTTAATTTCTGTACAGATGTGTTGAATCTTTGCCTACAGCCTGTATTTGTTCAGATTTAGCAAGAAAAGGAAGTGTTTTGGGATTAGAGCCGTTTTGTTTACCTTCTTACTGTTTAACCTGCTGCAGCCTGTCCCGTGTAATCTCACCACCCTGTGGTAAAACTGTTAAGATTAATAAATCATGATTAATTTGATCCCTCGGATACAAAAAATGCTGCTAATTTGATGTCCGGTTGCCTTACTGCACTGTTCCTGAACACAAGAGCTGTCATGTTAACCTCTTAGTCCCTCTTGGAGCTTTTGAATAGAGGCAAGGTGAAGTAAAGTTTTTACTTCCATCATCTCAAAGAAATAAACTTTAAATGTTTTGTGCTGCAGGTTTCTGTAAGTAGTGAAAAGAATACTGTTTAACACTTGATCCTTTAAATAATACAAAGTTTATTTTTCTCACGCCTCTTCATAGGAGAGCAGCTGGGATGAGTTGTGTATTACTGGATTCTCTGTACAGTTCTATGACTTGGAAAATAAAACTGGAATGATTTTCTTCCACATGAACACAGGTCACACTTTGTACATTTATTGTAGCAGAAACCAAAACAACCACAGGAAAAGTGAAAAATCTGAATACTACAATATTTTTACATGTGTAGAAGACTGAAAAAGATGTAAAAGAAACATTTAAAACAGACAAAACCAGTAGAAAGAGGAAAACTGAGTGTTTGGATCTCACTTCAACAGTCTGGGAGCATGTCAGTAATCTGTAGTTAATGAAAACTTGTAACGTCCACGCCAGTAACCCTCTGACTCAGTCCCAGCTTCACCAGTAGAAGGTTTTCGTGAGGAAACTGGCAGCCGTGTTGAGCCAGCTGCCGCTCGAGTCTTCCTTCGCTGCAGTGCGGGAAATGGCTCGGTCCACCTCCCTCTCTGGGCTTTCCTCGTCCTCTGGGAGGTAATCTGGGAGAGCTGAGTTTTGCTGCACCTGCACTCCGCTCGAGTTCAGCGCAACGTAAACCTGAGCACATTGGTACGACAGAAAACGAGTTTTAGAAGTTTAGTGGGAACTTGTGCTGAGATCTTCATTAAAGTTTTCTAAAAAGGTCAGTCACCTCCTCTCCTGCCTCATTTTTCACCACCTGCTGAGCTGACAGCACCTTAGTGGCAGCGATGGCTGATGCCAGAGTCTGCAAAAGGAAAACCATGAAAGCAAGTTCATCTTTATCAGTTTAAACGCACAAACTTCTTTTTCTTTACTGTGACTTTCTCAAGGATTTTGACCACTAAACGGACATTTTTACCTCAGTGGGAAGGTCTGAACGGATGCGGACCGTACATCTCTTGGAAGCCATTTGAAAAGTGAAGCTGATCACTCCTTTGACTTTCAGAAGAGCCTCCTCGCATAAGCTTCGCTGGTGCTTAATAACAGATTAAAAGACAAGAAAACTTGCCGTAAATTAACAGCTTGTAAGAATAAATGAGTGTTTCCTTCAGCTAGTCTGCTTACAGTGGTCTCCATCCCCTGGATGTGTAGTGTGACAGATTTGGCCTTCTTGTTGGAGGAATTGATGAAGAACTGGGACTTCTTCCGTCTCTGTCTCTCTGGCGTGCGGGGTGCAGGATTTGTAGGCGAAAGCAGAATGCCGTAAACCTCCTTGGCCAAGGCTGTGATGTCAATAGACGGGCCCTCCCTGTATGAAGACATAATCAGTCTGAATGTCAATAGTTCTTCAGGAAGTCATCTCCCTTTAAGTGTTAGGAGTTTTTATGTCTTCACATTTCTTTGATTCAACGTAAAAAGTATCATGCACTGGAATGTGAGAGATAAAGAAACACATAACCATCATAAAATATTCAAAGACCTTCTTAAAAAATAAAAATATTGCTAATTTTAAAACTTCACAAGAAAGTCTGGCTGCTTGGAAGCAAAGCTTACATTTGGAATCAGTTGTCTCATGGTAAAATATTAATCTAACCACACCAAATCTCCTCACCTTTGGATAAGATTTTCCAAGCTCACCATCATGCCCAGTTCATTCTTCATGATGGGAATGTTGGGAGGCATTTCAGCCAGATAACGGAGGGTCTGAGCACAAAACAAATCAGTTTTTTAATCCAGCTTTAATGTGAAAAACTGTAAACACGAGTAGATCCAGCACCTGTAGAGTTGCAAACAGAACTTCTGGATTCTTGTGATCCAGGAACAGAACCAGCCCAGGAAGACAGCCCTGGTCCTGAACTATCACCTCTCGGTTCTGCGGCTCAGAGGCCAGATCCCGCAGCTGACACACCACCGACAACGCATCCATCATCTTTAAACCCACTGAAACGGGAAGACGCATTCAGACACCTCGGCCATTTCTAACGTTTGGAAACAAATACCAAATATATGCAGTGGTACGTGAAAATAAAGATAAATATTAATGTTAAACATACAGTGTTGAGTACTCATATTATGGACAAATATATCTAATAAACGCTAAATAAGCGCTGATGGTTAACTCTTTCCGCTTTGTTGTGGCTAGCAGCTAATGAAGCTAACCGACGTCTTTTGACTTCATGTTGCACTAATTCAAAATAAACTTTATTTACTCACACAGAACTGCTTACACGAAAACACAGAAATTACGTAATACTATATCCTGATAGTAAAATATCTGAAAATAATTTCGTGATGTTTCCTTACCAAAAGAAGAAGTAGCTCGTGTACAAAAATACAAATTTGGTGCGTTTCTTCCTCGTGCCACCTCATTGGTCGCCAAACGTCTGGTGACACGTTTAGATCAGCCTCTGCTATTGGCTAATCATTCTGCTTCTGTTTTCACAGCCAATCAGTAATGGGTTTGCTGCTGCGGCTTTATTTGAGTTCACAGCTCGAACGCACGAGGAAGGAAGAAAGACTATCCAGTTTTTTGCTAAGTTTTTCAGCACTAAACACAAAATTTTACATTTCCAGGAAGGAATCCAGGAGACGTTTAGCCACTGAGGCGTATCTTGTTTAATATGGAGTCGAACTGAAGGTGAGCGCATGTTGTTTCTAGTTACCTGACTTGTCCAGGGCTTCAGGTACGTTAGTTCTGATGATCCGAGCAGCTTTTTGTCCGCATTGCTCAATCGGGACACTTTTGGTTGTTTTATTTAAAATATTTAGCCAGATCAATGTTAGATGGACGACCCATATCGCTTATTAGCAATATTTAGTATCAAGTCAATAATAATGTTGTTTTGGATGAATTATATATTAGTGACGTAATTTGTGAACACTGGACTAATTTAATTCAATAATTCTTCTGAATAATAATAATGCAGCTGCAGACACTTTCATGTTAGGTTATGATTTAAAAGAATAAAATGCATTTTAAAACTTGATTTTTGCAGGAATCTGTGTTTATTTTTGTTATGCTGTGTGCTTTCTTCTCGTTTCAGGTGAGAAGTATGTAATTTCTGGCCTCTCACCAAGTCAGTCAGCAGAAACAGAAGCTTTGCAGCCGTCAGCTTATGCAGGGGAAAGTCCTTGCAATGTCTTTAGTAGAGGATATTCTGGATGTGCTGCGCATGGTCCTGGAGTATTTTGGTGTACCTCCAGACATGGTAAACACAATAAGGATGGTGATATTGTTTTTAAATGCCAAGAAAATTTGTTCTTCTAGTCTTTTATATTTGCTAATGTGAAATTTTACATATTTGTTTACGATTATACTGATTTTTGTAGCTGGTGCCTGTGTGGGACAGTCAGCTGTGTGGTCAGAATCGCAGCATCGTGAGGATGATTGGAACAAATCTTCCTCTGGAGCCGACTCCACGAGTTCATTTTCAGGTGCAGTAAAACCATTTTTAGATGCTCCATATGAAGTTAGAAGTTTTCCTAAGTGATTGTCTCATCTGTGTCTCTGCTCTGCCTTCAGATCCCTCTCATGACATATAGACCACATGGATGTGGTGATGTCACAGTGGACACACCAGCAGTCCCCTCGTTTGCTGACGTCTTGTGGGTGTTTGACGATGAGGGGGAGAAATTTGCCAAAACCAGGTAAAAACACAATTAATTACAACACTAATACAAAAAAGTATACTTTAGGAATATAAAATCTCAGATATAGAACAGAAAACTGACTGAAAGACGTTCTACATGCATAGCAGGTAAATATGATCTCTAGATGTTTGCGTTGTCTGTAAATAGTGTAAACTTTTGTTTTGTTGAAAGATAAAAGTTTGGTTTGAGTTTTTAAACTTCTATTTGGGACACAAAATTTTCAAAGAATATTAACGAGATGTTAGGTAGTGGCATCTACACTGTATAGTTAGGAAATATTAAGATACCTAGTATTGTTCTTTGAGGAACACCATATTGTTTTGGTCTGGTGACCATAAAAAAATAGTTTTTTTTATTAGACATTTGTCTTGCTGAAAATTAAACAAGATTAGCTGCTTTGAATGCTTTTAAAAAAATACAAAATATTACATTGCACGAATTATTTGTAATCATATTTGTACAGTATATGTTTTATAAGTTAGTTCCAGCCGTGTCACATGAGTTTTACGGATTCTGTAATGATAGTAAATAAATAGGACAAGTACACGCTAGCGTTACCAAAAACCTGGAAAGTTACAAATTGGTTAAATCATTCATAGATGAAACTGAACCACCTGATTTGAAATAATAGAATAATCTTTACGATTTTCAAGCTGTAAGGTGTAACACCGCCTCTGTAGGCGATTAAACATGATTGTTAGCAAGACTCAGAATAGAATTCATCATGTTTTTTTTTGCAGACAGCTCCTGAAGCTTAATTCTGTCTCTGTTTCCTTTTTATTGTTGTAAAAACTCAGATTTTTGCAGCTCTGAGATTTTTATTTTTATTTTTGCATAACTTATAAATGGCATAAAACACCTTTTTTTAACGTAAACAGATTTTTTATTTTATTATTTTTAATATTTATTCAGTGGATGCAGATTATTTTGTTGCCTTATTCACACAATTAATTACTTTTTTTAGTAAAGTTCAATGTAATTGTGTCATGCTACATGAATGCTAAACGCTAACCGTATGATTGTTGTGTTGTCCTAATAGGAACCATTTACGTCCAACAAAGAACGGAGATCTGATCCGATACCCTGGTCCGACGCCGAGTCAAGCTCCGAGAGGAACGTTTGTCAGACAGAAAACGGATCCTGAAGCTCTGAAAAAGATCTCGGAGCTGGAGAGTGAACTGCTTAAACTACGAGCTCAGATAGCAAAGATCGTTACGGCTCCTTCCTCAGGTAGATCAGGGCTCAAATTAGGGCTGGGCGATATATCGATATTTTTAAAATATCGATAATAATTTCAAACAAGATATAAGATGACTTTATATCTTTATATTGATATAACTAGTCAAGCTGCAGAGCAAGCTAGCCGCTAGCGGCTATCGCTAGCGGCTAGCTTGCTCTCTAAGCGGTCATTACATGTATTCTCAAGCGTCTGCTCAATCATGAAACTTCTGGGTCAATGTTCTGCTCTAAACGTTACCTTTGGCTAAATATTCTAAATAAGCGGGAAGTCGTCTAAATGTTGAACCTTTTTTAATATGTTTCAGGTCTAACCGAGTCCCAGAATGTCCCAGGTTCACCTGTGATGTCCCGTCCTCCAGTCCCGACTCTCACCTCCACACCTCGCTGTGCTCCCCCTCCTCCTCCTCCCCCTCCACCACCTCCTCCTCCCTGCTCTAGCTCCTCATCGTCGTCCGTGTTCGAGCTGATCAAACAGCGCCGGAATAATGGAACCAACTCAGAGCTGAGAGAGTCAGAATCTAAAGCGATTCCTTCCATGTTGGAAGTTCTGAAGGACTTGAATAAAGTGAAGTTACGCTCAGTGGAAAAGTGAGTTTTCTGCTGTAATACATTTAGTTGTATGGCTTTATTTCTCAGTGTAAAGCCTTTATTTCTTTTTTTTTCATCATTAGATCACCAGGAGGCAGGCCCGTCAGGAGGAGGCGCAGTAAAGGAGCTGCTGCGTTGCTTAGCGACCCGGCAGCTCTCATCGTTGAAGCTCTAAAGAGAAAGTTCGCCCAGAATCACCGACATAACTCCTCCGACAAAGAGAACTCGCTAGAACTCTCTCCGTTCAGCAGTCCAGAAACACCTAAAGTACGTCTTCAGACACATGCCTCACACGTCCATCACGTCGGCAGACGCTTTAACCTGATTCTTCTGTTGCAGGTTTCGCTCCACAGCAGACGCAGTCAGGGCCGTCGCCATTTTTGATCTGGTTAAAATGACGACACGGCCAACCAGCAGATTTCCTTTTAACGGACCTCTTCAGCAGCTTATGGTTTACAAACGTGTTCCTTTTTGCTTTTTTATTTTCAGTTATTGTTTGTCTCATTTTGGTCAAAGTCCTTGTTTCTGTTTTTATCTGTCAATCTATAAGTAACCTGGTTTTGTCTTTGTATAATAAAGCCTTTTTGTTTTTAATGTGACATGTTTGCTCAGAATGGGATTATATTTAGGCAGGTGTGCTGTAGGTTTACCTACCTGCTCTAATGGTTTTAGACTCCTTTTATCAGACTTTCAGTCTTATTTTGTGTTGAATGGGACGAATGAGTGTACAGTCTGAGGGATGTGGCTCTATGCAATTTTACAAGCTGTTTTTATTTCATTAAAATTAAATTGCACTATTTTAAAAACTCTGTTCTGTTTGTGTTCAGTAACATGATATATTTTTTAGATTTCTGGTTTTTAGGACAGTGAGATGTCAAATGAAAACCTGTAATATTTTTAATCATCTTTTTAATTATATAGGCAATATTTGGGTTTATTGTTGTAAGCCAAATACAAACTATATTTATAAAGTACAAGGTAACAGAATATACAGTGAATGTAGTGATTTTTTTGAATCAGCTGTTACTCTGGCTCCCTCTAGTGTTAGTTTATTAGCGCTACAGTTTTCCTGAACATTTTAATGCAAGTGTTTTTTTCCTTAATGACCTTGAACACATCACCGGACTTGTTAGTCATCGGTTTTTCACAGATGCGTTTGGCTAACTTGGCCAGGGTCTATAGACACATTTACTCACATCATAAATGTTTTCACAAGCTCTTAATAACAGGGTTTCACCCAAACAGGCGGCGTTCGACCAACCAGGGCGGATACGTGACGCGCCAAAAATTGGAGTGACTGCAGAAGTGTCTTCTTGTAGCTCGGTCTCTTCTTTACAGTCGGATCTCTAAAACTAACGATGGTAGGTTTATGAAACACACGATTTAGTTGACTAGCTGTGCTAAATGAGGATATAAGTGTTGTAAATGTTCAAACTCAGTGAAGTTGGTGAAATTATAGCATGAATATTGAGGACCGGAAACTGTTTTTTAGGAATGGTAAGTTAACCGCAATTGTTGATCGATTAATAATTTCCTTTATAAAAGCTCTAATCTCGGTTCTGTTATTTGTTTCTGTCAGTTCCTCTTTTAAAATTTAACTCGACATCAAGGCATTATCGACGCACTCGCCCATGAATGCAACATTTGGGAAACCCAACGTGCTTTGATCACTTTAATGGTCAAGCTAGACTCGAGCTCGCAGAGGCCTTCTTGCGTGGGAGGAACTTGACCACACTCTAACAAGAGTGTAGTCCTCAGGCTTACCTTTCTACTGACTTGGACTCAGGAAACGTGCTGGCCAAGAGAGTTTTCTCCACAACGTTCCTTGTTCTGAATCCCACCGACTGGTGGTAGAAAGTATCGTGGAATCCTGAAGCCGTGGCTCCCTGAGGTCAGGGCCAACTCCAGGTCCAGAGATGAGTCTGTTGACTTCGGCTATTCCCTGGGTTTCTGGGAAAGGATTCAGTTATTCCTAGACTAGGACCCCCCTTATGAGAAAGGAGTTCTAGTTTATTAGAGTGAACTAAATGTAAAATGACTCTCAGGAAGCGATCTTTCTTTTTGGGTTCTTCCAGCAGCAACCCTTTTAATGAATCACACGTTTAAAGCAATGAAATCAGCCAAAAGGCCACAATATAAATCATACAAAACAGAGTAAGAAAATCCATGTTTTTTTAGGGTTTTGTTATTTTATAATTTTTTTGGTTGATAAGATAAAACAAGAATAAAGCAATAAAACTACTCTAAGCTGCAAAACGATGCATTAATAGTAGGGGTGTAACAATATCCAAATCTCACGATACGATATCGTCACGATACGAACCTCACGATACGATATTTATTGCGATATTGTGGGGAGGCTCACGATAATAAGACTCACAACATAAGCCTCTTTTATAAGACACACCGTGCCGGCAAATCAGCGTAATATTACCGCAACGTGTTTCTTATGAACGCGCCATGGCGGCATCACGTTGCGGGAATTTTGCAGCATTTGTGCCGCCACGCTTGGTAGTAATATTGCGGTAATATTGCAGCTTAGCCGGTCTTATAAACGCACATTAAGCCTTGGCGCAAAAGAGGGTGGTGTCATGACCACGCGATGAATTAATGCCGAGCTCCGGCCGGGAACGTGACAAGTCCACGACGATATTGTGGCAATTTTACTACGACGATATCGCGATATTGCCAATATTGTTACAGCCCTAATTAATAGCTATGGATAAAAACTTTAAAATTGATAAGGTAAAATTATGAGCAAATATTTGAGCTAAATATTTTGATTAGCTGGCAGAAGGTAATTAAGTAAAGCTGCAAACAGTAGATTAAAATGTAAAATTAATCAAATGTGAAATAAGGAAATAAAGGCTGCTATGGAGTCCTTTACTGAGAACGCTCGAAAGTCTTTCTAGAATAATTAGACGGTTTTGTTAATTAGAAGATCATTTCTAGTTTTCCATTCGTATTTTATCGGTTCTACTCAGCATTTGTAATATGCCGCTTTTATCCTGTTTTAAAGGTTCTTTATTTACTTATACACATATGCTTTTATACATGTATAAATAAAATTGCAGCGCAAATAAGCACTGAATGCCTACTGCCGTTCTGCAACATCAGCGCCTGGAAACGCTGGTTCTGAGAGTCTGTTAATCCGAAGGGGTACGCCCTCCGTTGGCTCTTTGGACCCTTATTTTTAAAGGCTATGTCAAAGAGCGACTATTGGTCTTCACCAGATGCTTTTGATGTTTCATTAAAGGACTCCTGCAAACCAGACAATTACATCGTTAATTTCTGCACACAGTTTGTGCTGCAGATTGCTGTGTTCACCACAGGTTCCTGTACACAGACTCTGCTTCATGCTTTGCAGAAAGGCACAGCTGAACATCAGCAGGGTTTCCCCCAGAAAACTCGCAAAGCCCGGTGGTAGACAAGCCCACGGGCGACCCACTGTGTTTTTGTAAAAAACAAAAAAAAAAAATTGTCAGGAAGTTTAAAAGTATGACTGTATGATGTGGTGTTATAAACCATTTATTAACAATATTTATTTGTCTTACAAAAAGGCACAATCTTGAAATATGGTTTTACCAGACACAAAAAAATACAATTCAGATCATGGAAAATACACCTGACCTCTCACCCTGTTCACTTATCCATCGTAAGATGTTGCTATTGTGCTTTTGTATCACCAGATGCTGTTAAAGTCAGACTTGCAGGTTAAAGACCCCTATTCATTTTAAAGCTGTGCTTAACTGAACAAACATTTTTTATGATTATTTCTGATTATTTCTGATTATAATCGAGTTTTTCATGCAGGCTGAAGATGAAAACAGTCTCCTACACCTATCTCCTGCATTAACAAGGGCTACAGCTATTTAATATTTTAGTATTCTAATATTCTATCTACTCCTCTGTCAATCAAATATTCTATTTGACGACTTTTCAAAACGGAGGAAAAAAATTCTGAGTTTGTGTTTCAAAATCAAACTTCAAGTAGAAATCTTACTAATTTCTACTAGTAACAATGCGTCATATTCAGTTTTGGGGAGAATACTTTGTAAATGTATTTAGTTACAGAATACTGAATACCTGCTTTAAAATGTATTTTGTAACGTATTCCGTTACTTTGCCTAATCCTGGTACTGTATTCTAAATACTTGGAATACTTCCCCTTAAAAACAGCATTTAAGTCTATTAAATGTGTTGATAGCTACTCCTACAGGAAAACAGGGGGTATATTAAATGGGAAAAAATAAATTAAACAATTTAATTGTTTTTGTTACTTTAATTATCAAAGTGTCAATAGATTATATTTCTTTTTCTGTAATAAAGTGAAAAAATGCTTGACCATAGCACAGCATTACTGTCTGTAATATTGGAACCAAAGCAGCCCCAGACGTCTTTTGCCAGTCCAATCACAGCGCTCTGTTTAGTGGGCAGGATGTTGCATCTTCTTTGACAGTGTATGACCATAGACATGAATACGTAGACGCCCCATTGAGCGCTGGAGAGCGTAACAGCGTTGCCGCCATATTGGATGGGTCTCCTCATCCTCCAAAGTTAATGCAGAGTGAGCAACCAACTATGCACGTTTTTGTGCAGCCTACAGGTGCACCAACCAGCGTACTATTGAAAACAGATCACGTGGGATTACTATTGACTTTTCTAGCCTACCTGATGGGATTTTATATTTTAATTAAATTTATTTTGTTTAATTATGTTTATATTTTAATTATCATGCCATACCATGTGTCTGATTTTGTGAAAAAGTTTGATAAAATGTGTTTTTAGCTGGGTAAGCACCTTCCTCAGTAGAAATGAATGCACTGGGGGCGAATAGAGACCCAACTAAGATGGCAGCCGGCCACAACTGCAGCATTAGTCCACGAAGCGTATGTCTGTGTGTATGACACACTGCCCCGTGGGCCGTGACTGACATCTTTAGCCGTCCAATCACAGCGCCCTATTGGTTTGGTGGACCAATCACAGCACTCTGTTGGTGGGCGGGATATTACTGAATAAACATGACAGCGGCTCGTTTGAAACGGCTATGGCATCAACTTTGGATTATTTCTTGGACTTTTCTTTGAGTCAAGAGCAGATAGAGGTACCGTACTTAAGTTTATTTAAAAAAAGAATGTATTTGAATCTTCTTTGACGGAGTATGGCGGACTGCCTTGTTGACTGACATCAGTAGCGGTGAGTACGTCACGTTGTTTGTTATCCGATAGCATGCGGAGACCGTGGATCCCGCCCCACGACAGAGACGTCAATGAACCATGGCCAGACTATACATCATCATATATAAGATGGTTTGCCAAGCTAGGAAAACACAAAAGTATTCCAATGGTATTACGAAAGTAACTGTATTCTAAATACCATGTTTAAAAATAGTATTTGTAACGGAATACAGTTACTCATAATTAGTATTCTAAATACGTAACGGCGGTACATGTATTCCGTTACTCCCCAACACTGGTCATATTTTTCTAAATATACACAGATTGGCAATAATTCAACCTAAAATTATATTCAAAGATAGATATGTTAGTAAATTACATGCTATAATGGCCTGCCGTATGTACAGCATCACACTGAGCCGCAGTAATGACTCCAGGGGCCTCATTTATCAACCGTACTTACGTACAGATCTGTGCGTATTTCGTGCGTGGGAACGATTTTACGCATTGTGTGGTATTTACCAATTTGTACTTGTGCGTGAAAACGTTCCTAAATATAAGTACAGCTCTGACCATGCGTAGGAACAGCATCTAGTGGCAGAACGAGGGAACCGCAGTTCTGACGGTCTCAGTGATCCACGCGTGTTCCTCATCCACTAATTATTTTACCCAATAAATAATTATTTTGGTGGATTATTATTATTGGAGCTAAAACACCCGTGACCCACGGGAATCTGACATTGTAGAACGGCTGATTTCGTGTTATTTTGTAATCACAATGTTTACTCTTCCCATTTTTATGATGTTTTAAATCATTTTGAATTTATTTATCTATTATGTTTTAATTTAATTTAATTATTTTGTTCTTGGGAAGCGCCCCGTGTTTTTTCTTGAGATTCGCTACATAAAAGATCGCTTCTTCTTATTCTTATTATTATTGGAGGATTTAGCAGAGCAGAGTGCACTCCGGAGGGAACGGCTCTTCCGTGAGCGCAGCGCACTGATCCGATTCCAGTCCAGATTGTATTTTACAAATAAAACAACCTCCAGAACCTCCTCTGCTCCCTGAGTGTGTCCGGTGCTTCGATCTCGCTTTCAATAAAGTTTTTCTTTTTTGTCCGGGAAGAACCCAGGGAATCCCCTCCCGATCTGAGGACGTAGTGTGACCAAATATGGTTAATTGAGGGCGTTTCTGTATGTAAATGACGTTAAACTGGCACGAGCTCCTGCAAGCGCACACGTGGGATTTATCATCAGACGATTGCGGAGGAACATGCGTACGAGAGGCCACCGCATGTTTCATAAATCAGGACGTTGACTGTTCGTGCACACATTCTAAATTTCATCCGTAGGAGGGAATATAGGAACGTTTCTACGAACGTTTGATAAATGAGGCCCCAGGTATTAGCTGCGTCCCTGCTCCACACCGCTGCAGCTGCTGCAGCCATCTACATAAACAGGATGATGGCGATTTTTCTTTCAGTTGTAGAGTTTATTCAGTCTTAGTTTAACGTGAACACGATTAACTTGTTTTTTTCCGGTCCCTACGTGACGCGAAAGTTAGCGTGCGTACTACGTATTAGCTTTGTCTATGGTATTAGCATTAGCCTACCTGGTCGTGGATTCGGCTGGCTGAAGCGGTTTCCTGTTCAAGCATAAAGTTGTGCTGTTATGGTAAGACAACTCCGTTTTACAGTGGAGACACTCGACCGTGTTTTCACTTCTTCTGAGTTTAAAATGGTTCCAAACTTTGGACCACCTTTGCCTTTTGCGAGAGTTTTTGTCTATGGTTTTCTCCATCACCGCTGATATCCACCGTTGTGCTCCAGTAAAATGTGTCCGTGTAAATTAGAGTCAGACTGCGGTGCGCATTTAACAACGCCTCGAATCAGTAAATAATAATGATTTGAGGATTTTTTTTAATAGAAACATTCAAGTATTTGTTTCAGCGCTAAATTTAACATTTTAAATGTTAGTTTGGTGTATTAAAAATTTTTTAAAATAAATAAATAAGTGACGCAAAGCCTGGCGGGGAGGCACGCAAAGCCTGGCGGCCCGCCAGGCTAAAATAGCGCTGGGGGAAACCCTGCATCAGCATTACGTTTTACCTACACACATCCTGGTTTTCTCTCTTGCTGTACACATACAAAGGTGATCAACAGTATATATTAAAGGTCACGCAAGAGGTCTCATACATTAGAAATGTGGGTGAGAAGTGAGACCATGTTGATTTCCTTCTTTCTCATGGTGGACCGCGCAGAACTGTACAGATGCGAGAGGCCAGAACGAGGACACGAGAATCAAGATGAGGAGACGAAGACCTGGCATCTTGCCACAAATATCAAAGCTTTCATATTTGTGTCACGTAGCGGCGGAGATGGTGGTGGGCCCATGTGTGGTGGAACTGGACCTGGAGGCAGAACGGCAGATCAGGAAAAAACAGCTTCATTTTTGAACGATAGCAGGTGGGATAACACAACAGGGGAGGACATTGACACACTGCAACGCAGTGAAAACACTACAATGATCTGAAAAACAGCAAGTATAAATACACAAGGCTAATCAGGAACATGTGGGTAGGTTAACGAGGGGCAGGTGAGTCCAATAAACAACTAATGAGGAAAGAGTCAGAGTAGGTGGAGCACATCCTGACAATTTGATGATTGTTTTTGACTTAATCTGCACAACGAAGGTAACGTTAACTCATTCACTGCCATTGACGACTATAGTCGTTATTTGCATTTTTTTTACGAACAAACATCACATGTCTAAAGCGGATCTTCATCCGTGTATGTCACACATCAAATGATCAGGAAGCAGAAAATCAATGAATTAGGAGATTGTTTTGGGACGCTGCTGTGAAAAAAAGCGATGCGTCGAGCCGGAAATGCTTCTGCAGCAGCGCTTGGGCACCAGATTGTGAAAGAACGGATAACTCTAGAAATACGGCGATTCTTCCTGATGTAAGAAGTGAGTCTACTCTTTCTTTTGGTAGTTTTGGCGTTTACATGATCATAGAGCACAATGTTCTGTGACTCTTCAAAAAACAGGAAAAACGCTCAAAAACGCTGGCAGTCGGGCTTTCTGATCAGAAAACAGCTGGCAGTGAATGAGTTAATAACAACTTACAATGTTGGAGAACTTGCACAATTAACCTTTCGCCGGCCCCGCCCCCAAAACGGCTATTGTCCAATCACACATCATAGCAACCGTTACTATCCGATAACTCCAAACAAGATGATGAAGCTAAGCCTAATTTATACTAAGCATTAGCCTCGATAGTAGTCGTGTCTCCTTCAGAACCTCCTCATTGAGCTCAACCAGCAGCATGAGTGCTCGCCCCGCCCGCGGCTGGGAGGAGGTCCGCCTCCCAGACTATCCAAGACCCTTTTAGATAAGACACACCGTGCCGACAAATCAGCATAATATTACCTCAACTGTGTGTCTTATAAACGCACATTAAGCCTTGGAGCAACAGCAGGTGGTGTCATGATCACGTGATGAATTAATGCCGAGCTCCGGCCTGGAACTATATTGAAAATGAAAGTAAACACGGGCATAAGTTTCGTTTTGTAAACAGACTCAGCTGAGATGATGAACTGGAGCGATGCAGAGCGCCGGGAGCTTTTCTCCGTTAGAGCTGCCTGCAGCTCCGATCATCTGACAGCTCACAGGGACACCGCATCGCCGCCACCGCTCCTCGGATCCACGCGTTCCCGGACGCCGCTTCTTCCGTTCTCCCAACTCCTTGTTCCCTGCTACACTTTGCTCAGCGGAGTGACACTAATATATCCCTCCACTGCATACTGTAACCCTTATGCCTCGATCTGGATGATATTGCGGAGGAATTGCTCCAAAAAATGTCGCTGACACGCATCTGTCTACTTCTTTCCATCGCTGCAATCTGCCGAGCTGGTCAGTGTTTGATCCACTTATTGTCGGACTTAGCAACAGTAACTAAGGGGGGCGGGGCTCGGCAAAATGCTAATTGGAGGCTGACTTTCCCCCACAGTATGCCACTTCTGATTTGTCATTTTAATTATGAACATTTATTGTAGAGGACATTTTTGTTTATATTGCAACATCAGAGCTGGTATCAGGGTCTTAAAGCCCAGTGATGGGATAAAATTTTAAATAACGTTTAAAACAATTAGAAGTAACACAGGTTGTACGTCAGGTCAATTATAAGCTGTAAGTATCATCCTAATTTAAACATTATTTACCGGCAGCTTTTTTCCCATCTTCTAGTCCACCTCCATTGGGGTTTCGTCATCATTGAGGGATGAAGACGGAGGCATGATGCTGTTTAATGAGAAGTAAACAACAGACAGTAAGTAATGCATGCATGAATGCTAGTAAAATCACATAAAGGCCAAGTTCAATAGTTTTTTTCAACACATTTGCAGTGGTCTCTAGTATAAATGAATGGCTTGTGAGTCGATCTCTGCTGGAAAAAAGGTCTGGCGCTCCTGTTTCAGGAAGTAAAGGTTAGCCATAGGAGGGGGGAAGACCACAGACATATATACATAGACGCCTCGTGGACTGGCGCTGCCTATTGGAGCTGCCATAGTGACCGGCTGCCATCTTAGATGGGTCTCCATTTGCTCCCACTGCATTGATTTCTACTGAGGAAGGTGCTTACCCAACTAAAAAACACATTTTATCAAGCTTTTTCACAAAATCAGACACATGGTATGGCATAAATTAAAATATAAAACTTTTAGTGACCAGTATGAGAGTGTGAAAGCTATGACACCAAATTTAACACACCTGCTCCCCGTTGACACAACAATGAGAAGGGAAAAGGACTAATTGGGCACAATTTGGACATTTTCTTTTAGAGGTGTGCTCCCTTATGTTGCCAGCGGTTTGTAAATGGTAAATGACCTGTATTTGATATACTGTAGCGCCTAGGGTTCTACAACCCCCCAAGGTGCTTTACTACACAAGCTCATGCACACACAAATTCACATGTTGGTGGTGATGAGCTACATTGTAGCCACAGCTGCCCTGGGGCGCACTGACACAGGCAAGGCTGCTGAGCACTGGGGCCAACAGTGCCTCTCACCACCTCCAGCAGGCAAGGTGGGTTAAGTGTCTTGCCCAAGGACACAACAGCAGCATTCTCTGCTGGGAGCCGGGATTGATCCTACAACCCTCCAATTACTGGACAACCTGCTGTACCTCCTGAGCTAATGCTACCCTTCAGAAATTTATGGCTGTGTGTTGAGTAATTTTGAAGGGATGTCAAATTTACACCATTAAACAAGCTGTACGTTAATTACTTTACATGCTATCAGAATTTCATATCTTTAGTGTTGTCGCTTGAGAAGATAGAATAAAATATTTGCAAAAATACTGTCTATCATGACATCTTTAGGAATGATTCACTTCTCAAAAAATAAAGGGAACACAAAAATAAGACATCCTAGATCTGAATGAATGAAATATTCTTATTAAATACTTTGTTTTTTACATAGTTGAATGTGCTGACAACAAAATCACACAAAATTTATCAATGGAAATCAGATTTATCAACCAATGGAGGTCTGGATTTGGAGTCACTCAAAACTAAAGTGGAAAAACCAGTGGTGAATTTGCCAATCTTGGTGTTCTCTGGCAAATGCCAAACGTCCTGCACGGTGTTGGGCTGTAAGCACAACCCCCACCTGTGGACGTCAGGCCCTCATACGATCCTCATGGAGTCTGTTTCTGACCATTAGAGCAGATACATGAACATTTGTGTTCCGCTGGAGGTCATTTTGCAGGGCTCTGGCAGTGCTCCTCCTGTTCCTCCTTGCACAAAGGCAGAGGTAGTGGTCCTGCTGCTGGGTTGTTGCCCTCCTACGGCCTCCTCCGCATCTCCTGATGTACTGGCCTGTCTCCTGGTAGCGCCTCCATGCTCTGGACACTAACGCTGACAGACACAGCAAACCTTCCCACAGCTCGCATTGATGTGCCATCCTGGATGAGCTGCACTACCTGAGCCACTTGTGTGGGTTGTAGACTCCGTCTCATGCTACCGCTAGAGTGAAAGCACCGCCAGCTTTCAAAATTGACCAAAACATAGCTCACCTGTCCCAGTTTAGTATTCAAGTACCTTAGTATGTATATGTTCCCCTGGCTGCAGCTCCTCCTGTTTTATCCTGTTGTTCACCCTGGTGTCATCCTGCTGCTTCCTATGGATCCCTCCTGTTGTATTTTTGGGTAATAAAGTATTTTTTCTGCCCACCTTCTGGAGTGATCACCTGCACTATTATGGTCCTACCAAAACCACACAACATGAAAAGAATCTAACCTTATCCCTGTGTTGCATTTAGTACGTGAGTGATTTCATGGGCGTCGCACCCGAGGGGGATGTGGGTGTTTTAACACCCACACTTTTTCTAATGAGGAGGCTGAACACCCACACTTTTCCAGCAGTTTTGCTCAATAACTTTACTATCAGTCTGGTCCCTCCGTGTTTCTCTCACTCTTTTCCCCTCTCCCCCTCCCTCTCCTGTTGATCATTGAAACCCGCACCTCTGCGCACCGGTGTTGCGTCAAAGATTCTCGTACACCATCACTGATTTGTTTCTCCAGCTGCTCCGTGCCATAAAATCGCGCACGCTCATTACAAGCTGCACTCCTAGCGCGCTCTGCTCGTAACACAAGAGAACTACAACCTCGTTGAGCTCAAACATCTTATTTGAGCAAATCCAGAGCTTTAAGTGGGTCCCTCCCGATATACGCAGAACACGCGCTCCATGAGGGGCCTCGTTTTGCGCACGAGTACACATTCTCTCCAAATGCGCATCGCTGCTGCGCGCCGCACACACATCACTGTCAGCTACCATTATTTATTAAATGTTTTGTTAAATGCACAAACCTTCATTTCTGTCCTGTTGTCTCTGGTTCACAGCCTTCCAGTCCATGCTATCAATAGTATCATATAATTAGTTGTAGTATTTACATTAATTTAATTGGATCATTTTCCACTGAGACCAAAACAAATCTTAATCTTTTTTGTTTGATAGATTTCTGGTCATAACAGGGCCGATGCTGAGGTCTGAACTTAACCCTAACCCAGCTACTTCTGCTGAGTGAAGCTTGAGGCTCATCAAAGACACAAGAACACCTGAGTGGCAGTTATTGAACCTAAAAGGTGAAACTAATCTATGAGACAGACTCATTCCATGCAAATCCAGATATTTCAGCCTTTATTTGTTATAATTGTGATGACCATGGCTACAGCTGATGAAAACCCCACATTCAGAATCTCAATTAAAATATAGTGAAAAGGTTCAATATTCTAGACTCAAAGTGTCACACTCTGATCAGCTGATGAATCCAGAACACCTGCAAGACCACATTAGAACAGGCTCTGCACAAAAACTACAATACTTAGATTCTTCAGAGTTTAACTAGATTATATTAGACTGATAGCAGAGTCCTTACAGAACAGTTTGTGATTGGTTAAACCTTTATTTGATTTGTGACAGTTCAAAAAATGCATAATTCAGAACTTTATTGCATCTGACCCAGATTAAAAACTACAACACCTAGACTCTTCAGACCTGGATTAGATTATTCTACATTAACAGCAGAATCCATCAATTCCAGGTGGTGATTTGTGAAAGCTTTAGTTCAAAGAATGTCACTTTCTTCTTTTTGTTATTGTGATTTTGGATTATCATATTAGTAACATGTTTTTCAGCTCTATGGGTTGATGTTTATAAACAGCACATATATTTCTTAGAAAGAAAGGACCTCCTGAATATTAGTTTTATGGTCCTAATGTTTTGACCGATCAGTGTAGAGGGTCTCATTTTCCTTTTATTAACAGCTAATCTCATCCTTCCATTAACTGCAGGTCACAATTGTTAGAACGTTTAAACTGGTTTTTCTGGGTTTAAAAAAATCTGAAGTTGAATGATTAAAAACAAAACAGATGTAACATAAAACATTGTATAGTGATTAAACATTAGGTCACATTAGCTTTACCAAGAGAAAACCTCTGCATAAGTAGAGAGCATGCTTTCTCCACGTGGGGCAACGATGTTACAAAGTGTGCTGTTCGACAGCCCATCACATTTATCATTCAAACCTTTGACGGAATCAGTCATAGTAACTTCACCTTTCTACTAACAAAGAAGTCACCAATAACAAAATCTGAAGAGATGATACCATGTTAGCAGCTAACAGAACCTGTTAAATGCTATAAGCATCGAATCCGTTAGCCAATCCTATTGTTACGTTTTTCAGTGAATTCACATTTCAGACACTATTCTAATGTATTATTTAAACACTTTATTGTTATTTTTTTTATCAATTTAGCATTGTGTCATAGTACTAATGCTCAGAAAATCCTTCAGGTTAACGTAGGCTGAGTGCAAACAGTGCCACATCACCTTAACTCTTAAGCGCAGTCGACAAAATACACACCTTTGTAAACTCATGTTATTTCAAGAGTTCTGATTGGTCACACATGAAATAAAACATTTAACATTTTATAATTACAGCAAGGTAAAGATACTGGGGGTGGA
This sequence comes from Aphyosemion australe, assembly GCA_006937985.1. Lineage (NCBI taxonomy): Eukaryota > Metazoa > Chordata > Actinopteri > Cyprinodontiformes > Nothobranchiidae > Aphyosemion > Aphyosemion australe. Next base: position 602,631 of record SSNS01000200.1, on the reverse strand, counting down.
AAAATTTGTGGGAATTAATCTTTATGAATTAGAAACTAAAACAGGGAACCAACTTCAGCTTCATATATAAAAAAGAGCAACAAAAATAAACAAACCAAAAAAAAAAAATAGCCAAATGAATGAGAAAAAATAATCAAATTTAAAAATTGCATTCCAAATAAGTTCAGGGTAATGCACACTGGTAAAATCGGACAGGGTGTGTGAATACAAGTGTGTGTGTGTGTGTGTGTGTGTGTGTGTGTGTGTGTGTGTGTGTGTGTGTGTGTGTGTGTGTGTGTGTGTGAGAAAAGTGTCAACATCCCCCACACTTTTGAGGAGCTTGCAACGCCCCTGAATGATTTCTATATTTACCTGAGAAGGCCCTGCTGTGCTCCATATGGAGTACAGTCCATCTCTTCTACATCATCCTAAAAAGCATGGGTCAGGGTAAATTTAAGATTACATTTGAAATACATATTTTTAAATATTTAAGTTAAAACAAAACCATGCATACTTGCAGAGAAGCATCAGAGACAGATATCTCCACAATAGCTGTAGCCCCATGTGGCCCAACAAAATGGATCTACATTGAAATATGAAAGTGTAAAAATGTCAGTTATGTTTAAAACCATTCAGCTGATGGAAAAAAAAAATTATTTGCCTTCAGGTGGATTTAGAATTTTACACATGCCATCAAGCTAAATATTAATGTAGACACTGGCCAGGGGTGAAAAAAATTCAAACATAAAGAAAATAGAAACCAAGTGTAATAACATAAATACTTTCAAATGCAAATTACATTTAAAGTGACATATCTAACATACTATTTTTTATATTTGAAATATATTTAAAAATCACTCTTACTTGACGAGAAGCGGCATCGAATCTTATGCCCACCCAAGACTCATCTCCATAGAGATGTCCAATCACGTTCTTGATTCAAAAAAGAAGATTATAAAACAATATCAGTCATATAGAGGCTGTATTGTTCTAGAAACGTGTGCAGTTTTGGTTGCATTGTGTTTGAATCATTTTCTGGGCATGTTGATACTGATCAGCTGTACATTATAACTCCATTATTGAGGGTAGAGAGACTATTATCTTGTTATTAAACTCAATGTTCTGTTGATTCAAAAGAAAGATTCCCTGCATTCAGATGGATTTTGATAATAACACATGCTACTAAGCTAAATGTGGACACTGCCCAGGGTTAAAATAAATTTAAGTAAAAAAAATAATAAAGTGTAATACTTAAAACTGTTAAAATCGTCCTTACTTGAAGAGAAGCACCACTGAATCCGATTTCCACACCAGTGTGAGCTCCATGTGGCCATGCAGTCACGTTCTCGATTAAAATGTGAAGATTCTAAAACAAATCCATCACATAGTGGCTGTATTAGACTGTGTGTTTGTGTTGCATTGTGCTTAAATCACTTCCTGGGCACATTGTAATTTTTTAACATTATGATTCCATAGAGAGACTGTATTATCTTATTAAAACTCAATGTTCAGTTAATTAAAAAAAAAAAAGTAGATTCCTTGCATTCAGACGAATTTTGAATTTAAAACATGTCACTAAGCAAAATATTAATGTAGACTCTGGCCAGGGTTAAAAAATGAAAACCAAGTGTAATAAAATACATGCTATCTCCAAGATTAATGGGCAAAATTAAATTACATTTAAATATTTAAAATACATTTTTTATTTTAAATAAATTAAAACAAAATTATCCTTACTTGCGGAAAAGCCCCAGAGAAGCTGGTCTCTACATAAGTACCATCTCCATTTGTCCTTGTAGTGCGCACACTCTAGATTGAAAAATGAAGATCATTAAAAAAGCCAGTCATATATTGGTTGTATTATACTATAAACCTGTGCATTTTGGCTGCATTGTGCTTTAATGACTTCTTGCATTTCAAATTAAATATTCAATAAACTATTTAAATGAAAACAAAATTATACTTACTTGCTTTGAAGAACCCAAGCATGTGATTTTCACAGCAGTCCCAGCTCCATGTGGCTCTCTAGTCCGAATCTTAGTTGAAATATGAAGATTATAAAAAGAATGTCAGTCATATATTGGCTGTATTATACTGAAAAACCTGTGCATTTTGGCTACATTGTCCTTAAATCACTTCCTGAGCCCACTGCAGTTTTTGTACCAACCAGCTGTAACAGAATGGCTCCATTATTATTGCAGATAGAAAGATTATATTTTCTTGTTTTTGAAGTTTAATGTTCAGTTGGTTAAAGAACAAAAAAATGTCTGTCTCTGTCTGTCTCTCTGTCTGTCTGTCTGTCCATCTTCCCTCCTCCCTCCCTTGTCTCCTCCCTCCCTTGTCTCCTCCCTCCCTTGTCTCCTCCCTCCCTTGTCTCCACTTGACCGGGCCGAACGGCCATTTTCGAGACCTGAGGAGGGGTAGGTACTCGGAATGGCCTGATAAAGGGCCCGGTGAAGACGCTGGGCGAGAACGCTGCCGATTGGTTTTAACTCAGTTGAAATAATTAAAAACAAAATTATCCTTACTTTTACAGAATCATCAGAAAATTCAGTTTCCGCATCATTCTGAGCTTCATCTGGCCCTTTAGTCAGGATCTTGATGGAAGTATGACGACTCTAAAACAAATCAAACAATTCAAAGTTGAGGGAATAAATCCACAAGACCTAAAGTTTCTCTTTGATATCTTCTGGATGTCCTTTGTTCAGATCATCACTGACCAGAGTTGTTTTCTTAGAAAGAAAGGACCTCCTGAATATTAGTTTTATGGTCCTAATGTTTTGACCGATCAGTGTAGAGGGTCTCATTTTCCTTTTATTAACAGCTAATCTCATCCTTCCATTAACTGCAGGTCACAATTGTTAGAACGTTTAAACTGGTTTTTCTGGGTTTAAAAAAATCTGAAGTTGAATGATTAAAAACAAAACAGATGTAACATAAAACATTGTATAGTGATTAAACATTAGGTCACATTAGCTTTACCAAGAGAAAACCTCTGCATAAGTAGAGAGCATGCTTTCTCCACGTGGGGCAACGATGTTACAAAGTGTGCTGTTCGACAGCCCATCACATTTATCATTCAAACCTTTGACGGAATCAGTCATAGTAACTTCACCTTTCTACTAACAAAGAAGTCACCAATAACAAAATCTGAAGAGATGATACCATGTTAGCAGCTAACAGAACCTGTTAAATGCTATAAGCATCGAATCCGTTAGCCAATTCTATTGTTACGTTTTTCAGTGAATTCACATTTCAGACACTATTCTAATGTATTATTTAAACACTTTATTGTTATTTTTTTTATCAATTTAGCATTGTGTCATAGTACTAACGCTCAGAAAATCCTTCAGGTTAACGTAGGCTGAGTGCAAACAGTGCCACATCACCTTAACTCTTAAGCGCAGTCGACAAAATACACACCTTTGTAAACTCACGTTATTTGTACACACGATATTTTTGGTGGTGCTTACCAAAGTTGTCATTTTACAAGTTTCCACGGCCTTCCTTTTTATCAGATCAACGAAAACTCTGAAATATCTTGTCTCGTTTTTCCGCCCAACTCGGAGATTCTTATCATAAAATTGAACTAATAACCCCTCCCACACTCGTCACATGTGGTAATGAGGATGATATGTGTGAGGTTATGGGTGGGTGGTTTTATGTATTGTTGACTTTATTGTTGTGGATAATGCGGGCCCCTATTTATAAGCCAACTTTGGCTTCTCTGGAGTCTATTTTACAGAACTGAGAACGTTGTGACTCTGTAAATGTGTAAACCAATGAGTTCTGTGAATAAATGAAATGAAATGCGCTGTGAGGTACTCTGTTGCAGACTTGAGCACCCCCTGCTGCTCGAATGGAGAATTAGCAGCATGCTTTCTAGTTTGTGCCGGACAACAGAACTTAAGCATGGGGCCCGAGAACAGCCTTGCAGCACCACTGTGTCCACCCCGGGTAATGACATAAAGGCAAGGCAAGGCAGTTTTATTTATATAGCGCATTTCCTAACCGAAGGCAACTCAAAGCACTTTACAAACGACCAGGGGTTCCCAAAATGTTTTCCTTGAGGACCCCCTTTCTCATGTCCAAGACAAGCCAGGACCCCCAACCCCAACTCCTACATGCATAAACACACTAAATGTGATCATTTACAAACTTTATACAGAGTTATAACTTTTATATGGAGGTCTGATTATACTGTAGGGGGTGTTATTGGAATTTTATAAATGTAATTTGTACAAATAAAATCTTGCTACCCTAATAACCTCAGCAAAGACAAAATTGTGGGGACCCCTTTGGGGGCCCCGACCCCCAATAGGGAACCCCTGATATAGAGTATAAAGAACCAGATAAAAAGCTATGCTTTTTCTCTAAGTATGGTAATCTAGTTTGCAAATCACTTAAATTAGAATATTTTCTTATTTACTAAAGTGTAAATCTTGTTAAGATTGTTTGTTAAAACCCAATTATATTTTCTAAAGGGACTTCCAATAAAGTCTCCAGATTGGCAAATAAGATATTCTTACAAAATAAGATTCAACATATGTTCTCCTCCAACTTACATAAAATGTACTACTTTTTAAAATTATGAGAACAAACTTACCCTCCCATTTCAGTAAAAGTCTAAAATCTCCCAGTTAACCAACACTGGTCCATCATCAGCAACATATCCACATTTCTTGGATCTCCCATGTGGATAACACAAGATCTCTTCTGAGTTCTACATTATTTCAGTTTTAAGCAAACATTTTAGGACCAAAATGAAGTTGTCAGACTGGAGGAATCATCCAAATGTCACACAGCCCTTCAGCATCTGTGTACAACTAAAGCTGAAGAGGAAAGTATGCAAACTGGTATACGCCCTGTTGCTGTACCATCAAAGCACAATGACAAGGCAACCTTAGTTATTCCTTTCACACCATATTTTTATATACAGTGCATCTGGAAAGTATTCACAGCACTTCACTTTTTCCACTTTTTTGTTTATGTTACAGCCTCATTCAAAAATGGATTAAATTCATTGTGCCCATGAAATTCAACACACAACACCCCATAATGATAATGTGAAAAAAGTGTCTTTGAAGTTGTTGCAAATTTATTAAAAATAAAAAACTGGAGAAATCACATGTACATAAGTATTCACAGCCTTTGCTCAGTACTTTGTTGATGCACCTTTGGCAGCAATTACAGCCTCAAGTCATTTTGAATATGATGCCACCAGCTTGCCACACCTATCTTTGGGCAGTTTTGCCCATTCCTCTTTGCAGCACCTCTCCAGCTCCATCAGGTTGGATGGAAAGCGTCGGTGCACAGCCATTTTCAGATCCCTCCAGAGATTTTCAATGGGGTTCAGGTCTGGGCTCTGGCTGGGCCACTCAAGGACATTCACCGAGTTGTTCTGTAGCCAGTCCTTCCATGTTCCATGGCTGTGTGCTTGGGGTCATTGTCCTGCTGAAAGGTGAACCGTCGCCCCAGTCTGAGGTCAAGAGCACTTTGGAGCAGGTTCTCATCCAGGATGTCTCTATATTGCTGCAGTCATCTTTCCCTCTATCCTGACGAGTCTTCCAGTTCCTGCCGCTGAAAAACATCCCCACAGCATGATGCTGCCACCACCATGCTTCACTGTAGGGATGGTATTGGCCTGGTGATGAGCTGTGCCTGATTTTCTCCAAACGTAACACCTGGCATTCACTCCAACAAGTTCAATTTTTGTCTCATCAGACCAGAGGATTTAGTTTCTCATGGTCTGAGTCCCTAAGGTGCCTTTTGGCAAACTCCAGGCGGGCTGCCATGTGCCTTTTACTAAGGAGAGGCTTCCGTCTGGCCACTCTACCATACAGGCCTGATTGGTGAATTGCTGCAGAGATGGTTGTCCTTCTGGAAGGTTCTCCTCTCTCCACAGAGGACTGCTGGAGCTCTGACAAAGTGACCATCGGGTTATTGGTCACCTCCCTGACCAAGGCCCTTCTCCCCCGTTCACTCAGCTTAGAAGGCCGGCCAGCTCTAGGAAGAGTCTTGGTGGTTCCAAACTTCTTCTGCTTACGGATGATGGAGGCCACTGTGCTCATAGGAACCTTTAAAGCAGCAGAAAGTTTTCTGTAACCTTCCCCAGCCTTGTGCCTCAAGACAATCCTGTCTCGGAGGTCTACACTCAATTCCTTTGTCTTCATGCTTGGTTTGTGCTTTGACATGCACTGTCAACCCAGAGGCCTTAGACAGGTGTGTGCCTTTCCAAATCATGTCCAATCAACTTCATTTTCCACAGGTGGACTCCAATTAATCTGCTGAAACACCTCAAGGATGATCAGTGGAAACAGAACGCACCTCAGCTCAATTCTGAGCTTCACGTCAAAGGCTGTGAATACTTATGTACGTGTGATTTCTCAAGTTTTTTATTTTTAATAAATTTGCAACAACTTCAAAGACACTTTTTTCACATTATCATTATGGGGTGTTGTGTGTTGAATTTTATGGACACAATGAATTTAATCCATTTTGGAATGAGGCTGTAACATAAACAAAAAAGTGGAAAAAGTGAAGCGCTGTGAATACTTTCCAGATGCACTGTAAGTGAGGTCTTGAGTAATTATTAAGAGGTTGCAGTTTTACCCTTGCAAGCCCCATATCTAGCCCATGTAAACCTTGTCTATTTTTGACCATGATCTCTGAGCAGTTGTTTGGTCTGTGAGACAATTTCAAAAGTTTCCTTCTGGCAGTTCATTCACAGTGATCACAAATCACCAGGGGCAGCACCAGGATTTTTTCCCTGCAGTTGCTTTACAGTTGCTTAGTGAGTGTTGGGGTTGCTGTTCTCCGACAGCATAGACTTAACCCATTATAGGGGCAGTGTCTATATGTAGACATTTCCATTCACATCATAAATGATTTCAGTGTGCCTTTTCACGGACTCTTAGAATTATGGGATTTCACTCAACCAATATTCAGAGATCAAGCTAGTTGCAGTTCATGCCATGGTGCTATTCGACCAATCAGTGCGGGGCTACGACGCACCAAATATTGGTGTTTCTGAAAAACCAGAAAACTGCCGTTTTGGAGCTCATTCTCCTCTCATGTTTACAGCCGGATCTCTAAAACTAACAATGCTAGGTTTATGAAACTCTCACATCACAAGGTTGACTAAATAAGGATATATGTGTTGTAAATGTTAAACTCAATGAAGTTGGTGAAATCATAGCATGAAAATCAATTTTGCCATATTTGATCATATGTCCTGAAAAAGTAAAAGAAATTATGTATATTTTTACAGTGGGACAAAAAAGTATTTAGTCAGCCTCTAATTGTGCAAGTTCTCCTACTTAAAAATATGAGAGAGGCCTGTAATTTTCACCATAGGTAGAGCTCAACTATGAGAGATAAAATGAGAAAAAAAATCCAGAAAATCACATTGTCTGATTTGTAAAGAATTTATTAGCAAATTATGGTGGAAAATAAGTATTTGGTTTCCTACAAACAAGCAACATTTCAGGCTCTCTCTGACCTGTGACTTCTGTAAGATGCTCCTCTGTCCTCCACTCGTTATCTGTATTAATGGCACCTGTTGGAACTCGTTATCAGAATAAAAGACACCTGTCCACAACCTCAATCAGTCACACTCCAAACTCCACTATGGCCAAGACCAAAGAGCTGTCAAAGGACACCAGAAACAAAATTGCAGACCTGCACCAGGCTGGGAAGACTGAATCTGCAACAGGTAAGCAGCTTGGTATGAAGAAATCAACTGTGGGAGCAATTATTAGAAAGTGGAAGACATACAAGACCACTGATAATCTCCCTCAATCAGGGGCTCCATGCAAGATCTCACTCTGTGGGGTCAAAATGATCACAAGAACGGTGAGCAAAAATCCCAGAACTACACGGAGGGACCTAGTGAATGACCTGCAGAGAGCTGGGACCAAAGTTACAAAGGCTACCATCAATAACTACGCCACCAGGGACTCTCATCCTGCGGTGCCAGACGTGTCCCCCTGCTTAAGCCAGTACATGTGCAGACCCGTCTAAAGTTTGCTAGAGAGCATTTGGATGATGCAGAAGAGGATTGGGAGAATGTCAGATGAAACCAAAATAAAACTTTTTACTAAAATCTCTACTCGTCATGTTTATAAGAGAAAGAATGCTGAGTTGCATCCAAAGAACACCATACCTACTGTAAAGCACGGGGGTGGAAACATCATGATTTGGGGCTGTTTTTCTGCAAAGGGACCAGGACGACTGATCCATGTAGAGGAAATAATGAATGGGGCCATGTATCGTCAGATTTTGAGTGAAAACTTTCATTGAAGATGAAACATGGCTGGGTCTTTCAGCATGACAATGATCCCAAACACACCGCCCGGGTAACGAAGGAGTGGCTTCATAAGCATGACAAGGTCCTGGAGTGGCCTAGCCAGTCTCCAGATCTCAACCCCATAAAACATCTTTGGAGGGAGTTGAAAGTCTGTGTTGCCCAGCAACAGCCCCAAAACATCACTGCTCTAGAGGAGATCTGCATGGAGGAATGGGCCAAAATACCAGCAACAGTGTGTGAAAGACACTTACAGAACACATTTGACCTCTGTCATTGCCAACAAAGAGTGTATACGTATTCAGATGGAATTTTGTTATTGACCAAATACGTATTTTCCACCAAATAAATTCTTTAAAAATTAGACAATGTGATTTTCTGGATTGTTTTTTCTCATTTTATCTCTCATAGCTGAGATAGACCTATGATGGAAATTACAGGCCTGTCTTTTTTTAAGTGGGAGAACTTGCACAATTGGAGGCTGACTAAATACTTTTTTGCGCCACTGCATAATATTCTAAAATATTCGATCAGAAATGGTTTCTATTGTTCAATAACTTTCAAAAATATTCTATAGTAATCTATTTTTTATAAAAAATATACAAATTTTGATATATTCTGTAATATTCTACAGTGATATAATGTTCTAAAATTAGCTAGATTATTGTAAAGTGTCTTATCAATAATAATGTTTATTTAACTTGTTTGTGTTTTTTATTTTGGGATTTCTTTTGGGATTTGTGTCAATATTTGATCACTTTGTTTTCTCTGATTTTCTGCATGAAAATAAATATTTTTGAAAATTGTAACAACCAAAAAATACTTGTGTTGTATACCACAATAACACCCTGGGGTTTAAATTTTAAACTACTTCAATGAGTGCCCCATAAAGGGTTAAGAGCGGCAGGGAGGGGGGTGTCCAAGAGTTGTTGTTGCTAAGCTGTAGCTTGGCCGAATCTGGCCGTTGCTTACCAACCCTGGCCCCGCCCATGCAAATCAAGTTCCTGAAGTCTTGTGTAACAATTGGAACTTTTGTTTGCATATTTTGACCCGACTAGAGTTTGTTGCTCTATGGATGTTTTAGAGAGATACGAGAGTTACGTTAGATACAGAGCTATGAGCATGTGTTCTGTTCTATTGATCCTACTGTTATATGCTTAATCTCAAGATGGGAAGATAGTTACAAATATTATCTGGTACGATTTTATGTCACTGTTGTCTAAATCATAAAAACATTCCTGTGTGTTGTATTGACAGAGCATTCACAATTGTCACTGACAGATGCTGTAAATAACTGATGATCTCATCATAATTCTACGGCATTTCTTCACTAAACTTTCATTTCTGGCACAGATAGTTTCACTTATAACAAGAATCACCCACATTGTTGCAGATCAAACACTGCCACTCATGATCTGGAGGAATTATTTGATGATGTTTTTGGTGATATTGGTGCTAAACTGCTTGCCTGTAAAAAAGAGACCCAGCTTGTTTCCACTTCCTGATGCCTTCCATCCCCTTTATGGCCACAAGTGGAAGAGAATTAAAATGAGTGCAGTCCTTAGACATAATTGAGGAAGTTAAGGAGGCAACAGACTGGTGTGCCCCTATGGTGCCTGTGCTCAAAAAGGACAGATGAGTCAGGATATGTGTGGATTTAACCAAGCTTAATAAGGTTGTGAAAAAAGACTTGTGTTATCAGCGCTAGAGGATTTTAACCAACACAATTTAATTTCCACATTTGTGAAAGACAAGCAAAATACTTTTTTTCATAAATCAAATGAAGGTTTCACAGACCACAAACTAAATATAAGGACTCTGATATTGGTGGGAAATTAGCAAGTCCAGGTTTTAGGAGTGTAGGTGTTTTATAATAAATCAAATAGAATAAAGATGATCAAGAAGTGGACACATCGGTCATTACCATCAAAAAGTACCAGTATTACTTTGGAATCTATTCATAGTAGGTATAGAAAAGAATCTCCCCTTTCAAAGACTAATTTTGTTTCCTTTACATCCTTAAATGAAAACACAAGCAAAACCTTTTACCTGCTTTACTTATCCAATGCATGGTGGGCAGGAGTTTCTTGACCCAAGACATTGAGAATCAAACCAGGAACACAAGGATGAGTGTAAAAAAGTTTTTATTTACAAAGGAGAAAAACGCAGGAGGGTTTCTCGAACACAGGAAGTTCAGGAAACACACGGAAGGTGACGGGTCGAAGTCTGAGGCAGGTTCTGGAGACAGAGGTGAGTTAATTGTTTGGTGAAGAGAATATAATTTGAGGAGTTGGTGAGCTGGGACTGGTGAGGGTGAGGAACTTGGAGGGGAGAGTTGTCTGGTCCAGAGGGAGTGGCAGTGAGGAGGTGAGATCCAGTGCACAGGTGTGACACAGGAGATGGAGTCCAAGGACGATACTAGCACAGAAGGGCACAAGTGGGCGGCTGAGAACGGGACGTCAGTAAGAGTTGGAGGTGGAACAGTAGCTACGTTTACATGGGCACAAGTAATCGGAATGAATTCCCTAACAAATAAAAAATTCTTCATGTAAACATGTCAATCAGAATATTCTGATCTGATACGACGAGAGTCGTAAGAGAGGTGGTTTTGTCCGATCATCAATCCGATTGACGTCCATGTACACACCCATTCGGATTGTTGGAGTAAAATAATGCCCACTGCACATGTGTGCAACTACAGCATGATGTCTTTCTGCCTTTGCAGAGGCTCAGGACAAGTGGAAAACATGGCAGGAGGTAAACAGAAGTGGTCTGTTGCTGACACTATTTTTTTTACTGGAAACACTACGGGAGCTCAATATTATTGAACGTCACGATGGCCAAAAGGCTAGAAATGCCAAGTTATACACTCAAGTGCATCTAAAGATGCAGGAAGCGGGAATTCACTGAAGTATCGACCAAATCAAAAACTATTTTTTTTCCAGGAAAGACAAATCTGCTCATGCTTAACCTATTTAATCTGATTGAATGCTTGGTGCATGTCTACTCACGTCATGATCGGATCATTTCAGTTAGTATCCATGTAAACAGAGATTTGGGATTTCTGATCAACCAAGATTTGAACCGGATTGGGGAAATTTGGCGCATGTAAATGTAGCTAGTGATGGCTGGAGAGATCCAGAAGTTTATGGCTGGCAAGTAGAGGGTGGAGTGATAACCTGGAGGCACACAGAAAGTTAGTTGTGTGGGAAGGTTGGTAACAAGCACACAAGAGAATTCACTAGAGAGTTGGCTAGCATTACCCAACCTGAGTAATCATCCAGTGTTGTTCCTGTGCTCCTAAATAACTGGCCGGATTGATGGTTAACCACCAGCAGCTGGGCCCGCTCCTTGGCACCGCCCACCTGCAATTAGGCGTTCACAGGAGATGGATAGGCTGCCATTTGCCTCAGACCATGACACTGATCATCACGTCTAACTGATCACGATTACAGTTCAGAAAAAAATTCAAAAATGAAAAACAAGTAATACTGAGATCAATAAAGGATCACCCCCAATGTTGTTTGTTGAACCACCTTTTGCTTTAATAGCAGCCTTGAGTCTGTTGGGCTACTTTTCAACTTTGGACATCTAGATTAAGCGATATTTGGCTGCTCTTCTTTACAGAACTGACCAAGTTGGGTCAAATTGGATGGTAGGCCTTGGTGGACTGCAACTTTCAGGTAGAGGGTAGCAGCTTTTTTTTCAAGAATTTGACGTTATTTTGCCCCATCCATTTTCCCTTCTACCCTAATGAGAGCTCCAGTCCCTGAGGCAGAGAAACACCCCCACAACAAGATGCTGCCACCTCCATGCTTGACTGTTAGGTATGATGTGTTGTGGATGGTGAGTTGTGTTGGATTTACTTCAGGTGTACTGTTTGGTGATGAATTTGATCCCATATGACCAAAATACCTTTTTCCACTTGGTATCAGAATCTTCAAGATGTATTCTGGCAAAGCTCAAATGAGCTTTAATGTGGTCTTCTTGAGAAGTGGCTTTTTTCCTTGTGACTCTCCTAAACAAGCCACATCTGTGAAGCACTAATGAAATTGTTGTCACATGCACAGAATGACCACTCTTTGCAATAAAGTCCTGTAACTGAAATGTTTCCGGTATGAAACTGACTAAAGCTGAACAAAGGAATTCACAGATTGATTAAGAATCCTTTGCCATTGTGGGCATGTGAAGGGTTTTCAATATACTTACAGTATGGGTAAAAACGTTTAGTCACTTTGTCAAAACAATTTTCTCCAAGTCAAAGAAACTGATCTGCTGTTTGGAAATTTGAGAAAGAAATCCAAGGATTAACACCATCTCTACAACAGAAATCATTCAGCTTGACCGTTGTCTGCAGAGCAACCGGATCAGAACTGGGAGACCTCTCCAAAAGTTATAGGTCAGGCACCAGAGCCTTGTTCTTATGTATACATGTACCAGGAATGCCAAAAACTCAGTCTAGAGAGACTATTGGGTCCAACATCCACTTTGGTGTGTGTTATGTTCTGAACTGAACCACTAGGTGTCAGTATGCTTGTGTGTATATGTAGAGATGCTGTGGGGAGTTTCAGGGGAGGTTCTTCTGAGAGACTGCTGCAAAATGGATGCCTGTGTTCCTCCTTACATATGGATAAAGTTACTGCCTGCCTGTTTTCTGCCCACCTAAAACATAACAGTGTGACTCTGATGCTACTCAAGTTCCTGAAGACAAGCCTGTTTCTGGGGTTACCAGTACACATTTTAGCCTGAAATCTACAATGCAGTGAACCTTGGCTAGGAGAGTCATCACACCCCTGTCATGCTTAAGGACAATGTTACTACTTGATTACTTTGTTTCTGAATAAGAGTTAAGTTGTAAAGACACTGTTAAATAGTTTTTGTTGGCGTGCTGCAGAAGAGGATATGAATAAGAATATGCCAAAGAAGTGCTGGGGCTACAAGACACCACTGTGTAGCCTGTGTCTGTTGAGAAGGCACAAGTAAATGTTCTTAAATTAAAACCCATGACTACATGACAATGCCTTAGGCAGATTGCTTAGTTAAAAAGCGAGTAACACCTAAATCAACTTTTTTTGCTGATAACCTGTATAGATAAGTGTCATTTTGGCAGTTTAGTGCAACTTACATAAAATTTAACATTTCAGCCCTTAACTGTAATTATATCTCCATCTTCAGGTTAAAACTCCGCTCCACACTGATTTAGAATCAGCCACAGCTGATGGCTATAGAGCTGCAGGGTGATGTCTGTACCGTACTACGTGGCTGCACTGCACTGGACTCCAGCTGAGTCTCGGCCGCACCTCCACCTGGCTCAGCCACTCACCTGCTGATATAAAACGTTACGGCTTGGAGCCGCTCGCCTCCTTAAAAAAACATCCTCTTTCCCCCCTTCTAGTGATTGCGATGGATAGGAAATCCTCCAGCCTGCTGCAGATTCTATGTTTGCTCTTCTCCTGAGTGTGAGTCTGCTGTTTGTGTGTGCTCGCGCTTGTTAACGATTCGTTTTTCCAACTGAGAAACTCCAAGATCGGGCGGGGGGATTCAGGGGGGTGCTGTCAATCGCTGCCTCAGTGCCGCTCTCTGTCGGCCAGGCGACGCCTCCTTTAGGCACATTTTTCTAACAGGAAGTGTGGGTGAAGTTAGTCTCCACCCTTTAATAGTTACTTCTGCATCTTAAAAACATACGATTCAAAGGTTTTTCGTGTATTTCGTGTAAATTCACAAACATTATCCTCTTCACTCTTGTTTCAAGTGCCTTAGTGGATTGGATTATTGTGCTCTCCTATAAGTAAAAAGTAAAAAACCCAGCAAATCTAGCAATTTTCATATTTTATTTACAATACATTTCTAAACAAATTGTCACTACAATCTTCTTAGGCGTCCTGCCTGACAGGTCCATCCTTTACGTCATTCTATACGGCAACGCTAAAAATACAGCACAGAGAAGGTTATCAACAAATTTAATTACAAAGTAATTTTTTTTTATATTGCAACATCAGAGCTGGTATCAGGGTTTTAAAGCCCAGTGATGGGATAAAATGTAATATAACATTTGAAACAGTTATGAGATGTAATATAGGTTGTACATAAGGTAAATTGTCATTCTGATTCAAATGTAATTTACCCATAGTTTTAGCTTATCTCTCCTCCACCTGGCCACGCTCACTGTGCCTCAGTCTTGGTTTTCCAAACCATTTATCAATTATAAATGACATGTTAAACAGCTTTTTTTTTATTTGTTGGGAAGGTAGTCCACACAGAAGGGGTCTCACTCCCAGAAGGAACAATAGCAGACATTGAGGACAGCTACAAGTACCTTTGTATCCCACAAGCAAATGGCAACCTCAATGAGGCCACAAGGAAATGAGCCAAAGCCAAATATGAGTAAGAAGTCAGCTCAGTGGCAAGAACAAGATTCAGGCAAGAAACAGCTATGCCTTGTCTATAATCAGATATCCTGCAGGAATAATAAGCTGGCCAAAGGAAGAAATACTGACCACAGATGTTAAGTCATGGAAACTTCTAACCATGCATGGAGGGTTCCACCCCAAGTCCAGCACCCAGACTGTACACCAGCCGTAAGGCAGGAGGCTGAGGACTATGAGTATGAGAGCCACTGTCCAGGATGAAACAGCCAAGATCCATAAGTACTTCAAGGACAAGGCCCCAACAGATGACGTACTCAGTGAATGTCTCAGACAATAGTGAACAGGAGGTGCTGGAAATACCATCATGGGAGGACAAACCCCTACATGGGATGTACCACCAACAGATAACTGAAGTGGCTGGTGGCTGAAATCCTACCAATGGCTAGAAAGAGCTGGTCTGAAGGACAGCACACAGGCACTCACCATATATATATATATATATAATTTTAATGATGGTATTTTTTTAGAACCATTGTATAATGATGGTTTTTTAAATGTATGTGTGGCTGGCATCAATTCAATTCAATTCAGTTTATTTATATAGCGCCAAATCACGACAAGAGTCGTCTCAAGGCACTTCACAAAGTAAACATTTCAATACAGTTCAGTTCATAAGCCAATCAGTAAAAAAGTTTCCTATATAAGGGACCCAGCAGATTGCATCAAGACACTGACTAGTGTCATTGTGTTGATACAATCCTCATACTAAGCAAGCATTTAGCGACAGTGGGAAGGAAAACTCCCTTTTAACAGGAAGAAACCTCCAGAGGATCCTGGCTCAGTATGAGCAGCCATCCGCTACGGCTCACTGGGGGTTGAGAAGACAGAGCAGGCACAGGCACACCCCACACCCACACACACACACACACACACACACACACACACACACCACATATATCAAGTAGTGTTTCTATGGCTACACTGTGATTTCTTAGTAGAAGTTCTATTTAGTAAGAGTAAGAGAAACTTTATTGTCTTTATCTGAGTGAATCTATAATTAATTCAATAGGTGAACTAATAGTAGCACATTCTATGTTAAAGAAAGTAAGATGTAATATCAGGAGAGGGAGAATGTTAGGGACTGAAGATGGAAATTAGTCCTGGCTATAATCTTGTGTATTTTCAAATGTGTAAAAAAAAATATGTACAGTACAAATAAACTACGGCTTCATATGGTTTCTGAGCTGGACCAGTTCTAATGTGATTCAAATGTGCTGAAACTAGCCTTTATTGGGCTTTCACAAATCAAATAAAGGTCTCATGAATCACAAACTGTTTTGTTAGGATACTGCTTTCAGTGTAGAATAGTTTAGTCTAAGTTTGATGTGTTTAAGTATTGTAGTTTTGAAATTAGAGCGAATCAAAAGGGGTCAGGTGTTGAAAAATTAGTTGGAATTACCCTTTATCTGTTTTTCCGAATGCTCGGTAGATAAAAGTTGAACAAAGTCTACGATGGTTGTAAACACACATTTTTTCTTAAATAAGTTTCGTTTAATAATGTTAAGAAAGTCCTGTGTTGAAAAACAACGTGGATAAGAAGTAAAATCCATAAATTACGAAAGATTAGTTGTGTTTCATGGCCGTTATCAATAAAGTTTAAATACAAAACAAAAAAAACGGATACTGGAAATAGCGCCCCCTTCAGTTCCGGAAAAAAATGGCGTCATTTCCATATATGGTGTGGTCGTGTCCTGTGCCCACACTCCGCCCGTCCTACAAGCTGCACCCAACTGTACTTGAAAAAAAGTGCGGGGGACAGAGGGCACTGTCACGGGAAGTGCGGGGAACATGTCCCACGCGTACCCCGCGTCAATGAGTGTCAGTATGTCTAATCCCTCCACAGACATCAGGAAACTTCTCACTAAGAAGTGTAAAGTAAGCAAAAATATCACCGCAGGACCAGTTTTTAGTGGCGTTAGCTGCTAGCCAGTGTTATTCATCAGGTAGGCTCCCTGGCTGTTTAAACATTTATTAGGCAGACTGGAGATGTATTTCTGATCAAATCTATTGTTCTTAGTAAAAATTAACGTTCCAGATAAACACAATAGCTAGACTGAATTCTTACTAGGAGAAACTCACTTTAAATACCTATAATTCAGCTGTTTCTGGTAAAACGTCTTATTTTAAATAGGTAAAATGAAAAAAACTTCCATCTATCATACATTTTATTTCAATATCTGAACATACATTTAAACTAGTCCTACTTTCATTTCAGATAGGCAGAACTTCAGTCTGAAGAGCTATGAGGTTCTGTCATGGAATGGGGGTTGTTATAGGACCCAAAATGTAGGTAATCCAGGAGGCAGCCAGGTATGGTTCAGAAATGTTTTATTTAAAGCTGTGGTCTAGAGCAGGAGCAGGAAGGCAAAAACATCAGGAGCAAACAGGATTCAAGCAACACACACAGACAAACACAAGGAACCGACCAGGCGCTATTAACATGACTAGGTTTAAATAGACTGAGGTGATGAGGAAACAGGTGAGATGATTACTGGTTGATGATGGACAGGTGTGACTAGTTAACTGAAGATGGGAGGCAATGCAAAACACAAGAGGACTGAACTGAACCAGATAAAGAGAGAAACCTAAAACACTAAAACTAAATGCTAATACTAGAATGAATAAACAGAATACAGGCTAATGATAATTAATTAATTCACTGAACTAATAACCAAAATACAAGAAGCAACTAACAGAGGTGAACACAGGAAGGAAACTATGAGAACGAATAACACCAAACTGACTGAAGACTAAAACACTAAACATAAGAGGAACAGGATGACTAAGGGGACACAAGAACAACAGCTAAACTGGAGGGATGAACTAAATACAAGAGGACAATGAAAGATAACTAATATGGGGAGAAACAGCTAAGAGGAACACAGGGGTCAAGGGTCACTGATACAAAAGGAGGCTAAACAAACAGGACCCTGACAATACTAAACTACTCAATCAGGGTGAAAGGAAAACTAAAGAGAAATAAAACACTAATGGGCTGGGGAATGGACATGGCAGAACTGATGAAAAGAGAAATAAAATAAGAACCTGAATGATAATAGAGGGGACGAGAGACAAGGAAGATGGGATATGGAAGGGACTGGGGAGACGAGGACACAGGACATGACAGGTTGTTGTTTACAAAAAGTTGATGTCACTTATTTCTTCTCCTACTAATAATGCTGTTGCAGCCTAAACAGTTATAGCCTTTATAAATATAGGTTAGTAAGTTTAAAATGGCATCTTGGTCAGTAACAGATGAATTATAACTACTTAAAATTAGAGTTTCTTCTGGTAAGAATCTTTTTCAGCAATCCACCATGTTTATTCTAGACAGGAAGGATGTATTTGTGGATAGGTTGTGCTGCAAACCCAACACACATGAATGGGAAATGTGACATAATTTGACCTAAGAAGAATTTAATTTAAGATATCTGAAGTGTTCATTGTGGATAGTAAGAATATTATTATGGATATCTGGAATATTAAAATTTACTTGGAGCAACAGATATCTGCAATACATATTCAGTCTGCCTAATAAATGTTAAAATGTCCACCGTAGTTTTTTTTTAAGGATCTGGATATGTCTCAAATCAGTTTAGTAGTTGGATATCCTTAAATAAAATGTCTACTACTAAAAAATACCTGATATCTGAATTTTCAATTAGAATAGTAATAATATTAACTCCATTAGTTGTTCTTGTTTTAAACACAGTGTGTTTAAACCAGAGGTGTGTTTTTTAATTAAATGTTAAAATGGTTCATTAAATTCAAATTCAGTCCAGAGCCACCTGCTGGTATTCTTATGATGAACAAGAATAAAATAAACACATTCAATTTTTTTTTTGCATGAAACAGCTGGGTCTGTGGTAAACAAATAGTTATTGAGTTTGGCTGAACCTGCGGTAAGGCATTACGTCACTTCCTGTTTCAGTGCTTGCACTCAGTGTAGCTGTTCGGTGTTTGTGGCTTGCTAAAATTGGTTTGATTTCTCTGTACTGAGACATTTTTGAGTTCTTGTAGTACATAAGCACGCGAAAACACACATTTTCTGTTGCACCTAGCGTTTAGGGAACCCTTTGAGTTCGCACGCAGTTTTATTTGGTGTGAAAGGTTGTTTGCCTAGTTAGCTTAGCCTCGGCGCGGCTATGGCTACTTCTGTCTCTCCCTCTCCGTCTCCTATCTCTTGCTCTGTGTGTCAGATGTTTAGTTACTCCTCTGCCTCCTTTAGTGATAATGGTACGTGTAATAAATGTAGCATTTTTGTAGATTTGGAGGCGAGGGTGTCAGAATTGGAGGCCCGGCTCCGCGCTGTTGAAAAACCTGTAGATAGCCGTAGCTACTTAGCTAGCGCGGGGCTATCTAGATCAGAATCACCCCGTAGCGGTCCTCCAGTAGAACCCGAGCAGCCGGGACCTCAGGCCGGCTGGGTGACTGTACGTAAGAAGCATAGTACCCAGCCCGTGGGACACCACCAACCCGTCCACGTTTCGAACAGATTTTCCCCACTCGGTGACGCACCCACTGAGAAGCCGACTCTGGTTATAGGTAGCTCCATAGTCAGAAACGTGGCATTAGAGACTCCAGCAACCATAGTCAAATGTTTGCCAGGGGCCAGAGCGAGCGACAATAAATCCTACCTGAAACTGCTGGCTAAGGATAAGCGTAAATACAGTAAGATTGTTATTCACGCTGGCGGTAATGACACCCGGTTACGCCAATCGGAGGTCACTAAAATTAATGTTGCTTCGGTGTGTAAGTTTGCCAAAACAATGTCGGACTCGTAATTTTCTCTGGCCCCCTGCCTGACCAGACCAGTGACGACATGTTTAGCCGCATGCTGTCCTTCAACCGCTGGTTGTCTAGGTGGTGTCCCGAAAACAACGTGGGCTACATTGATAATTGGAAAACTTTTTGGGGAAAACCTGGTCTGATCCGAAGAGACGGCATCCATCCCACTTTGGATGGTGCAGCTCTTCTTTCTAGGAATATGGCCAATTTTATTAGTCCTCCCTGACAACCCAGGGTCCAGACCAGGAAGCAGAGTCGTAGTTTAACCCTCCCCTCTGCAGCTTCTGTACTGTTACCCACCCACTCCACCATCCAGACAGTGTCCTGCCCACGGCCAGAATCAAACAGATTAAAAATCAGGCTTAATAGAGCAAATCATGATAATCTCATAAAAATAAAAACAAACTCTACTGAACAGAAAACTAGAACAATTAAGTGTGGTTTATTGAACATTAGATCTATCTCTTCAAAGACTTTATTAGTTAATGATTTGATTTGTGATAATCAGATTTCTCTGTTTTTGTCACGTCTGGCTGGGTGAGGTGAGGATCCAAACGCAGGTGAGAGGAAGCAGGCAGGTAAGCAGGTTTAAAGGGTTTAATTATTTAACTGAATTGAACTGACATAGACACAACACAAGCAATGAACCGACACTGAACAGAACACAGACAGGGCTTAAATACAGGAGGATCTGGGGAGCTGGGTGATTAGGAGAACGAGAGGCAGGTGGGACCAATTAACTAGAAGTGAAGCAGGGGAGACGAGACACTGGTGAGCAGGGAGCTGGAAGACAGGAGGGCAGAAAGGGCAGATCCTGACAGTACCCCCCCCCTTAAGGGGCGGCACCGGACGCCCAACACCGACCCAAGTGGATCCTGGGAGGCCGGCGACGTGGGCGCAGGAGCCGGCAGGCTCTGGGAGGCCGGCGACGTGGGCGCAGGAGCCGGCAGGGTCTGGGAGGCCGGCGACGTGGGCGCAGGAGCCGGCAGGCTCTGGGAGGCCGGCGACGAGGGCGCAGGAGCCGGCTAGATCTGGGAGGCCAGCAGCAGGGAACCAGGAGGCGGGACCTTAAAGGCCTGGGGGGCCGGCGACGTGGGCGCAGGAGCCGGCTGGTTCTGGGAGTGGCTGAGGCGGACTGGAGACCGGCAGGCGGGAGAGTGGCTGAGGCGGACTGGAGACCGGCAGGCGGGAGAGTGGCTGAGGCGGACTGGAGACCGGCAGGCCGGAGAGTGGCTGAAGGGGACTGGAGCACAGGAAGCTCGGGGTCCTCAAAACCAGGAGGAGGCAGGAACACCTCCCACAGGAACCCCACAGGACGCTGGGTCTCTGGCGAGGACTGGACGGCCGGCTGGCGGGTCTCTGGCGAGGACTGGAGGACCGGCTGGCGGGTCTCTGGCGAGGACTGGAGGACCGGCTGGCGGGTCTCTGGCGATGAGTGGAGGACCGGCTGGCGGGTCTCTGGCGATGACTGGAGGACCGGCTGGCGGGTCCCTGGCGATGACTGGAAGCTGGCAGGCGGACGAGTCTCTGCTGCAGACTGGAAGCTGGCAGGCAGACGAGGCTCTGCTGCAGGCGGATGAGTCTCTGCTGCAGACTGGAAGCTGGCAGGCAGACGAGGCTCTGCTGCAGGCGGATGAGTCTCTGCTGCAGACTGGAAGCTGGCAGGCAGATGAGGCTCTGCTGCAGGCGGATGAGTCTCTGCTGCAGACTGGAGGCTGGCAGGCAGATGAGTCTCTGCTGCAGGCGGATGAGTCTCTGCTGCAGACTGGAGGCTGGCAGGCGGATGAGTCTCTGCTGCAGTCTGGAGGCTGGCAGGCGGATGAGTCTCTGCTGCAGTCTGGAGGCTGGCAGGCGGATGAGTCTCTGCTGCAGTCTGGAGGCTGGCAGGCGGATGAGTCTCTGCTGCGGACTGGAGCCCGGCGGCCTGGGTCTCTGACGTGGACTGGAGCCCGGCGGCCTGGGTCTCTGACGTGGACTGGAGCCCGGCGGCCTGGGTCTCTGACGTGGACTGGAGCCCGGCGGCCTGGGTCTCTGACGTGGACTGGAGCCCGGCGGCCTGGGTCTCTGACGTGGACTTGGACGGGAGCCCGGTGGCCTGGGTCTCTGACGTGGACTGGAGCCCGGCGGCCTGGGTCTCTGACGTGGACTTGGACGGGAGCCCGGCGGCCTGGGTCTCTGGCGATGACGGGAGCCCGGCGGCCTGGGTCTCTGGCGATGACGGGAGCCCGGCGGCCTGGGTCTCGGGCGCCTGGGGGAGGAGCAACGGCTCGAGTTCTGGATCCTGGAGGTGGAGGAAAGGTGACTGGCTAGGCAGGCTGGACGGAGGCAGGAAGGGCCTGGAGACTGGAGCTTCTGCCTTAGACGGCACAACTGGGACCTTCGCCGTAGGTCTCCCAGCAGGGGTCTCTGGGGCGGCAGGAAGCTGGAGCCGGGGCTGCAGGCTCTCTGGTGCAGGCTGGGGCCGGGACGGAGCCGACTGGACCCCTAGATCCACCCGGAACGCCAGGGGGGTCAGGGTCTCTACCTGGAACTCCAGGAGATCGGCGCGGGCTTGGAGCCGGGTCACCTCAGCTTGCATACGAACCGCCTCCATTGGCCCGTCTGCCAGCTCAGTCTCGCTGTCCGGATCTAGCTGGACCTTGGGTGAAGCCGACTGGACCCCCGGAGCCACCTGGAACGCCAGGGGGAGTAGCGTCTCCACCTGGAACTCCATGAGACCTACGAGGGCTCGAAGCCTGGCCATCTCCGCTCGCAGACGAGCCACATCAGCAGGATCCACCGCAGGATCAGACCCTCGACCCGGAACTGGCTGGGCTGCGGGTGACTGGACTGCAGGTGACTGGACTATTGGAGGCAGCTGGTGCTCAGACAGAGTCCCTGAAGGTAGCTGCGTCTCCAAGCCGGACCACAGAGCAGGGGCCTCTCTGATAGGCGGCTCAGCTCTGGACGCCCGGCGCCGTCGCCTGGATCCCCTTGCCATCCTCGGAGATGAGGAGGAGGGTTCGTGAGGGGAGACACCAGGCCGGTTGCGCAGTCCTACCTGCGAGTTGGAGAGGTCGTCCGGGGGGGCGGCGCCATGTCCGCAGCGCTGTTCCGGAAGTGGCGGGGGAGATGGCGGTGGAGCCTGAAACTGCTCCCAGCGCCGTGGGCCAACCCCCGGAGAACACACCGCCAGTCCGATGCCCTCGAGGCAGGATTGGTTCTGCAGCTCCTCCCAGCTGAACCCTCCATCTGCGCCAGGACTGTCATGCTGGAAAACTGGAGCGGCGGCTCGGCGGCGTGGACGTCTGCGGCGCCGTGGTGAGGGAGGTGGAGAGGAATCGGAAGAGGAGTCTGGCCATCCTAACAACTCCGCACGGGAAAAAATAAAAAACTCACCGCTGGATCCTTTCTGGGGTCGGTTCATTCTGTCACGTCTGGCTGGGTGAGGTGAGGATCCAAACGCAGGTGAGAGGAAGCAGGCAGGTAAGCAGGTTTAAAGGGTTTAATTATTTAACTGAATTGAACTGACATAGACACAACACAAGCAATGAACCGACACTGAACAGAACACAGACAGGGCTTAAATACAGGAGGATCTGGGGAGCTGGGTGATTAGGAGAACGAGAGGCAGGTGGGACCAATTAACTAGAAGTGAAGCAGGGGAGACGAGACACTGGTGAGCAGGGAGCTGGAAGACAGGAGGGCAGAAAGGGCAGATCCTGACAGTTTTGTCTCACAGAATCCTGGCTGCAGCAAGAGGACTATGTTAGTTTAAATGAGTCGACTCCTTCTAATTATTTAAATCATCATATTGCTCGTAGTACAGGGCGAGGAGGAGGAGTAGCAACCATCTTTCATTCAGATTTATTAATCAGTCCCCTACCAATTAATAGCTACAGTTATTTTGAACATCTAATTCTTAGTTTGCCTAATCCGGATTGCAAAGCTCTAAAACCACTTTTGTTTGTAGTCTTGTATCGTCCACCAGGCCCCTACTCTCAATTTTTGGATCAGATCTCAGATTTCTTGTCTGATTTGGTGTTAAATACTGATAAGGTCATTGTGGCTGGGGATTTTAACATTCATGTTGACATTGAAAGCGATCCTCTCAACGTAGCCTTTAGTAATATCTTAGACTCAATTGGTTTTACTCAAACAATCCATAGCTCCACTCACTCCTGTCATCATACATTAGACCTTGTGCTGACATATGGTATAGAGTGTGAGGAGATAACAGTATTTCCACACAATCCTGTCTTGTCGGACCATTTTTTGATAACTTTTGAGTTTATTATAACCGAGTTCTCCAGACATGAAAGTAAATTCCACTATAGTCGATCTTTATCTGATAACGCTGTAGCAAACTTTAAAGCAGCTGTTCCATCTTTACTGTCTTCAGAATCTCAGAGGAACTTAGCAGAGGGCAACTATTTCATTTCTAGCCCTTCACAAATTGACGTTCTAGTTCATAGTGTTACTTCCTCTTTACGTGTGGCACTAGACAATGTTGCCCCTTTAAAAAAGAAGGTCATTAAGCACAGGAAGTTGGCTCCCTGGTTTAATTCTGAACTGCGTACTTTAAAACAAACCTCTAGAAAA
>SSNS01000200.1:479703-567462 GCA_006937985.1 Aphyosemion australe | reverse complement strand
CTTGCTTACTTGTAGAAAAGCATAAGAGAATCTGGTCTCTACATAAGTCCCATCTCCATTTGTCCTTGTAGTGGGCACACTCTAGATTGAAAAATGAAGATCATAAAAAAGTCAATCATATATTGGTTGTATTATATTATAAACCTGTGCATTTTGGCTGCATTGTGCTTTAATCATTTCCTGCATTTCAAATATTCAAATTAAAACAAAATCATACTTACTTGAAGTGAAGAACCCAAGTATTTGATGTTCACAGCAGTCCCAGCTCCACGTGGCTCTCTAGTCAGAATCTTAGTTGAAATATGAAGATTATAAAAAGAATGTCAGTCATATATTGGCTGTATTATACTGAAAAACCTGTGCATTTTGGCTACATTGTGCTTAAATCACTTGGGCCCATTGCAGTTTTTGTACCAATCAGCTGTAACATAATGGATCCATTATTATTGTAGAAAGAAAGACCATATTTTCTTGTTTTTAAAGTTTAATGTTCAGTTCATTAAAGAACCAAAAATTAGGCATTCTACCCATTTCCAGCTCAAAACCATGGTCTTAGATCTGGAGGAGGATTCTCATCCCAGCTGCTTCACACTCAGCTGTGAACCACTCCAGTGAAAGCTGGATATCATGGTCTGATGAAGCCCTAAATAGACTTTACTAGGGAGGCTCAGGAGTGTGATCCCTCTGTAGTTGGAACACACCCTGCAGTCCCCCTTTTTAAATAGGGGGACACACACCCAGGTCTGCCAGTCCAGCAGAACTGCCCCCAATTGCAGAGCTGCTTCAACCAACAAAGCCCCACAACATCCAGAGCCTAAGGAACTCTGGGCGAATCTCATCGAATCTCGGGGCCCTGCTACAGATGAGCACCGAACCACTATGTCCAGAGTTGAGGTCAGCAGTACACTGTCTGTTAGGGAGTCTGCACTAGTTGTCCCCACCATAAACAGTGTTGGTAGTGCACAGCTTCCCCCTCCTGAGACGCCAGATGGTGGACCAGAATCTCCTCAAAGCCGTATGGAAGTCCTTCTCCATGGAGAGAAAAAAATGTATTGCTTGCTACCAGATGGATTTTAAATTTAACACATGCCACCTAGATATTACTGTAGACACTGGCTAAGGTTGAAAAAATAAATCAAAGGTTAAAAAAAAATGAAACCAAGTATAATACAATACATTCTATTTTTAAGGATTAATGGGCAAAAAAGTAATGCAAATTACATTTAAATTTTAATATTTAATAGATATTTTTATATTGAAATAAATAATAAAAATTATCCTTACCTTCACAGAATCATCAGAGAATTCAGTTCTTACATCATTCTGAGCTTCATCTGACCCTTTAGTCAGGATCTTGATGGAAATATGACGACTCTAAAACAAATCAAACAATTCAAAGTTGAGGGAATAAATCCACAAGACCTAAAGGTTCTCTTTGATATCTTCTGGATGTCCTTTGTTCAGATCATCACTGACCAGAGTTGTTTTCTTAGAAAGAAAGGACCTCCTGAATATTAGTTTTATGGTCCTAATGTTTGGCTGATCAGTGTAGAGGGTCTCATTTTCCTTTTATTAACAACTTCAGTCTCATCTGTACATAAACTGCAAGTCACAAGTGTTAGAAAGTTTCAATGTTTTTTTTCTGGGTTTTAAAAAAATCAGAAGTTAAATGATTAAAAAATAAAACAGAAAGATAAAACAGATGTAACATAAAACATTCTATAGGTATTAAACCCTAGATCACATTAGCTATACCCAGAAAAAAACCTCAGCATGCATAGAGAGCATGCTTTCTCCACATGGGGCAACGGCGTTATAAAGTGTGCTGTTCGACAGCCCATCACATTTATCATTCAAACCTTTGAATGAATCAGTCATAGTAACGTCACCTTTCTACTAACAAAGAAGTCACCAATAACAAAACCTGAAGAGATGAGAGCAGCTAACAGCATCGAATCCATTAATCAATTAATCAATCCTATTGTTGCGTTATCCAGTGAATTCACATTTCAGACACTGTGCTGATGTTGTATTATTTGAACACTTTATTGTTATTTTTATTAATTTGACGTTAGGTGTCATAGTAGTGACGCTCAGACAACCCGTCCGGTTAGCATAAGCCATGTGCTGCTAACTCCGTGCCATGCCGTTTTAACGCTCAAGCCCAGTTGACCAAAAACACACTTCGTCAGCATTATTTGTACACATGATAATTTTGCTGCATTGTGCTTACCAAGGTTGCCATTTTATCTAACAATCTCTTTCCACTTTCTTTGTTCTCACCCACAAGATCTGCTAGTTCCGGAAAATGGACTCTTCGAATCGTATTCCTTTTTCCGGTTTGAGTTGCGGAAATGCTAACACCCCCTGCCGCACTGACGGAGAAACGGCAACATGCTTTCTAGTCTATGTCGGAGGACGACTTTCTCCATCCCGGGTAATGACAGTCATATATAGAGTATAACATACTAGACAAAAATATATAAGTTTTTTTCTGAGTATGGTAATCTAGTGCAGGGGTAGGCAATCCTGGTCCTCGAGTGCCGCCATCCAGCATGTTTTCATTGTAACACTTCTGATTCAGTGGATGATTCACCTGTTCAGAAGCTCATCAAGCTCTGCAGAAGCCTGCTGATTAAAATCAGGTGTGTTGGAATTGGGTAAAAGCTAAAACATGCAGGATAGTGGCACTTGAGGACCATGATTGCCTACCCCTGATCTAGTGTAAGAATAACTTAAATTGGAATATTTTCTTATTTACTAAAGTGAAAATCCAGTTGAGATTGTTTGTTTAAAGCCAATTATAGTTTCTAAAGGGACTTCCAGTAAAGTCTCCAGACTGGCAAATAAGATATTCTTACAAAACAAGACTCAACACATATTCTCTTCTAACTTACATAAAATGCACTACTTTTTTAAATTATGAGAACAAACTTACCCTTTCATTTCAGTAAAAATGTAAAATCTCCACCCCTTAAAATTCCAGATCCCATGAATGTAATGTGTTTTGTCCCATAGGTGGGACGTTGGAATTCTAAAGGGTTCAACGTTGGTCCATCATAAACAACATATCCACATTTCTTGGATCTCGTGTGGATAACACAAGATTTCTTCTGAGTTCTACATTCTCCCAAAGTCGGCGTTGTCAGCCTGGAAAAAACATTTACATGGCCACACAACATTTGTATACACCAAATAAGCAAGTAAGAGAAAGTAAAAGTAAAAGTCATCATCACACAATGGTGAAATTACATTTCAGCATTTGACCCATCCCCGTGGTGGGGAGCGGTGAGCTGCAGCTCAGGAACTATTTGGTGGTTTAACCCCCCAATCCAACCCCTTAATGCTGAGTGTCAAGCAAGGAGGCATTGGGTCCCATTTTTTTCAAATTCTTTGGTATGACCCAACCGGGACTTGAACCCGGATCTCATACCACTAGGCCACAGGAGCTGGTATACCAAGAAAGCACAATGACATCTAAGTCATCCATGAGGAAGCATACACATTTTGGTGCAGATCTGATGATGTACCAGGGAGATGTTCATACATGTGTTTTTAATAATCAACCTTCTCTAAGGGGGTGGAGCTAAAGTAATTCCAACAAATGACCACATGAATGTGTTGAGTGCTGTTGTGTGATACAAAGCAAGTTTGGTACAGTTCTGACTAGTGATGTGACAGTTTTTTGAATGGCTCTTCATTGATGAAAACCGTGTCCTTGTAGTGCACCATTCGTTTATTTTATTAACATCTTAGTGTCATCGAGGAGGCAGGTTTTTGAGCAAAGCACAGTTCTCATGCCTGCTGTGCAACTGCCTGCGTGCAGTGTGAGACGAATGAAGACAGAGTGGGAGAGAAGCGAAGGGCCGCACAAATGGGGCGGGGGTGTTGGAGTAGCAAAAAGCGTTCAAAGGATCAAGTCTTCTGAGAGACTCTTTGACTTCAGCGACTAGCAATTTTAACAGCTTCATTCAAAGAGCCATAAGTTCCATCACTAGTTCCGACCTTGGTTGTAGAAGTTGTCATAGTTTTAATGTGTGGAGTGCTGTTTCAGTGTCTAATAAAAAAATACCCATCTCACCCTCCGCAGGTGGTCTCATCCTTCCAAGCTGGAGTCCTCTACCAGAGGCCTGGGAGCTTGAGGGTTCTGTGCAGTGTCTTAGCTGTTCCTAGATCTGCACTTTTCTGGACTGAGATGTCTGATGTTTCTCCTGGGATCTGCTTTAGCCACTCCTCCAGTTTGGGGGTCACTGCCCCGAGTGCCCCGATGACCACAGGCACCACCGTTGTCTTCACTCTCCAGACTTTCTCAAGTTCTTCTTTGAGGCCCTGGTACTTCTCTAGTTTCTCATGTTCCTTTTTCCTGATGTTGCCATCACTTGGTATTGTCACGTCAAACACAACAGCTGTCCTCTGTTTGTCCACCACCACAATGTCCGGTTGGTTCGCCATCACCATTTTGTCGGTCTGGATCTGGAAGTCCCACAGGATCTTGGCTCACTCGTTCTCTACCACCTTAGGGGGGGTTTCCCACTTTGACCTTGGGGCTTCCAGTCCATACTCTGCACAGATGTTCCTGTACACTATGCCAGCCACTTGGTTGTGGTGTTCCATGTATGCTTTCCCTGTCAGCATCTTACACCCTGCAGTTTTGTGGTGGATTGTCTCAGGGGCCTCTCTGCATAGCCTACACCTTGGGTCTTGTCTTGTGTGGCAGATCTTGGCCTCTGTTGCTCTGGTGTTCAGGGCCTGTTCCTGTGCAGCCATGATGAGTGCCTCTGTGCTGTCCTTCAGACCAGCTCTTTCTAGCCACTGGTACGATTTCTTGATATCATTGGTACATCCCAAGTAGGGATTTGTCCTCCCATAATAGCATTTCCAGCGCCTCCTCTTCTGTTCGCCATTGTCTGAGACATTCACTGAGCACATCATCTGTTGGGGCCTTGTCCTTACGGCATATATATATACATATATATGTATATATATATATTTATATATATACATAGTTTGAGCAGAGCTCTGAACCACTGACATATTTAAGTTTATGCAAGGACAAATGTTATATTAACCCTAAGATAGATAGATAGATAGATAGATAGATAGATAGATAGATAGATAGATAGATAGATAGATAGATAGATAGATAGATAGATAGATAGATAGATAGATAGATAGATAGATAGAACAACAGACATAACTCTTAAATTGGTCATATGACTTCCGTTTGGTTTTCTTTTTGTGTATAACATTATTATAAAACACTGTACTTGCTTACATTGATCAGTGTATTGCATACATTTATACAATTATTCTTATTTTTGTCTGGCTTCCCTCTAAAATTTAAAACTGCTGAATATTGTCCCTGCTGCTCCAAAAGATAAATGCTTTAATAAAATACATGATCAGTCTAATGATCAAGCACATTATTGGTCAATAATCACCAAAACAATCTCTGTGGAAATAAGAAAATAGTTGTTTTAGCTATATTGACTGGCAGCGCTGAGCTGTTTGGAAATATTGAGGGCTACATGAACCACATACCTCTCTAAAAAAACTTTGGTTAAACCAGTTTTTCTCAAACTAACCCTTTGTCCCTCAGCTTTATAACCTTACTAACTTGCATATAAAGCAGGTCAGAGATGGCACAAACTTTTTGGTATGCTACATTAGACACCCCAAGCTTATATTCAACAACAAGAAGGTAAATGTGATTTTAAATTCTACTGATCCTTTAAAAAATTACTTTTGTCAGAAAATTGAGTCATCTCATCCCCTTTTTACAAATTGTGTTGCTTCTGTTGATTAACTACATACCCTTCATAAATGACCAGCACTTATAAAGCGCCTTTCTAAGTCAGAGAATCCTAAAGCACTTTACTCTATGTAACATTACTTTGGGTAGTTATTTTTAAATATTAATTATCACTATTGTTGATAATTTAACATTTGATTGATGATTAAAATCCAGGTTCTTTTAGTTCATTGACCTAAACACTCTATACATAATAATGATGTGAGGCAGAGTCAAGACGATAGTTATAAAAATCAATTTATTACTACTGTATGTTCTACTACAAATGATGATGCACCACAAAATGATTATAAATGATGGTTCAATGTAATATCAAGTGAAATCATGGATGACGAATGATGGAAAATGATATTAGATTTTATTAAAAGCCTCATTAAGAATCTCGGAAGTTGTAATGTCTGGGTGATCGACTAATCCGGCTGTTACTATTGTTTAGGTTTAACAAATTGTCAGTTTTGTTCGCCGACGTCCGTGCAAGGCTACCAACCCTGGTGTAGAGATTTCCCGTAGGCCCAGCTGGTGAAGCCCCCTCGGCATGAGGTGTTGACTTCTGGATGTCACAGGTGCAGCTCCCTCTGACCCTCCGCAGGTGGCCAAAAGATCATCTCTAGGGCTTGCAGGCTATCGGTTTCACAGCTGATGAGTTTGCCGGTTGAATTGGTTGTTCAAAAATGATGGCTCTTAATTTCACTAAAAATATTGGACATCTGCAGAGCTTACTGAAAAAGGTTAGGATCCAAAGGATTCAAAACCTCTAACTTCTTGCAGCATCTCTGAGATCATCATACAAGCTATAAGATATAAGCTAGCCTACAACTGAGCAAATTACGTTAGACTGACGTGATCTCAAAGTAATAGAACAATCTAGTGAATGAGGGTTCATTTAGTAGTACTAATTTTCCCTTCCATTTGTCTATAACAAGCTAATGTGGCAAGCCATTTTAACATTTAATCAACAACATATCTTTGTAATTTCTATTTTACATAACAATAATACATTGCCCAGCCAAAAACAATTGCCACCAAAGAAAAGGTCACACACTCTAATATTTTGTTGGACAAATACATACATAACTTCTGGAGTTCCAAACTGTTTATATAATGCTTTTGTGTGATTTATATATATATGGTAAAATAGTTGTGAAATAAAATCCCATAAAATAACTGTGATAATTGTGATTATTTCTCAGACTAAATTCTAGTCATTGCAACCCTACTCCCCAGTAGAAAAGAGGCGTTTCTGACAGATAATCAGAGATCCAGGAGACCGTGGAAACACTGACATCCATCCTGAGCAACTTGTCCTTCAGCAGAGAAGGCTTACTAATATTGGAAGCACTAACGAAAAATAAAATAAAGCAATACTTAATGTGCCTTCACTAATCAAGATTTTACATTATAAAAATAAATGACAAAGCAGAGAATGTGGACTGTATTCACATAGCTAAAATATGAATTTAGTGTAATTCCAATTAATGTCAGTATTATATTATAATTTTATAAATAAATATCTCTATAATCTCTTTAAAGAAAATGCTGCATTCACTAACTGTGAAAAAAGATCATGTATTATATTTTAGATGTTGTTACCACAGTGACCAACAGAGGGCAGCAAAGTGTGTCAGGAAAAAAGTCTGCAAGGAGGCCTTGGTGATGATTGTTTAGTAAAGCATATTCAACTCATTTGCACAATATTAGAGCAACGCAGTTATAAAATAATAAAATTGTGATAATTTTTGTTATTAGGGAAATTATGTGATTATCACATAAAATAGATTAAGTTTTTATAACATTTTAAAGTATTCATCAACTGGTGAAATTACATCTCTGCATTTGACCCATCCCCATGGTGGGGAGCGGTGAGCTGCAGCTGTGGCCGCCCTCTGGAACTATTTGGTGGTTTAACCCCCCGAATCCAACCCCTTAATGCTGAGTGTCAAGCGAGGAGGCATTGGGTCCCATTTTTTCAAAGTCTTTGGTATGACCCGACCGGGAATCGAACCCCGATCTCCCAGTCCCGAGGCGGACACTAGGCCACCGCTGCAGCTTTCTTGTTTCCTTTCATTCAAACAGATATTTTATATTTATTTTACCAGGAAGTCAATTGAATTCAAATCTATTTTCAGAGGAAGACCCGGACAGGCAAATGGAATTGATGAAATTTTGTTGTTTGGTATAAGATCTGGTGATGGAATCGAATCACCAGTAGGTTATAAAAGGGCTGCCAGTTAACATTAAAGACAGCTGCTGCAGGGATTCATGTCACCATCTTGGTCACATTATTAAATGTTAATCTTCCTCACTTTAAAAAAGGACTGCTTTCAAACTATAATCAAAACAAATGTTTATAATTGTTATTATTTAGCTATATCCACATTTTGTAATAAATAAAAAATGACTTTTTTAATTAACAATATTTCAAGCATGAATGACAGACAAAAAAAGTAGCTGTATATTTCTGAGTTGTGAACATCACTTTGTTTTGTATTGTTTAAACTATGTTTTGATGAATTGATTTATATTTCTATACAGTTATGTTAGTGGTTATGTTACATGCTTAACCTCAAAATGGGAAGATAGTTACAAATATTATCTGGTACAATTTAATGTCACTGTTCTCTAAAGCATAAAAACATTGGTGTGTGTTGTATTGACAGAGCAGTTGTCACTGACAGATGCTGTAAATAACTGATGATCTCATCATAATGCTACGGCATTTCTTTACTAAACTTTCATTTCTGGCACAGATAGATTTGCTTTTGACAAGAACCACCCACATTGTTGCAGATCAAACACTGCCACTCATGACAATGCTGACCAGAGTGGTCTCCTCTAGCAGAACTACTCAGAACCACGTCTGTGCAGATCTGTTTTAGTCATCTGGGTCATTTCTAAATCATCAAAAACAGAACAATCCAAACATTTTGATACTCAAACCATCAATTCTAAAATGTTGTATAGATAGTTATACATGTATATAACTGTCCAAACAGCAGTATGAAACTACCAGTTGCTTAAAGCTATAAAAAAAGTCTATTTACCTTTTCTTTAAGTGCTTTAAAGCAGCAAACTGGTGTTTCTCACCTTTCAGGAATCATGTAAGGTTTTTAGAAATCTGTAAATGTGATAGTTTTACCCTGTACTGTGATTTAATGCAGGCAATACATAGTTTTTTTGTAAGCCCGCCCCCCTGTCCCGTAGAGTCCCATGCAATTTGAATTGAGCGCCGCTCAGCATTAGCCAATAGCTTTAGACATCGTCTTATGTACCGATGTCAATCACAGATGGTTAGCGTGCCATTGCAGAAGTACCTAAACTGTTACAGAGTTGGCAACATTTCTTATGGTCAAGTATATACACTGCTCACAAAAATTAAAGGAACACTTTTTTTATTGGGCCTGGCATGAAATCAATTAAACCTGTCTGATAATTTTCTGGTTGATTAAGCAGCTGAGGGCATTGTTAATCACTTTCAGCTGTGTTGGTGTTCATGGACTTAACGACAGGTGCACTAAAGTGGCAACAATTACAAAACCCTCAAAACAGGACTGGTTTAACATGTGGAGGTCATTTCAAGTTTCTCCCTCTTGATCTTTTTTGGCTGGTTTTCCACTCGTGCTAGTTTTGGCTTGAGTAATTATCTCTACTGGCAGCATAAGGCGATTCCTTAACCCTACAGAAGTTGCACAGGTTGTCCAACTTCTCCAGGATGGCACATCCACACGTGCTGCAGCAAGAAGGTTTAATGTGTCTCCCAGCACAATCTCCAGAACATGGAGGAGATTTCAGGAGACTGGCGGTTATTCTCGGAGAGCTGGACAGGGCCGTAGAAGGTCCACAACCCATCAGCAGGACCGATACCTGCTCCTTTGTGCAAGGCGGAACAGGCTGAGCACTGCTCGTGCCCTACAGAATGACCTCCAGAGGGCCACTGGTGTGACAGACGAGAGCAGGTTCACCCTGAGCACCTGTGATAGACGTGAAAGAGTCTGGAGAAGACAAGGAGAACGTTATGCTGCCTGCAACGTCGTTCAACATGACAGGTTTGGTGGTGGGTCAGTGATGGTCTGGGGAGGCATATCCATGGAGGGACGCACAGACCTCTACTGCCTAGGAAATGGTGCTCTGACTGCCATAAGGTATCCAGATGAAATCCTTGAACCCTTTGTCAGACCCTACGCTGATGCAGTAGGTCCTGGTTTTCTCCTAATGCACGACAATGCCCGGCGTCATGTGGCAAGAGTATGCAGGCAGTACCTGGAGGATGAAGGAATTGAAACAATTGAATGGCCTTCACGATCCCCTGACTTAAACCCAATAGAACATCTGTGGGACATTATGTTTTGGTCCATTAGGCGGCACCAGGTTGCTCCTCAGACTGTACAAGAGCTCAGGGATGCCCTCACACAGATCTGGGAGGAAATGCCACAAGACACCATCCGTTGTCTCATTAGGAGCATGCCCCGACGTTGTCAAGCATGCACACAAGCTGGTGGGGGCCACACAAGATACTGAAAAGCATTTTGAGTTGCAGAAATTAAGTTTTTGTAATAATGGACTAGCCTGCCACATCTTCATTTCACTCTGATTTTAGGGTGTCTACACAATTGAGCCCTCTGTAGGCTGAAAACCTTTATTTCCATTAAAAGACTTGGCCCCTTTTGTTCCTAAGACATTGCCCTGTCGCTATTTGTATAGATATCCAACTTCATATTGAGATCTGATGTATCTAATGTGTTTCTTTAAAGTGTTCCTTTAATTTTTGTGAGCAGTGTATATATATATATATATATATATATATATATATATATATATATATATATATATATATATATATATATATATATACATACAGCATAACGTGAAAATAATAATTGTAAAACAATGTGCTATTGCTCTGTTAGACTGCTAGAGAGGTGTGTTTACGAACAAGAGTCGTTGCTTCCAGCCGTAATTACGGACGTAGGGGGAGAGATTTACGGTGCAATATATTTGTCTGCCTATAGATGGTGCCCACTGACAAAAAAAACTCCAGATTTCTGCTTTAGGGGGTATTTTGGCCAATGTTAAATGTGTTTGTGTGTAAATGTTGTATTTTGTCCATTGTATATGCCTTCCTAAAATGAAAAGAGTTGATATTGTACCGGACTGATGAGCACATAGCTATTCCAAGCACAGCAAAATTGAAACTGTATTGCTGCTATTTTAAAACAGTTCCAATTGCCCAAAGTTTCCTGTGGTTTATAAACATTCACACTGCCATAAATTGTACATAATATAGTAATATAGCAGCAAAAGTAAGGAATTCCTACCAGACAGGTCCTGGTGGTGATATTTATGCTTGTATGTAGCCAAATTATAGAATTCCATAATTGTGTGATGATATTAATCTAAAAGTTTGTTTTTCTGTCTGCTCATTTTATCATGTGCATATAAAATTCAACAAATAGTATAGAGATTGGTTGTAGATAAATAACACAGCTGTTAACTGAATCTTCCTAAAATAAATCAATATATGTCGTCCATTGTGACCTTTTTTCTAAACATTTTACACATTGTTCAAAAATATTTCTAAATAAATACTGCTGCAGAATAACTAAGTGGAAATTTCTCCTTAATCAGAGTAGTAATCTCAATACAAACCATGATGTTTACTCAAATCACCAACCAGCCAATCAGAATAGGAGCAGTAATATTACTCATCCCTGATTGGCTCACTCCTCATCAAGTCCCGCCCCTTTGGTGCTACAACCAGCCCCTCCCCTCCCCGCTCTCTGCGGTTCAGCTCATCAAATACAACACACAGAGCACGCGGACAGGCGCAGCGGGGAAAACACCAGCCGTAACCTTGTCTTTAAACATCCTACACTGTCTGTAGAGCACAGGACGTGAGAGGAGGAGGGAGCAGTCTTAAACAGGTGTCAGCCAGCCTAACAAGTCACCTTAAGTCCTGCTGTATGCGGTAAAACTCCTGCGTTTCTCTCATGACATGAAAACACGCCGCACGCGCCTGATACTGTCGCGTTCACTTGTTATCTGCGAGCAGCTGAGATGGTTAAATGTCCTGTTTAATGGTCGAGGTACGTAGAATGTCAATTTACAGCTGTGTCGACAGCTGACACACACACACACACACTCACACACACACTGTTGTATTTAGCGACAAAACCCTGTGAGACTTCAGAAAACATCACTATCACCTGCGTCAGCGCTAAATGATACTTTTATTATTTACAGTTATTGTTGTCGGTCTGCTTTGATCTCCTTTGATGTCGCGTTACATTGTTCCTAAATCATTATGCTTGTATTCTTTAATCTGAAACAGGATTTAATCCTAAATTCATAATGACTTTTAGTTATTAGTCATGCCAGTTTTTCTTCTTAATGTGGATGTCTCGGTGTGTATTGTTTACTGTAGTGGTAAACTAGGCCCTGTGTATTATAGCCATGGGTCACGTCCGTGTATTGACAGATTTACAGCAGTCCACCTGCAGCCTGGACGCTGCAGAAAAACATTCTGATGGGATGATGCTCAATGAAATGCAGGACGAGGGAGATGTGCACAGATTAATGCATGCATGCTAGAAAGACTAGATATAAGTCAGTGAGGATTTTGTGTTCAGATGAGGTGAATTACATGTAAGTACTTGCATATAATAATTTACTGTCCTGAAATAAATTGTAATAACAGCCTGAAAGATGTGCAACTTAAAAAATATTTTTATTGCACAAATGTTTTTGATGATGTTTTAATGCCAATGCCAGTGTGTGTTCATGCATCTGTGTTAGTACGATACCTGCTAAACCACAGGACTATTGTAATGAAACTATTAAAAGTTGAATGAATCTTGACCCAATTCAAGATGGCCGCCACAGCCAATGACCTTAAACAACAAAAAAGGCAATAACATAATCAGTTTTACATGATTAAGCTAAAAGTTGGTGGGTTATTAGCTTTGAATGTTTTTTTGCTTAAAACTTTTGTTGTCAGCT
This sequence comes from Aphyosemion australe, assembly GCA_006937985.1. Classification (NCBI taxonomy): domain Eukaryota; kingdom Metazoa; phylum Chordata; class Actinopteri; order Cyprinodontiformes; family Nothobranchiidae; genus Aphyosemion; species Aphyosemion australe. Next base: position 554,657 of record SSNS01000200.1, on the reverse strand, counting down.
CATTTTACGATAGCTGCCACAGCCAGCTGACCTCAGAAAAATCACCAAATTGGCTAAATCTTAGTCCGTTTTTAAAGATATTTGTCTAAATTTGCTAATAAACAAGCTCATCACCCACTTTTCAAGACATTTTTCACTTAACATTTTTAAGTCTCTGAGTCAGCTCAGTTTTATTTTTTTGTTGGCAAAACAATCCATGAACCATTGGACGGACTAAAATAGCTGAGACTTGTTCTCAACACGTAGTGCAGACTGCCAACAGATCGAGTAAGAGCTGGTGATTCTGCACGTCTGGCTTCATTTAGCGTTGAAATTTTGACCAAAACTCTTTGGTTGTCTTGCATGAAAGGCAGCTGCAGTGTGCATTCCCTCAAACAACATCTTTGTAGTGTTTTGATGACACTTTGGATATTTGACCAAGAAATTTAGGGACTCTTACGTCATTTTACATAAATCTATACAGCCTCTCAGTCTTAGTTTTCTTGCACCAAGCTGTACAGAAGAGAGTTTAGGAGATGAACAATATTGCGATGATTAAAAAAACGAAACGAACGGGTGTCCTGTAACTGTGTCATAACCACGTGGGCTGGGTGAGTGAGCAGTCATTGCTTCTGGTTTGTCTCCATCCACCCGTTTCCTGCCTGCTGGTAAACAACGTGTGCTAACTCAGATGTAAATCCTCCTACCCGAGGTACACGTCTCTTCCTCTGAAGAGGGGGATGAACAGTTGATTAGCTGAGGGTTGAAAAGGTTTATCTGTCTGCCTTCAGTCAAATGTAAACACGTGTCTGCTCAGTGCACCCAGTCCACTCTCACCTCTGTCCCCCATGCAGCAGACACACATCAAGCCATTATGACTATTATTAGCCATCATATGGAGCTGCCTCCGACTGGGAAATGTACAGAATCGGTCTGAGCTGCAGGACAGGACTTTTAGATGTAATTACACTCAGACTGATCTCTCAGGACAAACCTCACACTGATTTCAGACTTGATTAGTACAAAAAAAAATCCATGTGACATTTTTCAGGCCTCGAGGTTACCAGGCATCGACCCTTTCACCCTCTGATGTAACAGGTTGTTCTAAAAAGGGTTATCTGTTTGTTTTGCTGCTATCAGATGCTTTTTTATATAAATAAATGGTAAAAAAATATGAAGATGTTGTGATTTGAATCCAATACAAACCCACCTTTGATAGAGAGACTAAAAAAAGAACCTCTGCCCATGAGGATCAACCATGTGGAAGCATGTGATTAATGTGCAACTCATTGGCAGAGTTTGGCACCGCGCTGCCTGACCCACTTTTCTGTGTCTTTGGCCAAAACGCTGACGTGTTGCTACCAGAACGGCCGACGCCAGCGTCAATAAGGACTCGTCTTTTACTCACTACCCTCTAAATGTTATTTGTGATTAAAAACCACCATAATCACCAAGTATTACTTAATGTTCAAGGTGATGATGTTAATAGATAATAGCTGTTCCTGAGTGATCATGAACAGAGGACTAAAGATTAAACGCAACAGCTGAAGTTCTTGAGGGCTTGTGGGAAAAACGGTGCAGGCTTCTGAGACATAAGTGTAAAAACACTTTGTGGCTTCACACGTGACTTTTAGCACAGAATCTGTTTGTCAGCAAGGGTCACTGATGCTCTGTGAAAGCAGAGTGTGCTTTTGTAACACTGATCGTCCGCTTCTCTTTTTTTTCTCTTCTCTCTTTGCCACAGAGGTGTGGAGCTGTCACATTTAAATGGTCGGAGCAGAATGTCGTACGGGTTCGCATGCTGGGTAAGAACACTGATCCACCCCAACACCTGAGTGGGAAAAGTGGGAGATAAACCGCATGTGGTCCCCTTCAGTTTGGTGTTGTGGGATGCTTTCCAAACATTTGGAAAGAGTGCTCCAGGCGCTCACTGACCTTTTGCACAGAGTAACTTCTGTGTTGAACTCTGAGGAATATTCCTGTTCTTCTCTGTTTATCCAACTTTGCAGTCGTTTTCAAAGACTATAAAGCAAAACATGTTAACTAAAAGGCTGCTTACGCTCTTTAAACCTACTGCAAGAGACGGCAATGACTCCGCCCCCTCATATCTGCTTTATTAAGGTGTTGAAATCCTAAAATTTTCCCTTAATGATGATTTCCAGCTAAGCTGTTTAGTCTGTGCCTGCAGAAGCAGAGCAGAAGGAAACAACAACCTATACATTATTGACTAAGTGAAACTAGAAGACGACATAGTAAACAAAGAAATGTTTACATGAACTTACATCATTAATAATTCACTTTTTTCATATCTATTAAAGTTTTAGCCTAATTGGATGTGTGTCAAGAGTCTTTGTTTTATAAGATTTAAGGGTGTAAGCAATTAATGTGACAGAGCTCATTTATTGAACAGCCAATTGGATACAGACCTGTATCTAATTAGTCAGAAATGAGTCGGGAACAAATGTATCCACTGACCTGGTGACCGCCGTCTACACATTAAAACATAACTACTCCCATCTGATCTGATAGCTGGTTTTAGGTGATACCAGTGTTGTAGTCAAGACACTATCTCTCAAGTCCAAGTCACTTAGGATTAGTCCATGTCAGGTCTGGGTCAAGTCACTAGTCAAGGCCAAGTCCCAAAACGTCCAGTTTCAACCCCCAGTTCTTACGTTTGCACCCAGCAAAGTGAGTGACATTACTGTTGTTGGAATTAGCATGTAGCCGATGCTAATGTTAGCTTATTTTAGGTGAGATTACTGGACAGATTTAATAACCACAACATCCCAAAGCCTTTGTAAGTGTACAGGTGACAGGTTGATTATTTGTTTTCAAATGTAAGCATGTTTATAATTTAGCCACATGCTACTCTGTTAGCTTGGTGATAGCATGAGGGCATTGAGTTGTCCCAGTCTCGTCTTCCATTGTCCTCCTGCATTTTGTACATCTGAGAAATGTATACGTGTGGACTCTCTGGACACGTCAAACGGTGGCGTGCCACATGTGTGCGTGTCGGTGTATGAGTCCAAGTTTAAGTCTTAACTTTGCAAGTCAGAGTCCAAGTCCCATAAACGTGACTCGAGTCCTCCATCCCTGGGTGATACAGTATGATATTAACAGCAGGGCTGCTGAGGGTAAACACATGTTGGTTTAGCTGGGCTGACTCGGCTCTGCGATGACCTCTGCTGCTGGCTCAGAGCCTCTTCTGTTCTGACTCCCTCTTCCACCCCTCTGTAAACAAGACAACAGCGGAGAAGACTGTTAGCTAAGAACAGGGTAAGAGGCAAGTCGCACAAGGAAGCAGATCTGTGTGAGTGTGTGTGTGTGTGTGAGAGAGAGAGAGGGATGGAATGAAAGGGATCATCTGGATTTGGAGCCAGCAGTCTTGTCTACTCTCTGCCAGAGTTTATTCATCAAGACTTCCACTGACCTCATTGGCTCAGTGCTGCTTTTTTTCCTGCTATCATTGTTTCTGTGAAAAGCTTTTTTTATGCGTTCTCACAAATCTTTGATTGCAGCGGATAATCGTTCTGCCTATGTGAGCAAAAACAGTCAAGTTAGCAGTGTGAGTCCGTTAAAATTCATTCCTCTTCCTGACCGTGTCTCACATTTTCTCTGCATCTTTGTTCTTTACACTCGTGTTCTAATGATTTCCTGGTATCAGTTTTGTGAATCTGATATATATATAGTGTGTGTGTGTGTGTGTGTGTGTGTACTTTTTCTCTGCATGTGATTGTTCCTCAAGGGGAATGTTCCTTGAGAAAAACATGACCATTTCAAAAACAGATTGTACTTTTTTGCAGTTACTTATATTCATGTTGGGTAACGAGTTATTTTCAGGAGTCACAGGAGGACTTTTGTGTTTTAAGCCCAACGGTTGGTTGGTCAGGAGCAAATAAGCCTAAGAACAAAGACATGCAAGTGTTTCTGTGTTTACATTTCCTTTAAAAACCTTCCAGCAGGTTTATTTTGTTGGATCCTGTGGGCTGAACTTGGAAAATTTCAGATTTTTGTTTTGCTGTGGGGCATTCACACAAAAAAACATTGTCTTTTCACCAGTTAGACTGATTAAGCTGGAGTGTAATAGAAAGTTTTGATTTATTTATCCATTTTTTAAAATAAAAACATCAAAAGGTCATTATAAGAATCCTTTTTTTTTGTTTTTTTATTTACCAAAAGATGTTTTTCTTGATATAAATTGACATCTTCTTATATTTTTAGATATTTCTATTTTATAAACTCAGCAATTTGGTAAATACGTGAGACCGTGACTGATAATCAGTTGTTAGATTTCAGACCTGATCATGTATTTTACCTGGATGTTATTCAGAAAGAAGACCTCACTGTGTGTTTATCTCATGGTCATCTTCCCACTATGAAACAGAAGCAGTCAAATATAGTTTCACTCAAATCCTATTGGCCTGTTGTTGGGGCTGTGTGTGCGTGCGTGCGTGCGTGCGTGTGTGTGTGTGTGTGTGTGTGTGTGCATGTGTGTGAGTGCATGTGTGTGATGGAGCAGAGAGGAGGGGCTTTTATACTCCTCAACAACAACACTGAGCGGATAGAGTGATGCAGCAGAGGGAAGAAGCGGTTTTAGAGGGATGCAGACGGATTTCCCCCTGGTTTACATCTCTAATTCATTTTTTTTTTTTCTCCATACTGCTGTACTTTCTGTCTTGAGTCTCTTTCCTGCTGCTGATGCGGTCTCCCCCTGTGGAGTTTTTGATGCTCTGTCCTATAGGACGACTTGCTGTTTTAGTTTGTCCTCCTCTTCATCTTTGATGCTTGTCTGATGGTGAGCTGCTCCGTCTTCCTTCCCTCTGCTCCACTCGCTTTTATCTTCGCACCACAAATTTCTGTGTGCTGCTACGATGCCAGTTCTGGAGGAGCTATGGGGTCCAGATTTTCGGATGGGGGACTCCGGTCTTGGAGTGTACCCAGACGAGCCTCCTGGCTCGCGGGCGTGGGGACCTCCTGTTACTTGTGGTGGTCTGTCACTGGCTCTGGAGCTCCCGGCTCTTATACGGCAGCTCAGGACAGCTTGGAGGGCTCGCAGAGGAGGCACTCCGGGGCAGGAGACGAGTCAAGGTGGCACTTGGTCTGAAGCACTGCAGGAGGAGGTTGAAGAGGTCAAGCAGGACTTAGAGAACAGCTGTGCACATCTGGAAGGTAAAGAGCTCATTTAAGATTGAATAGTAAAGCCTGCGGGAGTCATCATGTGTCTTTGACTAATTTCCCAACTGTAGTTGTTGTAAAATCTTCTAACTTTGACTTTTGTGTTTTTTTCTGCATTCATTGGAATTCTCTCCATGCTTGATTGTTGACCAGTTGTTGTGTGACAGATTAGCCGTGACGAGCGTGCCTCTGGCCGTATGTTTATGTGTGTGTGTAAGCAATGTGGGCGGGGCCTCAGAGACCGTCCAGCAGCAGAGTAGATGAGACTGTGAAATGAGGGATTTGAGCTGTAAAGCCACAGTTTCCAGTAAATGAAGCTGCGGTACCATCTGCTGCACCGCAGCTGTTCTGATGACATCGTTGTGACATCATCAATCAAAACAGCCACAACTCAGTTAATATTATTGATCTGTTATCATTTTATCTACATGCCATCAGATTTACTTTTTTATTGTTCGATAATCCCTCCATCACTGATGGAAAAATCTATTTTAAGATGTCAGAGTGAAGCGGTGTTTCACTGTGGGGGGAATTCCCTCCTGTGACTCATCAGGTGAACGATGGAGAGTTCTGTGTGTTGTTCTCTGCTTGTGGCTTTCCCCTTGAACTCCGATGACCTCTAAGGTAAATGATTTCTTAAAGCAAATGGAAAGCTATCTGCATCGTGTTTGATTGAAATGTGTGTCAATGAGAAAACGCGTCATCGGCGATGGTGAGTCATTGTGACATTTTCTGAAAAACACCTGAACAGAACCAGAGTTTTGAGCAGAGGCGGAGCTCCTGTGTCTGCGTTTTTTATCGGTTTGCATTCCAAGTAAAATCTAAATGTGGACGAACATTTCAAACTAAGGGTGGAAATAAAATATGATCGCTTAGAGGAAATTTCTTTTTTGTCATTCTGAAAGCATTTGGCCACGAGGATGGCACTTATGTCTTTCAGGACTGATAGGCTAACTACTAGTCTACTGTTTGATTTTTAAAAACTGGCTAAGTGTGTACACAACCTAAAGCTCATCTCTATAAGTTCAAAGTTTTTTCTGCAGCGTTATTCTATAAATCTTAACAATGATGTCAATTTATATTCAGAAATTTTAGAGATTTCCCTCTTTCAATCAATCAAGCAATCAAACTTTATTTATAAAGCGCTTTTCCTACAAAGGATGCAACTCAAAGTGCTTTACAGATTAAAATTACCCTATATAACCCTTCTTCCATCCCTCCCACACCAATTTAAAACATTGGCACAGTCATACCCCCACCCCACACACACACACACACACACACACACACACACACAAACACACACACTTAAGAACATCAGTGAAAATAAATTCATAAACTTCAAGATGTTATAAGACAGCGACAATCGTTCAGACTAGCCGTTAGCTCAACAAACTCTTTTTCTCCAAACAGAGGCTGTTCTGGGCTGTATTTGTAATTTATAATGTTTACACAATAACATTTTAAAATGACTGAAAATCCATTAAATTTAAAGGTTAGTATTAAGATTAAATGGTGAAAAATTTCAAAGGTAAAAAAATGTTTGTGACAATCTTTTTTCAAAATGTTTGTTTTGTTTTGGTAATGTTGTTGTTAGTGCCCCCTAGTGGACAAACATGGGTATTTTAGTATTTTTCATTGATTTTTTTCCTTTCATTTGGACAGTTTTTTTTTGTGATTAAAATATCTAGAAAAGTTCAGTTGTCCTAACATGCAGTTTTACTACATTCAGTATACATAAACTTTTTTTACTTGACTGTATCTAAAGTAAACTGATTCTAATGGTATCTCCACTGATTACTTCCTGACAGCTGCTTAGATGCACAGTGTGTGTCTGTGCATGTAAATAAAGCAGCAACAGCTGCAGGTAGGAGGAAACATCATCTGCCCCTGTTCATCTGAAATATGCTGCATCTGAGTCAGTAAAGCTCAGAATGACAGATTTGGGTTTAACTGTCAGGTTTAGAAAGGGAAAAGAGCCCCAAAGCACAGATCGTACCACAAACAAAACACCCACAGAGTCAACATTCTATCAGTTCTCATGTCTCCGTGTGTGTGTGTGTGTGTGTGTGTGTGTGTGTGTAGGGTGGATGCATGTGCCAAGTGTGCAGTCCCATTTGTGCATTTAGCAGCAGGGATTTAGCCGCATTTGCAAGTGTGTGTGTACACACTCACAGCAAGTGTTAACGAGGAGGCGTGCGAGGATCGCTGCTTCTTTAAACACACTTTGAGTGATTCACGTTTTCATCCTAAATGACCCAGTTCTGTGCAGCTTGAAAACAATGACCCAGTTACCACCGTGAGCTACGGGAAGAGAGAGGGACAGAGGAAAGGAGGAAGGGGGATGTAAAGAACTGGAGGGAGTTTGTTCTGTCTAATCTGAGGGGTGATCTGCTTCTGGGGTGTTTTCCAGAAGAGGCATTTTCTTGTCGCTCTCTCTGCCAACATGTTGGATGAAAAGCAGAGTTCATTCCTCTTTTCTTCCTTTTATTGCACAAACTAGGACTTTTGAAAACGATGAATCACTTTCCTTTGGATCTGTCCATTGAACTGCACATGTAGGTAGTTATGTTCATTTTGCTCAACATAGCCAGTCCAAGCGTGCCTTTGCCTGCATGTTTACTATTTGGGCAGACTTTTAAATCAGAAGCTGGAGGCTCAGAGAGGTTACCAAAGCGACAACAAACCCATTAGCAGCTGCTTTTAGTGTCTCTTCAACAGGAATCACAGAGGTGATGTGAACTGGCAACCTCAGGGATATAATACGCTCCAGTTCCCATCGGCTGGTCTTTTAATTATTTATTATTTTATGTCTATGAAGGTGAAGATGGCGTGTGTGCGTGTGTGTGTGTGTGTGTGTGTGTGTGTGTGTGTGTGTGCGCGCGTGTGTGTGCGTGTGTTCTGCTACAGCAGACCCAGTTCTGTGTAGTCTTGTTTGTCACTGGCCTCGGGGTGTGCGAATCGCACATTTTTTACTTCAGATTTCGAAGTCCTGTTGTGCTTTTTTGTGTTTCTGCTCCTCTGGTGTTGGTAAACATTTACAAATCATTTGAAAACACCTCATCTCTTTTAGGATTCAGACATTCTTTTAGAGCCACGTATTTAGTCGTCTTTGCTGTAAATCAGCTGCCAGTGAATCTCCATTAATCAAACTTTTCAGATAGAAAGGCTTCGTTTAGTGCCAGGAATTTGCCTCTGCAACCAAATGAATGAAATAATACTGGATGAACCTTTTCACCTACTGCAGGACCAGTTTAAGAACGACTCGTCATCTTTTTACTAGGGATGTAAGAATATCAATACAAATAAATAAAAGCAGTGCATCATTTTTTACTGATAATATACATGCAAACATTTATTGTATTTGTTTTGTGTGGTGCAATTCAAACTCCAACTGCTAGGTGGCAACAGTTTTACTGCCTTCATTCTAACAGGACAACAAGCTCTTGTGATAAAACTGGATGTGTCTTAGAAGCATCTGATTTGCAGGTCTGACTGGCCCAAATGAATGTGCACCCGATGAAAATGCACCCATTTGAACCCAATTAGGATGCACCCATGGAGTGAAGTGATAAACACAAGCACAATGTGAGAGTAGCTGTAGCCACATTAGCAACAATGAAGGCTACATGCAAGACCCTGTGGAGTGCTCCTGTTTGGAGTCTAAAAAAGTGTTGCAGCTAGCGCTTTTTCCATTTCATTGTTTCCGTCTTGGGTATCTGTCGGGTTCTAGTGACGTATGCTTTTTGGCGAGTATGCTCTTGATGTTGGAGAGAGGGATGTGGTGCAGTTTGGCTAACTGAAACCTCAGACCGTGTAGTGTGCCACCTCTTCAGACTTTGCTCAGTGACATGAAGCTGTGTGAACCTGGCTTTAGACATCTGATCACATTACTGTAAGCCCTGCTGCTGCCTTATTGACTCTAACAAACATCAATATGTCTCCATACTTTACCTGCTCCTCCATCTGTCTCTCTCCTCCGACAGCTGATGGCAGGCTGAACACTGGTCATGCTGGTGTGTTGCTGGCAGAGAGACGAGGCTCCTACCCGCTGATCGGTCTGCGTGTCCTGAAAAGTAAGAGCCAATCACTGCAGTTTTTCATTACTGCAGATATTATTTTTTTCTGGTAAAAATTTGTTGACTTATTTAGGAATTTTAGGGGACATTTTAAAATCCAGATAAACTTGATGCTACCACAAAAGGTCGTGTTTAAAGACATTTTTGTATAGTTTTGTTACACTTTGTCATACCACTCACACAAGTCTTGCATGCTTTTTATAATTTAGCGAGTGCGCAGCAGGGGGAGGTCGAGTCTGGCACCAGGAGAAAGTTAAAGCGCCTGCTGAGCTTCCAGAGATACTTCCACGCCTCCAGGTTACTGAGGGGGTTAGCTTCACACACTCCTGGGTCGCTACACTTACTGGACGATGACTACCTGGGACAGGCAGCTGTGAGGACACACACACACACTATGACTCTGTCATGTATGAAACCCTAATAATAACTAAAGCCATCTCTGTTTTTGCAGCACATGTTATCAAAAGTAGAAACATGGAATTTTGACATTTTCCTATTTGATCGTCTTACAAACGGTGAGATTATTTCTATTTTTCATCGAGATTATTTCATGTTTACTCATATTCTGCCTGCTGCTTATTCCATATGTCTGTTTCCTGTTTTTAGGTAACAGTCTGGTGACTCTGATGTGCCATCTTTTCAACGTTTGTGATCTCATTCACCACTTCCAGCTGGACATGGTCAAACTGCACCGGTTTCTTGGTAAATCTTTCTTTAGCACCATTATTATTGCAGTTTCTGGATCTGACAGCTTTTAAGCTATGCATCATGTTATAAGACCTCATACATAATTAAAATCTACACGTCTATTTTTCTGATTACAAAAGGTACAAGTTTTAATTTTATTCACTAAAAAGCTGCCACAAGTGAAGAAAACTGGGCGGGATTGACCTTGACAGGAAATCCCAGTCAGTCCCTGGAAATAAACCCTGAGATAATCCCTGGATCAATGACTAATCTGGATGAAGTAAACCGAAGAGCTTATTGTGTAGCTGGATATTCATTCAGTAGCTTTTTGGATCCTTATTTGAGAATATACAAACCAGTGTAGTGTTGTATGTAGTGCTGGGTATTGTGGCCAATTTCCTAAATCGATTCAATTTCAATTCATAAGGCTGTGAATCGATTCATCACAATTTGATTCAATTCAGCCTGGTCTTAAATATTAATGATGTTTGGATGGGATCATATAGTATTGTCGCTACTGCGTGTTTCTCTTGACGTGCATTTAGCGTGTTTTTACGTTATTTTCATTTAGCGGCTTTTTGTTGGAATTGGGTGTTGCTGAGGTAGAAAACGACGTTTCTATTGTTTATACGAGCTTCTTCCATTAAAGCGGCTTTCCGGAGAATTTCTTTTATATGATGGCACCATCTAGTGGCTGACAAGCGTATCACTCCAAGAGTCGTTCGATTAATTTTTTTAAGATGGCGACTGCACATTTCTTGTTTATAAATGTGCTTCTGTAGCCGACAAACAGAGCTAAAACACGTTGTTTTACAATTATTCTCATGTCATGTTGTGTTTTCATATATTTCTATTTTAAAGACATACTTGTCCGTGAAAAGTTCATCAACGCTGCATCAGCCGAGGTATTTCCTTAAATTTGAAGCACGTAAGCGGTAGTCTATGGGCCGGAATATACTTGCAGATTAACCTCGCGTTGGCGCAAGCAGCAGGCTGCGTCTTTGTTCATATACTTGCTGCTACACAGTGCTGCACTGCATGTAGTACTGGCGTGTTCCACTAGGGGGCAGACGAGAGTTCTCAGACCGGATAGAGAGCCGGTACAACCAAAACAAACATGGCGTCAATAAAAGAGATCAGTAACTGGTTAATTTTGAGATTACGGCAGAAAAAAATACAGCAGCGGTATCGTAGATGGTGTGAAAGACCTCTAAACCAGAGACGGAGTCACCATGGTGAGTGTGTCTCGCTCGTTTTGTCAACTCCACCTACCGGTTGCTCGTATATTACAGCGTTTGGGTGCGTAGCGTTAATTTCAGGGGACGCGCACAAACGACGCTTCAAATCAACGCAAGCTACGCGTGGCAGCCATTTTAAACACGCGTTTGCGTCGCTAAACAGCAAGTATATCACGGCCCCAACACTATTGGTTAGTTCTGACTGGCGCTCAGTTCATATTGCATGAAACTCTACGGGGCAGGGGGCGGGCTTAGCAACAAAAAAAAGACGTATTGCTTACATTATATCATGATGTATCATATCACTGTTAATATATAAAACTAGGGCCATCAATTAATCCAAAATTGTAATTGTGGATAATTGCACACGTTTCGTAGTTAACTCATGATTAATTGCGATTAATCGCAAATTAATTACAGATTATAAATGTACCATCACTTTACATGCAGCATCATAGCAACAAACCCCTCACCTCTGACACGTCCTATCTGGAGATCCACAGTAGGGCCTGACTTGATGCAGATAAAAAGTAAATATCGGCCCGATATCTCATCCGACCAATTAATCGGCCTCTATCCCTACTCATCCAGGTTGTGTGTTGCTTTTCCAGGGATGGTGCAGGATGATTATCATTCCAACAATCCATATCACAATGCTGTTCATGCTGCTGATGTGACTCAAGCCATGCACTGCTACATGAAGGAGCACAAGGTAAAACACACACACACACACACATTCCCGTCACTGTCATTGACTTCCATTTATATTAGTGACTGGATTGTGCCTAGCTCTAACAATAACCAATCTGTTCTTAACCCTAGCCTTAACTAAAGCTTAATTCACACCATACCTCTAAAACTAATGAGTAGAGCTCTGTAACATTGCACCAAAGTGAGGACCAGGAAACAAGTCCTCACTTTACAGGTGAAAAGTTTGTCATTGGTCCCCACTTTGATGTATAGACAAGTACACACACACACACACCTATCCACTCTATAAGGCTTCTCCTTGACATAATCTATCAGCTGAGCTCCCAGAGGGATGATTCCCGCTCACTTGAACTCAGCGACACATCCATCTAAAGCTCGGAGGTTTCTCTGAAGCCCCTGACCAGATTAAGTGTCTCTGCATCTTTCCTCGTATTCAGTAATTGCTTTTGTGTCCTCTTGTTGCTCCGTAAAGCACTTTGTGATTAACCTATTTTGTTAAAAGCACTAAATGAAATTCGATACAGAGCTCAGGCTTTGTGTGTTACAGAAAATCAGCGCGCTCTCAGAATGTGACGAGTCTGCAGTTTCTCCAATCAATAAAGCGTTTTTGTCCTTTACTCATCATAAAGCGCTCCCCTGCGCTGTGATAAACAAGTCAGGGAAAAACATCTGTGATAACGTGTGAGCATTTTATCATCTTAAAGGGATAAAGATATTTTAAATTTACCACTAAAGCATCTGACAGAATCTATAAATAAGAGCGGTAATGAACATGGCGTCTTTGTGGTTGCAGCTGGCGGAGCAGCTGACTCCTCTGGACGTGTTCCTGGGTCTGATGGCAGCAGCAGCTCATGATGTGGATCATCCTGGAGTCAACCAGCCGTTTCTAATAAAGACCAGACATCACCTGGCATCCCTCTATCAGGTACTGATAGGCGTCGGTGTGGGGGTTATCAGCCAGTTTCTGTTCTGAATGTCGCTCTTCCTCATGCAGAACACATCTGTGCTGGAGAGCCACCACTGGAGATCCACCGTGGGAATGCTGCGGGAGTCGGGCCTGCTGTCCCACCTGCCTGCTGACATGTCGTAAGAACACACAAGAAACTCTTTTCAGTCTCTTTGGATTTTATGTCCAGTAAATTGTGTTTAGCTCTGTGACTCAGTGTTGAGCATCAGGTTTGTAATTAATAAAATATTCATTTAGGTATTCCAGGATTGATTTTTAAAACATTTTTTATCTGTTTGTAAGATTTTTAACTTTTTGAAGCTTGTACATTTTCAAGATGGAAGCTATCATCTCAACTTAACTTTTCAAAATAAGAGTCCAATAAAATTAGAGACTGAGTGGCAGCTGGTGAATAAATTATTCACATTTTATTTGGAGAGAGAGGGAAGAAGATACAGACAGACGTGGACAAAGTAGTTGGTACCCTTCAGTCGATGAAAGAAAAACACACAATGGTCACAGAAATAACTTGAATCTGACAAAAGTTATAATAAATAAAATATTCTATGAAATGCAACCAATGAAAGTCAGACATTGCTTTTCAACCAGGCTTCAACTGAATTATTAAAAAAAATAAACTCATGGAGCAGGCCTGGACAAAAGTGATGGTACCCCTAGAAAAGAGTAAATAATTGAGATTTCATGTAGGCACACAATCTGACCCACTTATAATAAATACTGTATATTATAGATTTTTTCCACCCTTCACATCAGGTGGAGGTGCCACTGCTCATGACCCTGAGGAGATTTCACACGAGTTATTTAAATATTGAAGTTCAACCTTAGTAAAATATTATTCTCTAATTATTTCTATATGCTGAGTAAATTTATAAAGGTTCCCACATATGGCCTCTAGACAATTAAATCAGCTTGTTGCATCTTACCGCTTGACATCTGTCCAACTCTGCCTTTCAGGTTATGTCCTCCAGTAAATGTATTGTTATGTTATAAATGTTAAAAGCCAGCTGGCCACCCCCATGACCTTTGCTGTGCCTCTTCTATGGGTAGGGAGTGAGGTCAGAATCAGACGCTCTCATAATTGCAGCATGTAGTTACGAAATAAACGGGAAAAGACACTTTTAGTATTTTCCAGATGATGTTTGGAGGTAGGTGGATTCAGATTTGTGGTTTTGCCTTCTTTACCTCTGCAGGCAGGACATCGAGCAGCAGCTGGGCTCTCTCATCCTGGCTACAGACATCAGCAGGCAGAACGAGTTCCTGTTAACGTTCCGAGAACATCTGGACAACCAGGATCTGGACCTTCAGCTGGCCTCACACAGACACTTCATGCTGCAGGTGAAGACGCTTTCCCTTTACAGAAACTCTGGATCAACGTTCTCGTTTGATCTGATCTCCATTCCTCTCCTCACCTTCAGATTGCTCTGAAGTGTGCCGATGTGTGTAATCCATGTCGGGAATGGGAGCTGAGCCGGCAGTGGAGTGAGCGTGTGTGTGAGGAGTTCTACCGTCAGGGTAAGAAGACCTCAAGACCCAAATCAGACTCAAATGAACCCAACATGCTCATTTTTTTTTTGTTTTGTGACTCTGTCTTTGCTAACTCGGCAGGTGACCTGGAGAGGAAGTTAAGTCTGGAGATTAGTCCTCTGTGTGACAAACTGACAGACTCAGTCCCTGCTGTCCAGATAGGTGAGTTATCAACGACACAGAAACAATCATTTCTCAGGATTGATCAAGATTCTTAAACGAAACATTCCCGTTTGTTTTAGGTTTCATCTCCTACATCGTGCAGCCTCTGTTTGAGGAGTGGCAGCGCTTCACTGAACCCAGCCTCCTCAGCCAGATGATGATGAGCAACCTGCACAAGAACAAGGACTGCTGGAGTCGTCTCCGGTGTGTGCACGCCGCTTCAGAAACGCAACCTCACACTGAGGAGCCTGGAGGAGGAGGAGATGGGGAGGACATCCCTTAACGTTCCACGTGATCCCCGGGGTGTTAAATCTTTCTTTACTCCTGGAGGAGAGGAGTAGTTATCAGACTCCACATTTATTCTCCCAGAGAGCAGGAGCACGGGAGAGCAGTTTTGGTCAGGAGGTGTGAAAATGGCTCCCTCTGCTGGAGCAGGGGAAGTAAGGACGCATCGTAGGAAGAAAAGAAAGCAAACTTTCTCCTAACTCTGATCATTTCTTCAGATTAAATAAGAAAAGGTGGATTAGAAGGAAAGGTTCATAACCAGTGAGGAAGACGGCTCATAGACGTGTTTGCACACAGCTGAAGAACAAATAAATATATATGAAAGCAGAAATGAATACAAGTCAGCTGGACTGAGCAGGAGAGGAGTATATAAATATATCAACAGTTAAACGATTTTTAAATAATAAGATGATGCTTAATAATCTGTTTTCTTGTTTTTTCTAACGCTTTCACTCCAGTTGGATGCTTTTTCATACCGCCGTCTCACTGAAGTGGTTTTTAACTCTCAGCACTAACTTGTTGCTTTAATGTCCTTTAAACTATTAACACGAGTCAGCTGGATGCGTTTAAAGCCATTTAAAGAAACACAGACCATTTCTCACTTATAATCTGTATAACTGTGACGTCCTCATGCCAACATCTCTGCAGTGTTTTCTACTGGTGTTAACAAAACAGCCAAATCAAGCTCATAAAAGCCTTACCAGCAGCTCGCTCTGTCGCTGAAACGTCTTCTGTTGTTAAAAACTTCACCATTTCTGATCACTAACAAGTGTGTGCCTGGTTTTCAGCCACATCAGCATCCTGGAACACACCCAGTGCTGCAGCAGCGAGGGATTGGGCTCAGATTGGCTCTCAGACCTGCTGGGTGTTGCCAAGGTGTCAGAGTACTGTTATACCACATAAGCTCACTGCTGTCTTACCTCTTTAAGGCTTTTTTATACTTCATTTTTTATTACTACACTTGCAGCAGATATTAAATCTGGGCAGATGCCTCCAATTTAAACGCATCACTTATAAAAAATCTAATCGTTACCGGAGGAGAAAAAGACTAAACTCGTGTTTGTACCTGTGTAATATCACAACAGGATTTTTGTAAATATTAGTGGATGGAAGCATAAAAGGTATGGTTATTTTTATCACTCTGCTATAAATACATAAGATTGTTTATTTTAACCTTCATTTGCAGTATGATTGACACTGCAGGTTATTTAGTGTCTTGCTTTATGATTCTGATGCAGCTCTTTGTAAGATACTCATGTCTGGTTTACAGTAAAAACAAAACAAGAATAATCTACCTGTAGATCTTTTAATGACTCGAGCTGTGATCTCTGCCTTCACCCAGAGGTGCAGTGCAATAATGTGAAATGTCACTGAAAATGGCCCCACTCTGTCTCAATGGAGCATTTACGTCTTTATTATTCTACTTGAGCCACATTGTCACTGTTTTAGTGAGAAATCACACAGTCTAAACTCAGATTTGTTGTTGAAAATGTAGAAATGTTCTGATTTTACAGCTTCCAGCCCTGAAAGCCGACCCGTTTCTGTCTGCGACCTGAGAACAGGCCGTTGTGAGTTTAGCTCCTGAAAGTGGTTTTAGTCTGATCTGGACCTGTATTTGAATACCTCTCAGAATGAACAGGGTAACTGAGCCATAACTGTTTCACTCAGTACTACAGATGTGTTCTGTACACACACACACACACACACCAGGGTAATATCAGCTTTACGATAAATCACATGACATGATCTGACTCTTTGAAAATAAACAGAAATGACGCATTTTCTGTCCATGACTGATTCTTTAATGTGTCTTAATTCCTGTTTCACCCTAAAATCTGATATTTTCAACTATAACTAATAAACAATTCGTTCTTGGGATTATTTTTATGGCGTTTCAACATGGCAGCGATATCCTCACACTAGCCATTAGCTTATCAATCATGTAGGACGTAAATAGAAGCTGCCTTCTCGCAGCTTGAGATCATCTGACCCATGGGCGGCTCCAGGATTTTTTACCTGCAGTTGCTTTATAGTTGCTTGGGGAGTGGATGGGGTAGCTGCTTTCCACCAGTCCGGAGATGGAGGGGGGGGGGGGGGGGGTAGTGTGACCGGATTCAAACTCGCCAAGTGTTAAACAGAGACTACATTTGTGGGATAACGTGAAATTCCAATTCAACAAAAATTTGTATAAAAAGAAATTCTTTTCTGCCTTTCAGCTCTAACATCACTGTTAAATATACATAAAATTATTACTATCATCATATATTTCATGTCTGTTTGAATTCAACTTGAACAGCAAAAGCTTTCACATTATCTCACAGTTCCTCTACGTTACCACAGGCTCAGGCTCTTTGGTCCTTCTACAGTGGCTCTGAATAACTTTAGCTGAAATGATTTTAAACCATCAACTCCTTTTTAAAAATGTAAATAAAATACAATAAAACACACAGGTTTAAGCAGCTTTTCAGATTTTTCATTGAATAATTGATCTGAATTTCTACAACAAAGTAATATTTTAGATCCATTTATGTTTATTTTAAATTAATCTTCCACTAATATCAACATCCCATTTATAAATAACCATACTCTTCTGCAAATTTTCTTCTTCATAATTTAGAAACAAAATGATATTTATTCTAAAATGTCAACAAATCTCTAATAGAAAATTTTTAGGAAAGAGAAAAAAACATCATTGACTTTAATCTCTGAAAAAAGTCAGATCTAATCTTAGAATTCTGACTTTTTCCTCAAAATTTTGAGACTAAGTCATCAAATTAAATCCTCTCAGCATCTCTGTGATGTTAGCTTGAGACAACACAACCCAGCTCCTCATCTGTGTTATTATCTGTGGGTTTTAGCATGAACCTGAATAATTACTGGGACACCTGCTTTTGACCAACATGTTTTATGACTCTCAGACTTTCTGCAGCGTTTCATATCGGACTCGTCCCCCCATGGACGAAATTTTGATTTCAGATGTGGGGGGGGACACAGCAGGCTTGTGTGCATCTGGGGTGGGGGGTGTTATATAAAGTTACAGACCCCTTGACGCGTCACGTGCCCAAGCTCCCGCCCCCCAGCTTTTGACTTGGGGGCAAGAAGACGGTACAGCCCCACTGAGCACCATTGTTATTATCTGTCTGTCCCTAGACCAGACCTAAGGTGGGTCAGATGCAATAAAGTTCTGAAATCTGCATTTTTTGAACTGTCACAAATCAAATAAAGGTTTAACCAATCACAAACTGTTCTTTAAGGACTCTGCTATCAGTCTAATATAATCTAGTTAAGCGCTGAATAATCTAAGTGTTGTAGTTTTTAGCAGAGCCAGTTCTAATGTGGTCTACAGGTGAAACTCAAAAATGACAATCTGGTGTAAAAGTCCACTTATGTCAGTAATCCAGCTCAGACTGAGAGACCATCTAAAGGCTCAGGAACCCTCTGCAGGTGTTCTGGACTCATCAGCTGATTAAAGTGTGACACTTTGAGTCTAGAATATTGAACCTTTTCACTATATTTTAATTGAGATTCTGATTGTGGGGTTTTCATCAGCTGTAGCCAGAATCATCACAATTATAACAAATAAAGGATGAAACATCTGGCTTTGCATGGAATGAGTCTGTCTCATAGATTATTTTCACCTTTTAGGTTCAATTAGTGCCACTCAGGTGTTCGTGTGTCTTTGATGAGCCTCAAGCTTCACTCAGCAGAAGCAGCTGGGTTTGGGTTAAGTTCAGACTTCAGCATCGGCCCTGTTATGACCAGAAATCTATCAGACAAGCAGATTAAGATTTGTTTTGCTCTCAGTGGGAAATTATCAAATGAAATTGATGTAAATATGACTACAACAACTAATTATAGGATACTATTGGACTGAAAGGCTGTGAACCAGAGACAACAGGACAGAAGTGAAGGTTTGTGCATTTAACAAAACATTTAATAAATAATCAGAGCTGCTGTAAAATATTATCCAGTCCACATCCAGACAGAATCATCCTCTCTTCTGTCTCATGATCAGCAGCAGCTGGGATGTTTATGCTCACAAAGTTTTTCTTTTTTTTTTATCAACATTCCCACTTTCAAGTGCAGCTCACTCCTCCTCTTGTTCTGACTTTTATTCTTGTGCTTATTCTCATCCGTTTGGCTGCATCTCCACCTCCATGTTTCCAGCTGCCTGTCGGCGCATCTGACCACTGGTTGTTCAGATGCTGCTGCTGTCAATCATTGCGGGAGCGTGCGCGGTGTCGGATACCTCGTCTCTTTGTTCTCTCCTCCTGCCTGGGCTAACGGTAGCTGACGGTGATGTGTGCGCTGCGCGCAACAGCGATGCGCGTTTGGAGAGAATGAGTACTCGTGAGCAAAACGAGGCCCCTCATGGAGCACGTGTTCTGCGTATCGGGAGGGGCCACTTAAAGCTCTGGATTTGCTCAAATAAGATGTTTGAGCTCAACGAGGTTGTAGTTCTCTTTTACGAGCAGAGCGCGCTGGGAGTGCAGCTTTAATGAGCGCGCGCGATTTTTTCAGTTCGGAGGCGCGGAGCAGCTGGAGAAACACATCAATGATGGAACGTACGAGAATCTTTGACGTAACACCGGTGCGCAGAGGTGCGGGTTTCAGTGATCAACAGGAAAGGGAGGAGGAGAGGGGGAAACAGCGAGAGAAACATGGAGGAACCAGTCTGTTAGTAAAGTTTTGAGCAAAACTGCTGGAAAAGTGTGGGTGTTAAAACACCCACATCCCCCACGGGTGCGACGCCCATGTGCTCAACCAAATCCATTTAATGGAGTGTAATATTGTTTTTGGACGGAAAAAAGTGCAGGGGACCAAAACTGCCTTTTGAAACATCACAAAGACTCTGTCAGAGCGTCTCTGAACAGCCACAAGTCTTTATTCTAACAGCATGTTCTGCTGCTCGTCTCACCTGCACCTGCCGTGCTCACGGACGTTTCTTTTTGTTTTGATGGATGGTGAGCGCACCTGCGTTAAAGCCCCGCCTCCTGTTTTGACAGCCACGGCCTTCTCTACAGTTTATGCGAGATTTAAACTCTAAACGAGAGACTGTTAATAATGCGGAACAGAGTCTCAATTTGCGGGAGGAGTGAAAAGCAATGAAAATACAGGAGTCCCGCACAAAGCAGAACAACTGGTCACCCTACCCTCAGGCGTCCGTCGGCGCGGACCGGAGTGCCGGGGAGGGGGGAGGGGGAGTGGGGTTCAAGAGTTGGGGTTGCTGAGCCGTTGCTGGGCCCAATCTTGCCGTTGCTATAGCAACCCCTAGCCACCGCCTGGCGCCGCCCATGATCTGACCAAAGACTTTTGGTAATTCCTCAAACTTGTTTAAAGACCAGAGGAGACAGATGTAATATTGTGGAATGCCTAAACTCCATCGACTGGTAAATTGAGAGCTTCGCCTTTCGGCTCAGCTCTCTCTTCACCACGACAGACC
The DNA here is from genome assembly GCA_006937985.1 of Aphyosemion australe. NCBI lineage: Eukaryota > Metazoa > Chordata > Actinopteri > Cyprinodontiformes > Nothobranchiidae > Aphyosemion > Aphyosemion australe. The sequence goes on along the minus strand of SSNS01000200.1, from coordinate 534,407 downwards.
GGTACAACGCCCGCATCACTGCAGACGCAGCACCAATCCGCCTATCAATCTCACGCTCCATCCTTCCCTCACTCGTGAACAAGACCCCAAGATACTTAAACTCCTTCACTTGGGGCAGGACCTCGTCCCTGACCTGGAGAAGGCATTCTACCCTTTTCTGACTCAAGACCATGGTCTCGGATTTAGAGGAGCTGATTCTCATCCCAGCTGCTTCACACCCGGCTGCGAACTGCTCCAGTGAAAGCTGGAGATCACGTTCTGATGAAGCCAACAGGACCACATCATCTGCAAAAAGCAGAGACCTGATCCTTAAGCCACCAAAACGGATCCCCTCACCACCTTGGCTGCACCTAGAAATCCTGTCCATAAAAGTTATGAACAGAATCGGTGACAAAGGGCAGCCTTGGCGGAGTCCAACTCTAACCGGAAACGAGCCCGACTTACTGCCGGCAATGCGGACCAAGCTCTGACACTGGTCGTACAGGGACCTAACAGCCCATATCAAGGGGCCTGGTACCCCATACTCCCAGAGTACCCCCCACAGGGCCCCCCGAGTGACGCGGTCGAACGCATTCTTCAAATCCACAAAACACATTGTAAGAAAGCCTAGTCAGCGGTGCCCTCTAGTGGGCAAACTCTTTAGTGCCTCGTTTTCTCCACGGAAGTCAGCAGTGCGCACATGTCTGCCTGGTGCTACGGAGGATTGGAGCCGTTAGCCCAATATGAACATGTTTCCCGTGCGTTATGGACGATAAAAGTGAGTGAGATGTTTCAGTTTGGCTCTCTTGACCCTAAGCAATAGTATGATATTACGTTTGGTTAATTTGGGTTAGTTAATATATATTTGGACGTTTTCTGGTTAATGCTAACGCTAAGTTAGGCCTCATATATTTAGTGCCTGTTTGGATTTATATTTGTGCACTATTGGTAACACTTACATGCTTCAATGCTTGTTTTACCTATGAGAAGCTAGATTTATCCTGACTTCTGTGTTAGGCTGCATGTTGAATATGGTTGTTTGAATGATGATACTAGCTTTATTTCTTCATTACCAAATAATGTTTATTTCTTGTTGCCTTATTGTATATATATATATATATATATATATATATATATATATATATATATATATATTTATTATTGTTTATTGTGTTTGTATTACAGACCACTTATACATCACATGTTCATAAATAAATCAGCTTGAAAGCCATCCCTCTTCAGTCCAGGTTATCTAACCGGAATCTAGTCATACTGTTACCGCCTCAACCAGTTAAATTTTTTTTAGTGGGCTCTAGCATTAGTGCCTCCACTTCACACATGTAGATTGGTTGGGCGAACTCCCACGCACCCTCCAGGAACCCCCCAAGGGTATAGAGCTGGTCCAGTGTTCCACGGCCAGGACAAAAACCACATTGCTCCTCCTGGATCCGAGGTTCGATTATCCGATGGACCCTCCTCTCCAGAACCCCCGAATAAACCTTACCAGGGAGGCTCAGGAGTGTGATCCCCCTGTAGTTAGAACACACCTTTTTAAATAGGGGGACCACCACCCCGGTCTGCCAGTCCAGTGGAACTGCCCTCGATGTCCACGCGATATTGCAGAGCCGCGTCAACCAACACAGCCCCACAACATCCAGAGCCTTAAGGAAATCCGGGCGAATCTCATCCGCCCCCGGAGCCCTGCCACCGAGGAGTTTTTTGACCACCTCAGTGACCTCGGCTCCAGAGATTGGAGAGCCCAACCCAAAGTCACCCTGGAAGACGTGCCGGTGGGATCGAGGAGGTCTTCGAAGTACTCGGCCCACCGATTCACAACTTCCAGAGTCGAGGTCAGCAGCACACCCTTCCCACTGTAAACAGTGTTGGTAGTGCACTGCTTTCCCCTCCTGAGGCGCCGGATGGTGGACCAGAATCTCTTCGACGCCGTATGGAAGTCTTGTTCCATGGTCTCACCAAACTCCTCCCATCCCAGGTTTTTGCCTCCGCAACCACCCGATCAGCATTCCGCTTGGACTGCCAGTACCTGTCAGCTGCCTCCGGAGTCCCACAGGCCAAAAAGACCTGATAGGACTCTTTCTTCAGCTTGACAGCATCCCTAACCACTGGTGTCCACCAGAGGGCTCGGGGATTTCCGCCACGACAGGCACCGACCATCCTGCGGCCACAGCTGCGGCCAGCCGCCTCGACAACGAAGGCACGGAACATGGCCCATTCGGACTCAATGTCCCCCGCCTCCCCCGGGACGTGTTCGAAGTTCTGTCGGAGGTGGGAATTGAAGCTCCTTCTGGCAGGAGACTCTGCCAGACGTTCCCAGCAGACCCTCACAACCCGTTTGGGTCTGCCAGGTCTGACCGGCATCTTCCCCCACCATCGAAGCCAACTCACCACTAGGTAGTGATCAGTTGACCCCTCTCTTCACCCGAGTGTCCAAGACATGCGGCCGCAGATCAGATGAAACGACAACAAAATCGATCATCGATCTGCGGCCTAAGGTGTCCTGGTGCTAAGAGCACATATGGACACCTTTATGCTTGAACATGGTGTTCATTATAGACAATTCATGACGAGCACAGAAGTCCAATAACAAAACACCACTCGGATTCAGATCAGGGGGGCCATTCCTCCCAACCACACCTCTCTAGGTCTCACTGTCGTTGCCCACGTGAGCATTGAAGTCCCCCAGCAGAGAGCAGGGAGTCACCCGAAGGAGCGCTTTCCAGTACCCCCTCCAGGGACTCCAAAAAGGGTGGGTAGTCTGAGCTGCAGTTTGGTGCATAAGCACAAACCACAGTCAGGACCCGTCCCCCCACACAAAGGTGGAGGGAGGCTACCCTCTCGTTCACCGGGGTAAACCCCAACGTACAGGCACCAAGATGGGGGCAAGAAGTATGCCCACCCCTGCTCGACGCCTCTCAGTGGGAGCAACTCCAGAGTGGTAGAGAGTCCAACCCCTCTCAAGGAAACTGGTTCCAGAGCCAGAGCCATGCGTTGAGGTGAGTCCAACTATATCTAGTCGGAACCTCTCAACCTCACACACCAACCGGAGCTCTTTATCCCCCCCAGAGAGGTGACATTCCACGTAAATGGTAAATGGTAAATGGCCTGTATTTGTATAGCGCCTTCTTAGGGTTCTACAACCCCCCAAGGCGCTTCACAACAAAATCAGTCATCCACCCATTCACACACACATTCATACGCTGGTGGGGATGAGCTACAACGTAGCTACAGCTGCCCTGGGGCGCACTGACAGAGGCGAGGCTGCCGAGCACTGGCGCCACCAGTCCCTCCGACCACCACCAGCAGGCAAGGCGGGTTAAGTGTCTTGCCCAAGGACACACAACAGCATTCTCTGGCACGTGCCTAGAGCCAGCTTCTGTAGCTAAGGATCAGACTGCCAAGGTCCCTGCCTTCGGCTGCCACCCTTTACACACTGCACCCGACCCCTTTGGCCCCTCCCACGAGTGGTGAGCCCATGGGAAGGGGGACCCACGTCTCCTCTTCAAGCTGTGCCCGGCCGGGCTCCATGAGTGAATGCCCGGCCATCAGGTGCTCGCCAGCATGCTCCACCTCCAGGCCTGGCTACAGAGGGGGGCACCGGTGACCCGCGTCCGGGCGAGGGAACACTGCATCCAACCGTTGACCTCATCATAAGGGATCTTTGGGCTGCGCTTTGTCTGATCCCTCACCTAGGACCTGTTTGCCATGGGTGACCCTACCAGAGGCATAAAGCCTCAGACAACTTAGCTCCTAGGATCATTGGGACACTCAATCCCCTCCACCACGATAAGGTGGCAGCGCACGGAGGGGTAATTAAGCTAATGTTTGAAAATATTGTTGCTGACCATGTCCATCCCTTTATGACCACAGTGGACCCATCTTCTGATTGCTAACTCCAGCATGATCATGCACCATGTCACACAGCTCAGATCATCTTTAACTGGTTTCTAGAACACGACCATGAGTTTACTCAACTCCAACGGCCTCCACAGTCACTCAGTCCAGTCCAGAACCTTTGGGATGTTGTGGAACGGGAGATCCTCAGCTCAGCTGTGTGATGCTGTCATGTCAATAAGAACCAAAATCTCTGAGAAATGTTTCTAACATCTCATTAAATCTATTACATGAAGACATGAAGAAATGCAAAGCCTTATATGTGAATTTCACAAAACCATGACACAGAAGAGATAAACTTGATAGTATCAGAAGGAAAACATCAAATAGATGCAGCAGTTCTCTATTGCAAACTTCATGTAAAAACCAAACATACAGATTTCTACCAAACGATCTGTAGATTTCTTTTGATTGCCTGCTCTCTGAACCCATTGCATAATGTGACCATGGACCACTGTATCAATCCTGGGTTTGGTATTTGGGTGTAATCATCCATGTAGTACACCAGGTTGCAGTGAAACGTGGCCTTTTGTGTTATGCCAATCTGTTTTGTGCATTGGGACAAGCCCAGTCCCCTCCAGAGCTGCAGGAATGAAATAGGTGAGCATGAGAAGGCCCAGCTGAAGAGACAAGGGTAGGTGGCTGCATCAGGACACAGTATGCTTCTGAGGCACTCCTGCAATCCGCTCTTATTCTAATGCAGCATGTATGACTCCCCTGCCTGCATACAACGCAGAGATCAGAGACTGACAGATGCACCAAGGAAGCAAAGACACAAGGATCCATACTTTCATGCATGCCGTGTCTGTGTTCACTCCCTCTCTCTTAAGCTGTTTAGCTAATATTTTCCCATTGATTCCACAGTGCACACATTAGCCATCCTTGGTGTCCCTTTAGTGCTATCTGAGTGTGCACAGATTGATTTATATAGCGGGCTGCCCCGTCTGTGTTGTCCGTGTTCAGTGGCGGGGCTGGGCAGCGTGGACGCAGGTGATAAGCTGCTACGGGCCAGTCGACTCATTCCAGGGAGAGTCGTGACCCCTGCTGCAAAAGGGCTGATTATATCTCACCCAGGACTGCTCCGTCTGGGAATCAAGCCTCTACTCTGCAGTTTGAAACATGTCAACCCCAACTGGGATCACAGCAGCACAGAGAAAAGATGCAAATCATTGCATCCAGTTTTGTTATGGTTGACCAAAATAGTCAGTTTTCTTGATTTTATGTTTTGACTGAAATGATTTTGCAGAAAATTTTAGATTTAGATGCTTTTTCAGAGAGGAAAAAGTTTGACTATTCTAAAGAAGAGCTGCAGTAAAGACAACTAAAGACCAGGGAGATGCTTGTCGGTGAGGCCGATCAGAGGCAGTTTTGCTTAGTTTTCAGCAAGTAAACACAGGGTTGTTCACAATGTTGTGTTTGTTGCATCCAAATTTTTACTGTTGGGATATATGTAGCGTTTGAAGAGATTAACCTTGTCTACATGAAGTTTTTTTCCTGTACTGATTGCAAACTGCATGCAGTCTCATTTAAGATTTTTAATTTGGCATTCAGACCACAAACACAGACCAGGAAGAAATTGATGGGCAGATTTGGATTTTATTTGAAAATAAAGACAACAGAAGACACATTGCCAGGCAGAAAAATGCCAGAGTAGAGCAACAAAGCATTGGTCAGAAGAAGTGGGAGATGAGATGCTGGAGGTATGTCTGAATTTGAATGTCTCATTCTTAATGACTGGATCCTGATCCCCTACTCCCTCTACTCATGCCCCTCTATGTACACAATTTGCACATTCTTGGCAAAGCCGGAGCCGGGCTGTCTATTGTAACGAACAGTTCTGTTCTGTTTGTGTTTGCAAAATTAATTTAAGGAGTTCTATACATGCTCTGTTTAGAGTCTGGTTCTGTGAAGCACTTTGTGACTTCTGTCTGTGAAATGTGCTATATAAATAACCTGTTGTCTGTGAACGCAGCCTGTCTTTTGTTGGCTGGCAGAGCTGTCAAGGGAAATGGCAGAGAGTGGAGAGCTATTCTGAGGAGGTTCAGGGCATGTTCTGGAGGTTTTGACCCATTGTTTGTGGGGTTTTCCCAGATTGTTGTTGGCACTGAGCTGCTGTTTTTTTTAAATTAGGAATAAACCAAAAAAGCTAAAAAAAAAAAAAAAAAAGAAAGAAAAGGGTAGAATGCCTTCTCCAGGTCAGGGATGAGGTCCTGCCCCAAGTGAAGGAGTGTAAGTATTTAGGGGTCTTGTTCACGAGTGAGGGAAGGGTGGATCAGGAGATTGATAGGTGGATTGGTGCTGCGTCTGCAGTGATGGGGGCGTTGTACCGGTCTGTTGTGGTGAAGAGAGAGTTGAGCCTGAAGGCGAAGCTCTCGATTTACCGGTCGACCTACGTTCCTACCCTCACCTATGGTCACGAGCTTTGGGTAGTGACTGAAAGAATGAGATCGTGGATACAAGCGGCAGAAATGAGTTTTCTCCGCAGGGTGTCTGGGCTCTCCCTTAGAGATAGGGTGAGAAGCTTGGTCATCCGGGAGGGGCTCGGAGTAGATCTGTTTTCCCTTTTCTGATATTATTGAGCGGGGAACCTCTCGTACCAGTGGTGTTCTCTTGCAAAATATGCGAGTGCGTAATGAGTGGAGGACCTAGGAAAATGCAGCAGTTCAGCAAGACCGACAACCAGATGGTCCAATAGTTTCTTTCTGTCTGAAACGTGTTATTGGCGGAGGTTTTTATACAAATGTGAACCACTATTTTTTGTTTTTCTTAAACTCCACAATATATTTATACATATACTGTGTTAGAATGTTGTTAAGAGGCATGAAAAAATGTTTTAAGCTAATTTGTTTTCCAAATTTGCTATTGCCGCTTTAAGTCATTGTTGTGTTGGCTACGATTAACTGGACATCTTGAATCAAGAATACTTTAAATGTGAAATGATGAAACTTTCACAAACAAGGTGATGTTTTTAGTACAAAAATATCAAGTTCTCACTTATTACCAGTAACGTGTTTTGATGACACTGAGATACCACCACAAAATATTTAAGCTTAATATCTAACTAACAGTTTTGCTTTCGCTGTCGTTGAGAAGCTTTTATGCTTTTAATAATTTCAGCGTCAGGATTTCATTAAAATCTTCCAGGGGTTCATGAGATATTTTGCTAACACGGCAGACAATTGAAAACACACACACACACACACGCACGCACGCACGCACACACACACACACACACACACACACACACACACACACACACACACACACACACACACACACACACACACACACACACACAAAATGTGTAAACAGGTGCAGAGGTGGCTTTAAGAAGCAGACATAAATTAGCAAATGTATTTTTAGACCAGCTGCTAAACTAATTATCTGTCAGGTAATGTGTTTTTTACTATAGATGTCTTAACCTTATGCACGTAACACTGATGTAAAAACAACCATTGCTAATTATTATTATTATTGCTATTATTATTTATTTACAAAATTGTGTAATGCACGAATAAACAAACAAAAAAGAACACTTTCTACTCTTTTCTCTGTGATTGTTGAATTTTTTTCAGATGTAGATTTGAAAGAAAAACAACAAAAGAATTTGTCAAATTTCTACAACAAAATTTGGAGTGAAGAAGAAGAGGAGGAAGAAGAATAAGCTTTTTTAGTACCTTTCAAAAACAGTGCATTTAAAAATCACAAGGCACTTAAGCAAAATAAATTTTTAAAATTATTTAAAAGATAATAGCAAAAGCAAATATTTTAAAAAGATAAAATATAAAATGAAGATTAAAAAAATAAGAATAAAAAGGAAAATAGGAGTGAGCCTGAAAGTGGTAAAACCAGATCCTAACAAGTACGTTAGGAGGAACAAACAAGTCACTGTGGAGGAATTTTTCCCATTCTTCTTTGGGGGTTTCCAGGGTGAATGGCTCATTTAAAGCAACACAAAAGAGTTTTTATCACATTAAAGTCACATTCCTTAACTTTGCAGTTATATGCTCTCTGTCACCCTCTCAAGGCTTGCTGCGTAACGTCACTGTCGTAAAAGCAAATCTCTCTCCAGCGCATAAGAGGCATGTTTACATTGCTAATGTCAGGCAAAACAACAAAAACAAACCTTTCCACCTCCACACATTGAATAAATAGCTTTATCAGGACTGTATAACAACTTTATGCCCGACCAAACACAATAACCCTGGTGAAATCATTTATTACTTACCTATTCATTAGCAGCACGGCTAGGTCAGAGTCTGTAGTTCATGCTGTTCTTTCTAAAAGAGCTCTCCAGCGAGGAAAAGACGGCCCAATAATAACTCTGGTCTTTGCGCTTGCTCTATCGCGTTCTCTTTTTCTTTTCCTAGATTCCTCTGATAAGGGATTTCTTGCTTTCTTTGGTGGATCTGCCATTGCTCAAGTCTCTAAATCGTGGGTCTACGTTATACTACTATGGCAAGCCAAAAGGGTGAAAAAACCACGCATTCTAATTGTGCGTTATGTCCGCCAATACGCACATCTTGAACGTGCGTTTTGACGCCAAAGGGGGCAAAAAGCAGCGCATTCTAAAAACATGCATTCTAAACATGTGCTTTTTTCACCCCTTTGGCTTGCCATATTCTGCCATAAAGCAACACGCAGTCAGTACTTCCAGTGTCAGGTCGCAGGTGAAAAACTGTAAAGTGCGGTAAACAGACGTGGGAGCCCCTAACACCATCACAGCTCCGAAAATGAACATAATGATAATATTATAGTATGCCACCAAAACTTTACAAAAAACATTATTTTAAGATGTAAAAGTTGCGGAATGTGGCTTTAAGCTATTGCTTTCAAAATGGTTTCAGTGATTCTTGAACCAAAAAGTTGTTCACACTGGACAGCACTCTGTCGCCCTCTGCTGGCCAGAAACTGCACTAAACAACTCTGTGGTTTGGGTCGGAACAAGTGAGAGGTGGAGCAACAGTCAAAGTGGAGTTCACTGAGACAGCTCACATAAAGGCTAGGAGTTAGCTTTTCAGTTTGCCGATCATCAATGAAAAGCGCCAAAAAAATACAAAGAAGTTTGCTTTATTTGTTGGCATCATGATAAATCATGATGCCTGGAAGTAAAAGGAAAGGAGTAATTTCTTTCTAGGCAACGCATAGAACTAAATCCAGAGTGAACAACATCGCAGTGGCCTACACTTATTGGAGGCTGTGGCAGGTTTATTTGAAAGTTGTAATTGTGCTTTCAACCAGTAGGGGAGAAAAGCGGGAAACTTATTAAGGGTTACTGTAAGGGTGGAAAAGCAGAAGTCATAGTTCCATTAATTACAGCAAGTCATCCAGATGAAGAGGCAGCAAAGCAGTCATTGCTTAAGAATTTTGACAAATGATCTTTGTCTGATCTTGGTTTGAATTGTGCTCTGATTCAAGAAATAATAATAATGTGTTCAAAGAATAAAGCTGAGATTTTTAAATGATTACTTATCAAAATATTATGCAAGTGATATTTTAGTTTTTTTCCCCTTTATTCTGACACTTCTGACTTGCATTTGTAGACGTTTTAATCAACCATCTTCACTCTCAAGTGTCTTTTAATTGAAGAAACTCGTTTTTCAGTTATTAATGACAGAAATCTTTGTTTTAATGGTTTCAGTATTCAGCTGATGTGCACGCTGAAACATTTAGATGCGTGAAGCAAAATTAAGTTTAAGACCTACCAAAATGACTTATTAATGTAAACTGTAATAATACGTGGTGACGTGTGGGATATTCAGCACATGATGAACTTCAGCTAACATAAGGTCGGGATCAAGAAGATTAGGCTAACTTCATGACAGGCTTAGTTGATGAGGGGATTAATTATGAGACCCATACATATAGAGCCTTAATAAATGATTGCAGGGTTAATTGCAGTGTTCTAAGCTTTAAGTTCCCACTGAACCTTTTGTTAAACAAAAACCAGTTGTTACTAATACAGAATGTGGTTCTTATCTTAGGGGAAAAGACATTTTTCACATTTCTTCACAGAACTGATGACAAGGAACGTGACAACAGCAACATATTTCATAGTACAATTAAAATATTGAAGCCTTTATTTTGAAGCTTAGTGTTTGTACTCAACAAAAGCATCCATGTTTTTATTCCCACTCATTTTCAATGGAAACAAAACAAACAAAAAATAAACCACAATAGGGCCTAATGACAGCAACAACTCCCCGGGAATAAGGAGGAGGGGTATTCATAGTTTCAGCTCGTTGAGCAACAACAGACAGCTACAGGTTAACGCTAGAACTCCCAGAATTCTAACTTCCCTAGAATTCCCACAAACAGTCAGTTTGACAGCTGTCATTTTCGGCCATTAAATGCAGGCTGATGATGACGTTGTGGAGCAAAACGGTTCAAGTGTGCTATTAATGAACTATTTATGGTTGTGTGAACCTAATGATAAGGTAAGAAAATAACATTTGAATCCAAACCTTGTAAAGAAGTCTCTATTTTTCGCTGGGTGACCGACGACGCGGCTCCTTTCTGCGCGGGGGCGTGATTTGGAATTGTAATTGCCAAGGAAGATCCCGCCTTTCTCGCCTCTGATTGGCTAGAAGTGCTCTCCTATGATTGGCTATTTCATTTAGCAGCAAACCGTCTTCCCTCGAAGTGCAGACTGTCCTGCTGCCACCAACAGAACAGCTGTTTTGGGGAGTTTTGTAAAGAAAATGCAAATTTAGCGATATAATAACCATTTTGTTCTGTTTTGAAAAAGTTTTTTTCTGTTCCTTTTATAAAAAAACTGAAATGCGTAAAATGTGAACTTATAATAGCTTGTTGCATTTATCACACTGCTGGATTATATCTGTTGGCTCTCAAGCATTGAGGTTACCGGAGTACATAGGCTATTTGTGCCTTACCTGGGTATGAAATATAATAAATGGTAAATGGCCTGTATTTGTATAGCGTCTTCTTAGGGTTCTACAACCCCCCAAGGTGCTTCACAACACAATCAGTCATCCACCCATTCACACACACATTCACACGCTGGTGGGGATGAGCTACAACGTAGCTACAGCTGCCCTGGGGCGCACTGACAGAGGCGAGGCTGCCGAGCACTGGCGCCACCGGTCCCTCCGACCACCACCAGCAGGCAAGGCAGGTTAAGTGTCTTGCCCAAGGACACACAGCAGCATTCTCTGGCCGGAGCCGGGATCGAACCTGCAACCTTCCAATTACTGGACAACCCGCTCTACCTCCTGAGCTACTGCCCTATTTTGCCCAGCTGTGTGCAGCAGGTCTGTTTCTCTTCTAGAATAATGAAAACTGGTGGAAAATGGGTCTAAATCATAATCAGCTTTGAATTAAATTTAGATTAAATGATACACATTTAAACAGATGATGAGAGATGTGTCCTAACTTATGAAAGTGCATACATAACGTAGGCTATAGTAATAAGATAACTCCATGCTTGAGAGCCAACAGATATAAAGTAGCTCAACCTAACAGTGTGATAAATGTAACAGGATTTATTACAAGTTCACATTTGACATTTTTCAGGTTATTTTATAAAATAAACTGAAATTGGTTTGTTGTAAAACAGGACAGAATGGTTATAGAGCTAAGTTCACAATTTTGTAAAAAAAACAAAACTCATCAAGATCTGGCTGCAGACATAAATCCTGCAGCGAGGGAAGACGGTTTGCTGTTGCATGAAATAGCCAATCGTAGGAGAGCCCTTCCAGCCAATCAGAGGCGAGAAAGGCAGGACCTTCCGGTTGGAGATCGTCCTCTGCGTTGCTGTCAAGGCTGGTTTATACTTGGTCCGTCTCAAGGGGGAACCCGTCTGGCTCAGAAATGAGGCAAACACGGAAGTGGCAAAAATTGCAGTTCTCCCCTCATCCACTGGGGGTGGGTCCAGAAGTGAGCAAATCCTGATAGACCCCCATGTTAAAAATGCCAACTTCACAGCTGAAAAAAAGATCTTTACAGCCTGGTTCAATTTTTCATTTTGTGTTTAATAGGTCTAGTTTATAGTTCTGACAACTCTGAGGGGGGTGGATTTTTTTGTAACTCTTTCATTTAGGTGTAATAAAATGCTTGAAATTATGAATAATTAGATTTGATTGACAGGAAGCATGAGCTTCAGAGCAAGCGTCAGAGCTAGCTTCAGAGCTAGCATAAGCAGCTAGCTCCAAGGAAGGCCTCAGCCTCACGTTAATAGATGTTTGGCCATTTCAACTCTGAACTTTAGTTGTGTTTTCTGCGTGGTCGTGTTTGGATGTTAATCATGGAATTATTTGGACAAAGAGGGAAAGCTGTGGAATTGTTTGCACCAAGAGATCATCCAAGAAGTCTCTGCTTCATTTTTATCAGTAAGTAAAATTATATTTCTGTACTTTATTTTGCTGGTTGAATGGGGGAAGATGCTTTGTGTTTAACATAACACTGCTTGGTCAAAAATGGGTTGAAATATAACGTGTTCGTGGGGCTGGATGGGTACCGTAACTCGAGTTAGGTAAGCTAACCGAGGCTAGCTGAGGCTTCGGGACGAAGATCCACGAGGTCATTGCTGCAGAATGGAGGTTTGCCGAGTTTGGGCAACGTGCCTCTCCTTTTACCAGCAGCGGCCTGCAATCAGAGATCCGCGAATGTGCCGCTCCTTGCGGAGGCACGCAGTCCAACGAGCCGGGCGCCCGGCATCTCTACACACAAGCAGCCACACACTCCCTTCTCCCGAAGGAGCTGGGACGCGCGGCTGCTTGACTACCGTCTGACGCTGTGGTTGTAGCCTGTGGAACTCTCTGACGGAGACTACAGAAACAATCCAGCTGTTTGAGCTGATCTCGTTACACTTTGGAGTCGCTCAACTGCGTTTCTCTCGCTAAAAGCGCCCGAAAAACTCCACTAGCTTCCAGTTAGCATGCAGCTAAGGTCCCGCTGAACTCCCCCGGAGTGGAGCGGAGCGGGACATCGTGTAAGCAGCCAGGGCGCACGGCTCCGATCGCAGCGGTCTGAGGCTCTGCTTGTATTTGTACAGTCCGTATTACAGCTCCACAGACGACCAACGCTGCTGCCTCGCACGGAAGCCAGACAGCTGCGTGGTTCGCTGTCTCGGTTCTCCATCTTAGCTTCGTGTGTTAGCTCAGTTTAGCTTCCTACATTGGTTTTGTTATCTCCAACCCTCACTGCCCCACCCTCTGCTCCACCTCTTTTTCCATTTATGGATTGTCTGGGCATGAAGAGGCGTGTGTCTCTGCCAAAATGGAGGCGGTGGGAACCTCCCATTTTGAATCATTCTGAATATGTATTTCCAAATGTGCGGGCTATGACCATAGATTTATATGTCGATGGTCCGTCTGCGTGAAACGGACGCACACACCGCCATTTTGCGTCGGCGCAAGGGCTCTCTGACTGGCTCGCGGACGGTGACGGAGACATGCCCCAAATTTTAAACATCTGTCAAAAGTGACGGAGACCGCAAGCTTGTGATTGGTCAGGCGGACGCTTCCTGTAACTTCGTCACCAGCACCGCCGTTGCTCCGTTAATAAGTAAAAAAAATGTTTAGCGGCAGACCCAGAATAGATTGAAGAATGCATCGCGGAAAAGTCCGAAAATATGAACATTTATTCACCCGTAAATACGGAGCAAATGTGGATGGAAACGACGGGAAACGTGGGTTTAGAGGTGGCGACTGGATGAAGAGGTGGAGGAGAAAAGGACAAATTAGTCCGTGTTAAAAAGTCTCTGAAATACATTAAGACAATGTAAACACATGAGTAAATACACTATCGTGAACCGGATACATGAGTGTCATGGTGGCAGGATATCACAGAATAGCGCTACGCCCTCTGTTGTCCTGGCGGGGAATTGCTTTGCAGCACTCCGCTGCCTGAACAGAAGTTCGAATGTGAAAACCTTTCCGACGCTCCGTGTGCGTCTCTCCGTTGCGGAGCTCACAGAGAGTATAAACCAGCCTTCAGAGTCTGCTGTGGCTGTCAATCCAGCTGTAGGGATGCGTTGGAGAGCTGACGGCGCTCCGTTCGGAGAGATTTTCTGTCGGGAGGGTCTGAAGGAGTGCTTGGTATTGCTGGGTGCGACGGCCTTGATTGAACGGGAAGGGAGATGGGGGATCGGCCGATGGCCTGTAAGGTCCAGTAAGACGGTTTTTCGTGCTCTGTTCTCTCTCAATCTCTCGGGGTATGGGGCGGCGGTCCGGTGATGGCGCTGGGGGGGGCTGTGTCATCGGATGGCAGGGGTGCTTCAAAGAGGGATCGTTGGGGTGTCGGGCCTGGTGGTTCGCTTGAGGGCGTTGAGTGGGGGTGGGTTTTCCTCAATTAGCCCGCTGCGGTTGTCTAAGGAGTTGCAGGACAAGCTGGGGGATGTGGTGGACGCCACTGTTTTGCCTGGTGGTGTTTTCGTCATGTGTGGTTCTGGGGCGCAACGGGATAAAGCTCTTCAGCTTAAGTGGTTTGTGGATATTGAGGTTGGTGTGTCTGTACCGAGTGCGGAGGTTGGTGTTAAAGGGGTGCTGTATAATGTTCCAAATGAGGTTCCCGAGTCTGAGGTGCTTCGCTGTCTGCGAGGGGTTAGTGTGACAGTGGTGAAGCGTTTGGGTTATAATGCCCGAGGGTCGACGCCCTTGATGTTGACTTTTGGGATGCTGCTCTGCCTGATTGGGTTATGTTGGGCTACGTCAACTACTCAGTCAGGGCTTTTGAGGAGGCCCTGTTGAGGTGTTTTCGGTGCCAGAAGTTTGGCCACGTGGCGGGGGTTTGCACGGAGAGTTGGAGGTGTAAGAGTTGTGGGGGTGACCATGATGGCCGCCAGTGTGTGGAGGCCCTCCGGTGCTCCAATTGTGGGGGCGATCATCAAGCAACTTTCCGTGGCTGTTCTTTTTATCGTGCAGCTGTCTCTGTTGAGGCCTTTCGGTCGGAGCATAGGGTTTCATATGCTGAGGCTGCACGTAGGATGGGGCATGTTGCCGGGGAGGGGGTTCAGGATGGGAGTGCGGCTGGGGCAGGGCTGGGGATTGGTGGCAGGGGGGGTTTGCCTGAGAGTGGGGTGGTGGTGGGTGATTGTGTGGGGTTTTTGGCTTTTGTGGTGGAGGCTTTGTGGAGGGTGAGGTCGGTGAAGACTAAGTCGGATGCGGTGCGAGAGGTGGTGGATGTGGCAGAGCGTGTTTTGGGCTTCTCGGGGTGGATCTCAAAGCAGTTTGGGGGTTTGCCTGTCTGCGGGGGGTAGGTGGTCCTGGTGTGGGTGGTGGCCGGGGGGAAGTGGAGGCAGTGGATGGTAGTGGTGTATCTGGAGAGAGAGAGGTAGGGCCGGGTTGGTCTGTCCTTAGGCTATGGCATTTAGAGTTCTGCAGTGGAACACCAGGAGTCTGGTGGCCAACAGTCAGGAGTTTAAGAAGGCTATAGAGGGTATGGACGTGCGGCCGGATGTTGTTTGTATACAAGAAATGTGGTTGCAGCTGGTGTTGGATTTTAAGCTGTATGGCTATGTGTGTGAGAGGAGGGATAGGGTGGGTAGGTCATGTGATGGTTGTGCCACGTTTCTTAAGGAATGGCTGCAGTCGGCGACCAGTTGTTGGGGACCTAGAGTGTGTGGTGGTTGAGGTATGGTCTGCTAGGGGGGTGGTTTCCGTGATGAATTTTTACAATCCGGGTAGAGGTTTGGTGGGTGAGATGCTGCTCGAGTTGCTGGGTGGGGATGGCTCATCGGAGTTGTGGGTTGGGGATTTTAATGCCCATAGTGGGTTGTGGGGGACTCAGTGGTCTGATGTGAATGGTAAGGTTTTAGAGGACTTTTTAGGTCGGTCTGGGATGGTGGTCTTGAATGATGGGAGGCCTACTTGGTTTAGGGGGGATGGGTTGGTGGACAGAGGCCTGTGGGTTCGCCATCCGGGCCAGGAACAGGGCCTATAGGGTGCTTAAAAAGCATCCCGTGAAGTGCAATGTCTTGGCCTATCGGCGTCTTCCTGCTGTGGCTAGGAGGGTGGTGAGGATGGCAAAATGGCTGGCGTGACTTTGTGGGGGGTTGGGCCCCGGTCTTGGCCGGATTTGGTGTGCGAGGTGCGGTTGTCCCAGCATAGACTTGTGGCTTTGGGGTGTGTGGTGACTTTTCTTTGGGTATCCGCTCATGTTGGGGTTGAGGGGAATGAGTTGACAGATGGTGAAGCTAAGTGTGCGCTCAAGCAGGTTGAGGTGGGGTGGGTGGTGGGTTATGGTCACTCTGAGGTGGACCGGGAGACTCTGGCTCTTTGGCAGACCTCTTGGGACGCGGGTCGGAAGGGGGCCTTTTATGATTTGCAACGTGTGGTGGGGAAGAGAGGACCTAGTTGTGGTTTGAGGAGGCGGGACTCGTGGTCCTGTCCAGGTTGCGGTAGGGGCATTATGGTCTCAGGGCTGGGTTATTTTTGGTCGGGAGCCACGTGGATGGGAGATCTGAATGTGGGGCTTTGGAGACAGTGGGGCATGTTCTTTTTTGTTGCGTGAGGTATACGGCGCAGCGACGGGTTTTTTTTTTGGTGCTTTGACTGACACTGGGGTATCTGTGTTCGACTTGAGCTCTTTGTTGACTTCAGATGACGGGCGCAGGGTGAGGGCGCTTGTGAGGTTTTTAGGTGCGGTGGGGGTTTATGACAGGGTGTGAACTAGGATTTTGATGCGCGTGGTTGTTGGGGCAGCAATACGCCACTAGCACTAGAACTCCCAGGATTTTCTGACTCCCTCAGCACTACCAGAGCTAAGTCAAATGACTGCTTGGTTTTATTATAATAACGCAGCCAGTTTAAAGAATCGCACTCTTCTCTCTCCCGAAGAGAAAAGTCGTCAAGTGGAGTTGTAAGGGATTTTCTCAATCCCCTAACTACCTGTAGCTGGAGAGATAAGGGAGACAAATGAACCACACATTATCCATTTGCAAAGGGTATAGTCTGCCGAGCAGAGTTTATTTAAAGAGTGAGATAAGGCAGTGGGAGTGTTTACAGACATGATGGTGTGTGTGTGAGCTCCTTCAGAGATGATGACTGAAGGAGTAAATCAATCAATCAATCAAAATTTTATTTATAAAGCGCCTTCCACTCCCATCACGGGAGGCCAAGGCGCTGAAGAACAACATAAAAACATGATAAAAAAATTAAAACAGTAAACGACAATAAAAGACTATAAAAATGCATAATACATGCAAATACATAATGCATAAAACACATAAAAACAATCAGCCTTCAGGCAAGATCTGGAAACGCTAGACGATAAAAATGTGTTTTCAGTTGACTCTTAAAAACCTGCAGGGATGTAGATAGTCTAACTGACGGTGGTAGCTGATTCCAGAGAGATGGCGCTAAAACAGAGAAAGCCCGATCACCACGAGTCCGACACCTAGTGCGGGAGACCATAAGCAGGCACTGATCAGAGGAGCGCAAAGAGCATGTTGGCACATGTCTCCTCAGAAGTGCAGACAAATAAGAAGGGAGACCTCCCTGAAAGAAGCGGAAAACAAACACCAAGAGTTTAAAACGTGCCCGATAAAAGACCGGAAGCCAATGTAGGGAGGCCAGAACTGGACTGATATGGTCCCATTACCTGGCCCCGGTCAGAAACCTGGCGGCAGAGTTTTGGACAACTTCTTTTTTCTGCCTTCTCTACCTCTTCTTTATCGGCGTCGAGTTTTGGACATAAAAAGAAGGCAGAAAAAAAGAAGTTGTCCAAAACTCGATTTTTATCTGCCTCTTTCAAAAGTACATATAATTATTCTAAATAAATAAATATAAAGTTGTCTGTTAATGTCTTTAATTGTGAGTAAACTGTAAAATTTGCTGTTTGTGATTTTTTTTTTACTTCTCATGATACCTCAAAATGCTAATGAGCTAACCCACTATCAAAATAAAAGCGGCGTTGCTCTGTTTTGATGAAAAAGAAACATGTTTTCTTCATTTAACAGCCGAACATCAATTTTAATCAGAAGTGGACCAAATATTATGCAAATATGATGTATTAGTTATTTTGCTATTTAAGGGGCAAAAATTGACTTTTATTTTTATTTCAGATAGTTTATTAACTGTAGCAAAAATAGGCTTGTTGCCATGACGCAACGGAGGATGGTTCTGTTACAAATGCCATCCTCGTCCTCCCAAACTCGGTAGACCGGATTTTCTGATTACCAAGAACATCTGAACTAGGGTCAAAAGGGGTTGAGAAACATCCATCTGCCAGCTGTAGTGGTTTTGTTGACATCAAATGAGTCGGTTTCTATGGAAACAGATCGGCTGCCAGGACCCATTGTAATGCTTTTAACTAACTAACTAACTAAATAAGTTGTTTACATCAAAACTCTCTAAGATAGGTTTAGCTGCACATCCCTCTGTCTCCAGTGATTTTCTCCAGCAGATCTGTCCTTTTAGCAGACATGTGGACTAGTGATGGGTCCAGCAGCACTGATGCGTCAGCGCATCTATCTAGCCTTTGGCAAGCCAAAGCGATCAATGAAGCACGCGTTCTAAACGCGGGTTATGTCCGCCAAAACTCTTTTTCACAAATTGTGTGACACATTCACATTATTTATCTTATTGTATATTTTAAATGTATCAAAGATGTTTTAAACTTGGATTAAGCTATTAAATAATGCAGTGAGTGTACAATATGGAATACAATTTAAAAGATTATTGTATATTTACTAGCTGATGGACTCAGTCTCGCTTTTAGGTTTGCCTGCAATGATGTTTATGATCCAGCAGGCGTCAGTAGACCAACATAGTGACACAGTTTGGGTGATGTGTGCAGAGGCCTCATCTACCCATCACTACATCAAACTATTAAATCACTGATCAAAGTCTTGTTCCATCCAACTGTAATAATTTTTTTGTGTTCCTTTACATACATTCACACATAATGTTACTTTTGTAAAGCACATCCTTAGATCAACCACCCTATAGCACCTTAAACACATGGTGGTGGCTGCAGAATGAAGACATCAGTAAATCCTTCATGTCTGCAGCCATCAGTGTTGGGAGTAACGAGTTACAAAAGTAATTAATTACTGTAATGCATTGCTTTTTGCTGTAACGCGGTAATGTAAGGCATTACAGAAAAAAATTCAGTAATATTTTACTCGGTACAATGTCAGTAACGCGCACATTACAACGCATTTTTAACCAGGAATCAATTAGTGGGGTTTCTTCAGGGTTCTAATTACGTGGAGCCTGAATAAAGGTCCAGTTTTGATATGACTTTATTTATATGGACTCTCAGCGCACCAGGGCGTCTTTTGAGCAGAGAGGGAGAGCGCTGATGGTTCATGCGCTCCTGACGCGCGCCGCAACCTCAAAGTCACGCCACCAAAAGAAAACAATTAACACGCGATCGTTCATGTCCGCTTATATTCTCGTATCCTTTTATTTGTGTCTGACGCGCGCTCCCCCAGCAGAGCTCATCTGTGCCCCGGGACATCACCTCACTGCAGCGGGCGCACAGCGCACCTTTCGCTATTTCTGCGGTGGATCCCTGAACTGATTAGTTCAAAATGTGAAAAAGTAGGAAATCCAGGAAGCCGTTTTTCTGGAAGATTGAAAGGAGATGCAGGAAGATAAGAGACAGACAGGAAAACAGTCAAATAAAAAACGAGAAAACTAAATAAAGTTATTGAAAAGGAAAAAGTAGGTAGATTTTTAGCCACTACACAACAATAACAATATAAAGCAATAATTTATAAACATGTAATATTTGTTTATTTGATAAAATTCAGATCACCTTCAAAACTCAGTTCCACACCCAGGGCCGTATCCAGGCATTTGGGGACCAAGGCAAAATACAGGGTGGACCCCCCCCCCCCCCCCCCCCCCCACCACCACCACCACCACACACTCAATTAATTTAAGCTAGCAGCATACAATATGTTGTTGCATTTATTTAATAAAAAATAATTTTCTGGGGGTCCTGGCCAGCTTTGAGCACTTTCATGCCCAGGGGCAATCATAACCCAGCCCTGATGGAGGTGATCAGAAGGACCTGCAGAGCAAAATCTTTCTGCTTCTGCTACGGTGTGTCTAGATTTCTAAGCTACACAAGATCAGCAGAAGAGCAATGTTCACGTAAAATTTTTCACTTCCTGTAGTCAGACAGAGCAGAGATGAGTGAACCTGCAGCTGATCTAACGTTAGATAGAACATTCTCCAGATGGGCATATGCCCATTACTTTAAGTTTGTGAAAAATTAGGATATGAATAACATTGTAGTCAAATGCGCTTTATGTGCTACATCTAAAGAACTGTTAATTATGTTTGACTGTTTTAACAACAACCCCTAGCCCAGTTAAATAACACATCGCCTTCAACTGGATGTCTAATGAGCTAATTGAGCGTCATGAGCTACATTTAGATTGCCAAATCCATATTATTTTGGTGAGAGTAACTTAAAGTAATGCAAAAGTAATGTAATGCCTTACATTTTAAAATGAGTAATATTGTAATGTAATGAATTACTTTAAAATGAGAGTAACAAGTAATAAATAATGCATTACAGTTTTGAAGTAACTTGCCGAACACTGGCAGCCATCAGGCCTTTAAATCTTCTGCAAGTGCTGGAGGAGCTGCCAGACATTCATTTCCATTAGGATCAATAAAGTTCATCTTAATTTATCTTTAAGAGCAAAATGAAAAAAATTGAGAATGTTGTGGACCTCTGAAATGACAAATACACTTCATTATAGTAAAACTTTATTTAAACCCAGCTGTTGTTCTGCCTTATTGTTGTTGTTTATTGTTTGGATGGTCCTGCAGGCTGTGCTGTGGGGGTGGTCTCAGAAAAAAGAAACTTATCGAGCACAAAGCTGAAAACAATTATTTTCTTTAAAATGTCAACTTACAATTCAGTTTATATTTACATTAACAGCATGACCTACCATTCAACTTACCTACCTACCCTTTCTTTAACTTTTGTCTTCATAAATAATAAAAAATAACCTTTAGCCTAAAGTAAACCAACTGCTTTATTTCTTTCAGAAAATAAGAACAATTTGCAGAAAGCAGCTGCATCATTGAAGAGCCATCATGAGAAGACAAATTTGCAATGGAGGCACGGAGTGAGTTCAAGTTAAAACAAACAAGTGCTTTTGCCCTTAACCACAATAACAGGTGCATTGTCCTGTTATGAAGACTTCTGATGGTCAGTGAATGATTTCAACCGAACTGAAATTGTCCACATGCACACATACACCATGTTTCTATTTGCTCCCATTGAATAGCACAACACCACGTTTTCATTATCCTCTTCATGACTGTTGCAGAAGTTCGAGTTCTGAGTGCACATAGCATCCTCAGTAAAAGGCTTAACCCCCACCCCTTTGGCGCCTGCAGAAAAAAATATCTGGAGCTGCCACTGGTCCAGATCCTGTCGTCTGAAGCTACTTTCTCCTCCAGCTGACTTGGGCCCAATCCCAATACTTGCACTGCGCCCTATGAAGTGCACTTGCAGGAAAGGAGCAGTAAGGCTTCGAGTGCTTGGTATACAAGTGGTGTGCAAACAATTGCCAAATTGGGACAGGGAGCATTGCATCCTCGACCACATCACATGCTGGGATGCCGGTCGTTGTTTGTGCTGCTTTTTAAAAAATCTTTATGAACAACTTTCAAACAAGCAATTATTTAACAAAATTAACATTCATTGCTGTTCACATTAAATCTTAGAAATGTTCAGAGCATGAATAAATATCTTTAATCATTTTAAAATGAATTTCTTTCATTTGAAAATACATGTTTTCAAAAAAGGCACTTGAGCCATTGCTCCGCCTTCTTCTCAAAATTCCCATGCAGCAATGGATTGTGGGTAGTACCCTTTCCCAGAGTCTGCATCAATGCAGACTTGGGCGAAGTGCAGATCAAGTGTGCAAAAGGGGCTTGGTCACCTTTCGCACTTGAGAATCGAGACACCCCACGCACTCGCACCCCTGGACGGGAACGCCCAATTGAAGGGTGCAAGGGTGGAAGTGTGAGTATTGGGATTGGGCCTTGTACAGCCGCATCTGAGCTTTTTTTCCCCAGAGAATAACATACAAGGCATTCATTCCTACTATAGACCACTACAAATGTATTAAATATATGAGAAAAATTGGCCTTTAAATATCTAAATATTCATGTTCTGCTTTAAAAATGCTATGAGGATTGTACTTTTCTAAGGAAGCATTTATTGTCCAAAAAGGACCCAAAAACTCCAAACTAGGTGGGTCTGGATAACTTCTCCTCCTTCTGATCACCACTGACCTTCCATGTAAACAAAAACACAAGACTGTTGCAAACGCCCACTAGAGGGCAGCCAAGCAGTGTGAGTTTAGGTTTGTGTGAGAGGGACAGACAAAGGAAGAGCCCTCCATCCCTCATGGCTGCCGGAGCCTATTCCTGCTGCTTTGTTTACAGTAAAAATAAAACTTTTTACTGTAGGTCAACCGGCGAATCAAAATGACGATTCATGTGATGTAACCGTAGCTGGGGGCTGGGGGGTGAGGGGCAGCTTTTGTGTCAACAGAAAACTTGAGAGGGGCAGGGTGAAGTCCCGTAGTGGAAAAAGTTGTAGTTTACAGGCCAAACAGCAGAGAGGATGAAGATGAATGAGTCACCCTGTTGACTCATGAGGCTGAAGGACTGTGAAGAGGTTGTTTAGCTTTTTTTTTCTCAGACAAAAGGAGAAAAACACACTTTAAATACGGAAAGACCTGCTTCTGTGCAGATGACAGCCCGCCTTCCCCTCATTTTCCTGACTTTGCATTGCAAATGAGGCTGGTAGATTGTGTAAGAGTCCACTAATAAATCACGCAGCACAGTAGGGGCTGACTTTTCTAAACTTTATCTTGTCCAGAGATCCAATCAGAGGCCTGAGGCCCGTTCTCTTGGGATGGGCTCAGATAAGATACAGCTGTTTTATTACCGATTTTAGGGACACCTGACGTTAATCCGCTCATTGGAGCATGATCCTTTCATGCTGGTTATTCTATCTTACACACACGCAGTCATGCATTTCAGCAGAGTCAGTCAGCATTCATCCAGCATGTGTCACTATAAATATTGACACTGCAAACAGAGCCCCCTCTTTAGCCCCTAAGTGACAGTCATTCAAACACTCCCTCTGCAAAGAGAAGAGACAAACATGCTCCATTAGCCCACTGGCTGATAACCATCTACCTCCAGATGCAAAATCAGCCATCATCAGAGGGTTTTTTCTCAGAAATAACTAAATACGCCAGGAGAAAGTGGATACAACCAGACCTGAGCTCCAAAAACAACCAAACTGAAGTCTGTGCGTGTGCAGAAAGTGAAAAATGAAACTTGCGGCGTCTCTTTCTCGCTTTCTGCAACTAAAGGGTTAATCTCCTCTTGTTAGTCATTATCCTCCGTTCACATCCTATATCTGACTCTTGATCTCATGCTCGGTATAACTAAGAGCACAGCAGAAACTGCTCACTTTGTCTCCTGTTTGCGCCTTGAACTGGAGCAAAAAGAAGAAGTGCAGCTTGTGTGAGATGGTTATGAGACTTGCTTACTGTACAGATTGTACATCACCTTTTAAACCACATTAGTCAGGTCATTTTCAGGGTTTCTGAAAACAGGAACTAAAAGGAAAAAGGAGAGAGAAACACCAGCGGCTGGGCTGGGACTCCCAGCTTTTGTTCGTCTCACCAGTTCAGCTTTTATGGCACGTTTCCTGTCCTGTTTATCAGCTTGTTAACACAAATATCTAATCAACCAATCACACGGCAGCATCTAGGCGCGGCGAGGACAACTTCCTGCTCAAATGGTCAAAAAAAAAAAGAAATTGTGTGGGTGAAAATGAAAATGTCTTGTTATCAGAGGAGGATGTGCACTTAGTCCTCCGTAGGGAGCTGATGTCTAACTCATGAGTCATCGGGTGAGAGGCGGGGGACACCTATAGGGACAATTTAGGGTTGCCAGTTAAACAAACATGCATGTTTTTTCTCCAAAAACATGCATGTAGAGAAAATATCTTCAGGCGTTCAGAGTCCATCCTTCAATCTGGATTCAAACCTGCAACCGCCTCACTGCAAGGCAGCAGTGCATCAGTCCAGAACCTTGCACTGGTGTTTTAAAGATGCCTAAAAGAAATAAGATCTGTTAAAGAAGTGACTTTAACAGTAAAAACAACTGTTATCGTATTATTTAGCTGTGGTACAGACGGTCATAATGACTAAAACAGCAGCACTAATTTAGATTTCCTCTTGGCGGGGTTAAACTCTGCTCCATCCCTCGTTTTGAGCTGCTGCAGGTGGTTTCCAGGCAGAGCTGTGTGTTGTGGAATGACTAAAGCGAGCACTTAGGGGAACGAAAGGGTTAATTTGTCATGCAGCACTGAGATCTTAGACATGCAAACTCCCACACGTCCACAAACACCGTCTGCAAACAACTACGTACATTATCAACATCTGGGAGCAGAAACCTGTTTGCACCTCTGAGCTAACGCTGATCAGACGATTAACAACCCGGAGTTCTGAGGAACAAACATTTCTCCTGCTCCATCTCAGCGAATTATGGGACAGGGAGGCCTGAAGGTGGCACCCGATCACTCTGCACACTGCAGATATCTGTAACTGTGTGGGCTGACTGCTTTTAGCGACTGAACATTTAATTTGTGGACTTTGACACAAGTCCCAGCCTCATTTGCATCTATCTGATTTGACTGCTTGGATGTTCTCTCTCCAGAAGCCTGCGCGCGGTGAAAGTGTTCTCATGTATTTCAGACCAAACGTATGGTTTAGGTGGGCTGATTATGGTTTCCTGTATTTTACCATCATGCACAGAGCTCTGATCTATACCTGGCTGTGAACTTTGAACTTTAACAGTACAAACCGCAACTAGGAAGACTATTTTCTGCTTCTTTAACAAAATAACTGCTTTTTATGCATTAAATTAATTTATTTGAGTAATTTTTAGTGTTTTTTGTCTTTTTAGTTACAATTGCATGGCCTGCTGAGGGAACACAAGCAGCTTCCTGTAAGTCATGTGCCCTCTTGTTATTTCAAGTTCAGCTCAGCCTGCTCGGCCGGTTCCTCCGGATCTGCACCATTAGTCAAACCATATTGGTGATTACATGGGCTCGGTAATATTGTTGCTCCTGTAAACAGGGAGTTGTAGTTGTGGATTAATCCATGTGTGACGGTATTTATTTAGTCTAGATTTAGAGGGGCATGTGTAATGTTTGTTTGTGGTTTGCATGGCCAAGTTCTACGGTGGGATAACTTTACAGGTTTTAAAACCGCTAAAGATCTTAAACTTGACTCTTTTTTATTTTTTACAGGTTACCCTGCAGAGTCTGGTGATTTTGGTTCTGCAGAGAGTTGTTTGAGTTGTGAGGCAAATGTCCCTAAAGGACAGCAAATGTTATCAAGGGAAAGTCTGAAATTCATGATTTCAAAATAAAAGAATAAACAAAAATATAAAGACTCAAAAGACTTGAAAACACCAAACATATCCCAGCCATGTGGAATATATGTGGATTTGCCCAGAAAGATTTCTACCCACATAGATTTTCACAGGCCCTACATGGGTTTTCAGAGGGTTGGACTCAAACACCGACAAACCCCTGTGGGGCCACCATGGAAACTGCGGACAAAACCTGGTGGGACTCATATGGCTTGCACATATATATTCCATATGGGGCCCACCTAGGTGTGCTGGACAGATATTAGAATTTTATTTAGCAAAAAGAAGCTAAATTAAAGCTAGCAATTAGCATGATTAGACTTTAGCACTCTTTTAAATCTAAAAATGCAGTTTAGCCAGCCACAGCTGATTCTCATAGATGAACATCTGCAGGTGTTACTCTTTCAATTTCATTACAAAAGGAGACAACTGTTGAATAGGTTTATATTGTGATGTAAACATGGACCCAGCCAGAATAGAGAAGTGGCTGAAAGAGGAAGAAGAGAGGCTGGGAGAGGGCGAGGAATACGTATGCGTGGTGGAAGAAGAATACGAGGAAGATCAAGAGCTGTAGTCTCAGATGAGATCAGAGCTACTGTAAGTGATCGTGTAGTACAGGGGTTCCCTTTTTTTTTTCCTTTACTGTGAGGACCCCCTTGCCCATGTCCAAGACAAGCCAGGACCCCCAAACCCAACTCCTTCACACATAAACACATTACTGTAAATGTGATCATTTACTAACTTTCTACAAATGTGACAGGGTGAGCATGCCGTCACTGTATCCCGATTGATCATGAGCCTGGGCTGCTTGGCCACAGGGATATCCCTTTGGCTGACTGGTTAACGTGCATGACTCTCACCTGGGGGTCTGAGGTTCAAATCCCACCCAGGCCCTTGTTTGTCCACCTTGACATACAGAGTTATAACTTTTATATGGCGTTCTGATTATACTGTAGGGTGTGCTACTGGGATTTTATAAATGTAATTTGTACAAATAAAATCTTGCTAACCTCACAACCTCAGCAAAGACAAAATTGTGGGAACCCCTGCAATTTGGGAACCCATGATGTAGTACATCATGGTATCTCAATGAGAGAGGCTGGTCAGAGAGTGCAGCCAAATCTGCAACGCTCTACAGTGGCATCTATTGTTAGAGTTGTCTGGCAAACCAACAGGTAACTTGTATTCTTGTATTTTGGAATTACGTAGTGCAAAAAAATAAAAATAAATATAAACAACATAAAACATTGACAAATTCTGCATCATGTCTGATTCATTCCAGTAACATATATTGCAATTCTAAACAGAGATGTGTCCTTGTTCTACACAAGAAAACACTGTAATGCTACATGTTGTTAGTGGCTTTTTAGGTTATTGTTTTGTGGGTGACAGAGTGTGTTTGTTGGCTGTCAACCTTTGCTAGTGTTCTGGAAGAATGAGTTGATTTGAGACCTGAATGAAGTGTTTTGGTAGTTGTGGTGCATTTTGAATGTGAAATGAACTGCTTTGCCAAGCTGAAAGTCAGTTAGGAGAACTGTGTGAAGAGTTTTGCAAAAGTGACCTAAGTATTGAGAAATGTGTCCTAGCATCTGTAAAAAACTGTGTTGTAAATAATTATGAGATTTTCCCATATTTTTGTTCCATTTCCATTTCCATCTCAAAGCTTTCTTCAATGAAATTTGAACGTCTTTAGCAAAAACGTAAAACATGCTAAGCTAATCAAAACAAATCTCTACAGCTAACTAAGCTAGCGTTAAAGTTACGTTAGTTACTCTACAATAATAATAACATTACATTTAAAATGGCTGACCAAAACAAATAACATTAAAACAATCATTGGGGTAAAACTACAACACTGTAGTTTTACACCATCTTTGAACAACCTCAGTTTGGAGAAACAGATTTGTTCTGTGTTAGCTAACAGCTAATCACAATAGGGCCCATTAACCATCATCTTAAAACAACTCTAAAAGTGTGTTTATGCAGCAATGTGTTTTAAAATATTTAGATGAAATTTAGTAAAGACAGATCAGAAGTTAACATGGAAACCTTCAAGAACAATTAGATTAATTTGTGTCTGTGGCAGGAAATATGAGAATAAGGGACAAAAGTGAGTTGATAAAAAGAATATTATCAGCCACTTGATGAGTTTGCTAATGAACTCTAATAAAAAAAACTGATAATTGCATAAAAATAGTTTTAGTTGTGTTAGAAAATGTGCCAAAGGATCAGCTGACTGAAGTGCATTAAATCTAATAATAAGCTGTGGTTTGTATTTAGTGGTGTTTGTTGTGTTTTCATTAGTCAAATTAAAGTACTCTGTATTTTATGGCAGAGGCACAGCATGCCAACAGGCAAGGCAGGCAATTGCTTGGGGGGCCCCCAGGCCACGAGGGGGCCCCAGACGACTGACAGACTTCAGAACCACAAATTCAATTCAGTGCAGTTTATTTATATAGCAACAAATCACCACAAGACTCGTCTCAAGGCACTTCACAAAGTAAACATTCCAATAAAGTTCAGTTCATTATGCCAATTAGTAGAACATTTCCTATATAAGGAACCCAGCAGATTGCATCGAGCCACTGACTAGTGTCAGTGTCTTTTCAGCAATCCTCATACTAAGCAAGCATGTAGCGACAGTGGAGAGGAAAACTCCCTTTTAACAGGAAGAAACCTCCAGAGGATCCTGGCTCAGTATGAGCAGCCATCCGCCACGACTCACTGGGGGTTGAGAAGACAAACAGTAGTGAGACAGTGAAAAGCTGTCATTTGACAGCACTGTTGGCCGTCTCACCCTCCCTAACGGGGAATTCTCCCTCCTGACTGATAAACCACAGACAGTACTAGGGGTAGACCGATATATTGGGCCGATATTTACCATTTTTTATACATCAGCATCAGCTGATATTTGTCCTTAGTAAAGTCGATTATAAAGTCAGGCACATCTTTGGGAAGCCCGGTGCTGCAGAAATTAATTTCATAACATCTGCATAGTAATCTAAAATAACTTTATTTAGGTGTCTGACTTTAACAATGAGAAGTGCACAAAGTTAAAATTTAACAGTTAGTTAAATTCTGAGTTCAAATACTGATTCAGCTTCAGAATGTTTGTGCCTCAACTGATGTTATTAGTGGCATTTTAGCATGAAAATAAGGTGGAAAATGTCTAGATTTCAGCCATAAAAATCAGCCATCGGCTTACCATGTATTAGCAATAGAAACACCAATATCGGTCGACTTATAGACTGTATATCCTGCTTCTGCTCGGACGGAGATTCTCCATCGGAGACCCCACACCCCCCCACTCTGGCTCAGAAGGAGAAACAGCAAGACACTTTCTGGTCTGTGCCACACAGCAGGTCCCCATGGCAACCTTGCATCATCACTGCTTTTTGGTAAAAATTAAACAACTCATTGGGAAAGATAGGAATTTAATTGCATTCTGCAGCATCACCACTAGATGTCCCCAAATCACCCACCCTGACCAAAAATGAACTAACTACAAAAAATGAGGGTAATGTCACACATGTATTAATACTTGCTTCATTTGTTGACTCGTGGGAATTTCCTTTGTTTAGTTTTCAATTGAAAACAAACAGCAGAAGATGAAAAGCTATTATCTCATTCGATCTTTCTACCAGTGAGCTGTAAGCCAGGTCTGCAGCATGAATAAATTAAATGTTTTGACAGAAAAACAACCAAATAGAAGGAATTTAACAAAGAAACAACAGTCCTGAATTGCTGTTCTTTCCGGGTATTTTGTCAAATGTGTGAATCAAGACATAAATATCCAACCGTTTCCACCAGGTCGAAAGGGTCTTCTTATCTCATTTCTCTTTTTCATTGGAAGGGATCTGGGAATATCCCAGGAAAGGGAAATTCTGAAGGAGTTTGTTCCCCAAAGATACACCCCTACTTTCCCATGCATCTCATTTGACTGGCAAAGCGTATGCAAATCCGGTGCTGGAGAGGTGGACGCTGGGAGAGGTGGGGTCGGGCTGTTCCAAAGGATGTGTGTGTGTGCATGTGTGTGTGTGAGCAGGCAAAGAGTGTTTTCCTGCTCCATCTTGTCCCCGTCTCACATCCCTCGTTGTCCCTGTGCTAACAGGAGCCTTTTTGTCATGAAAACACGCTCTCTGCAGATATGCGATATTTTGCATACAGGGTTGAATGGGCGACGGCCGCGTGTGGAGGCGTGCACGAGCACGTGCGCGTGCACGAGCGTGTGCACGCTGAGCTGTTGCATCACAAAAAGCATGAGTGACACATTTCTTCTTCCTCTTTCTAATTGCAAAACAACTCTCCTCACGGTGTCTCTGCTTCCGTGTGTGTGTGTGTGTGTGTGGATGCATCTTTCTTCATTCATTTGCAGCTTGTAGTAGTGCGTTCTACGGGTAGTGAAAATTGTGGGGAAGTTGTCACAAAAAGAGGAAGTGTGTAGTAAAAATATGACAAGATATGTCAAGTATTGTTCACTCATTGAAAGAGTTTCCCCTTTTTTCCTCCTGAGCGAGTGTCGTGTTTCTGAGCTGCATGGACCCACTCGCCGCCTCACGTATGAAAGACACACATTAAACGATGATTTTATTGTTCCTCCTGCATCTGACTTCCTCCTGTAAAGTTCTCTATGAGGTAATTACATCAAAACATAACACATCAAACTGCTTCCCTGTGAAAATGACCAAATTCATTATGCTTTATAGTAACTTCCCTGCAGCATATGCTCCCAAACACTCAGCGTGGCCCTTGCTGACCTCTACTTCGTTCCTAGACTTGTCCTTTTTTATCGGATTCCACGGAGAGTCTCTGAAAGTGTGTTAAAGGATGGCTGAACCAGAAAACCCTTCCTAACACTGAATGCGTAAAAGCGGTTGTGTCACCGCGATGTCCCTTGCATCATCGTATATGTTATTCCTCAAAATGTGCAAGTACCCACGTGCCATCCGAGCTATCCGGTGTCGCTCACTTCCTTGCCGTCCCCGTCTGTCCACTTGGTTTCAATTTGACAGATTCCAGAGAATTATTCAGCATCATCCTGTTTTAATTACGTTTCTGATCATCTAACGAAGGACACCAGCTGTTTTTCACGTTGACGTGAGTGTGTTGCTGTTTGCTTTCTATGCAGGCGTTTGGACACATGACCTCTCATTTAGTCGCCGTGTTGTTTTCTGACTGTTCGGCATTTGATTTATTTGGGAAATTAAATCTAAAAGTTTATTTAATACCTGGAGTAGAAAAGGGATGTGAGAGGGTTTTAAAGACCTGATGTGACTGAAATTGAGACTGAAGTCATTTTGGAAGAATTTTATATTGATGACAACATTTACTACAAGGAAAATGTTCCTAAGTAAGAAAAATGAACAAAATGATCCAGAAAGTTTAGACTGATGTTTTTTTATTAGCAGTGACAAATGATACTTTAGAACACACATCACTTGATCTGTTTGAGCTGTAATGCGTGTGTGTGTGTGTGTGTGCATACCTGCATGCGTGTGTGCATGTTTGAGTGTGTGTGTGTGTGTGTGGTTTGTGTATGAGTGTGTGTGTGGTGCGTGTGTGTGTGGTTTGTGTATGAGTGTGTGTGTGGTGCGTGTGTGTGTGCGTGTGTGTGAATGCGTGCATGTGTGCGTGCGTGTGTTTGTGTGCATGTGTGTGTGTATGCATGCATTCGTGTGTGCATGTGTGAGTATGTGCATGCGTGGGTGTGTGTGTGGTACGTGTGTGCATGTGTATGAGCATACCTGCAAACTCGGAAGGTGTGAAAAAGGTGACAACCCCCCCCCGAACAAGGTCCTCGTGCAGCAGAATGTCATCAGTGGGTTTTGTAGGGCCCTCTGACGGTTACATACTATTTATTGCTACAATAATCTGTTGGAATACTTACAAAAAATCATCAATGTGATTTTTTGGCACAATGCAAACCATTTCCCACCATGAGGTTTAGACAGAAAAAATATGCCTAACGAAAATTATTAGGATCATCATATAATTAAGAATTATTGTAAGACTAACTCACAAAACACCAAACATGAAAACATCTGAAAATATTTCAGAATACTGTAATCATCCGTAAGTTATTGCTGTGTTCATTGCTGCTCGCAGCAATTTCCTAATGTTGTGATTTCTTGCACATATGGCCAGGACTCCCTTGAAAATGAGGTTTTTAATCTCAATG
The DNA here is from genome assembly GCA_006937985.1 of Aphyosemion australe. Lineage (NCBI taxonomy): Eukaryota > Metazoa > Chordata > Actinopteri > Cyprinodontiformes > Nothobranchiidae > Aphyosemion > Aphyosemion australe. The sequence continues at coordinate 502,940 of SSNS01000200.1, read as the reverse complement.
GGACCTTCCTGGTTAAATAAAGAATAAATAAAATAAAATATGGCAATAAAACCCTTTTGATTCTGATTATCTGATAAGTTGGTTCTGTTTAAATGTTTAGAAAGAGTTGAAGCTGCAGGGAAATGCAGCTTTATCTCAGCTGTTTGCTTGAATACTTTAATAAACCACTGCTAAGGGCAAAATGTTACAACTCTGCTTTAGTGCTGCAGAAATGTTACAGTATTATGAAATGATCACATCTCGTGTTTGTACTCCAGCTTCCTTAAATCTTCTGGTGCCCAGATCAATAACTGAGTCAGGCTGTAGCATGCTGGTGGCCATTTTCTCACCAGAAATAATAGGTTTTAACGGAGTTAAATACTGGCGGTGGTTATGCTCAACTCTGAACTCGACTTCAAAAAAAACACGAGCCTCGGGGAAAAATCTTTAAAGGCTGAAAGGAGGTAAATCTGCTAAAGTCCTCGACAGAAAACCGTGTTATTTAGTGGTGAATTTGTTTCATTTGACAAACTTTAAGCTCAACGCCGCTGCGAAGATGTTGAAAGTGAAACAACGGTGGTCATTACTCACTGTGTGAGCGCCATGAGAGAGCGGCGCTGCCAAGGCGTCTTTTTCCACGACTGTGATTGGTCAAATGACGACAAGTGACTGACACGCTGAAACAAAGATCATTTGTGAACAAGATGAATCCCCTCCTCCCCTGATTGATTCTCATATAGTGACTGCTGAAACCCAAACAGGTGACCCCCCCTCCCCTCAAAACAAAAACTCTTCGGATCTATACGATTCACGTGAACACTATATTTGGCTTCAAAAACAGCGATTTTCGTCGAAACGCGACAAGTTTGCAGGTATGATTTTGGACATAACTTGCTTTTTATTGCGATCGAAGCCAAGCTCCTTAAGTTTTTTTCCCCAGTCAGCTACAGGGGTGTGTGCTCCACAGTCCCTGTGAGCTGTCAGATGATCTGAGCTGCAGATCTAACAGAGAGAAGCTCCAGGAGCTCCGCATCGCTCCAGTTTATCATCTCAGCTGATTCTGTTTACAAAAACAAAACTTATGGCCGTGTTTACTTTCATTTTCAACATAGTTCCCGGCCGGAGCTCGGCATTAATTCATCGCGTGGTCATGACACCACCCTCTTTTTCGCCAAGGCTTAATGTGCGTTTATAAGACCGGCTAAGCCGCAATATTACCGCAATATTACTACCAAGCGTGGCGGCACGAATGCCGCAAAATTCCCGCAACATGATGCTGCCATGGCGCGTTCATAAGAAACACGTTGCGGTTATATGAGTGTGTATGTGTGTGTGTGTGCATTTGTGTATTCGTGCATATGTGTGTGTGGTACGTGTGTATGCGTGCCTGTGTGTGTGTGTGGTGTGTGTGTGCGTCTGTATTACTGTGTGTGTGTGTGCATACGTGCATGTGTGTGTGTGTGTGCGTGCATGTGTGTGTGTGTGTGTGTGAGTGACTTTTTACACAAAAGTCTTCTTCCTACTTTTCAGGTTTGTTTTGTTTCATTTTCCCTTTCTGGGAAATCGGGACGCGGTGCGTCCAACAAGGAAGTTCATAAAGATTTTTTTTTCCTGTCTTCCAACTTGTTTTCATCAAAAGTTATGTTTTTTTATTTTTATCAGTGTTTAAGTTCTTTAAAAATAATTTTTAATATATTTATACACATAAAAAATGTAGTTCTGCATCTTTAAAACTTTAAAACTGATCTGAGATTTCCATCACACAGTTTGAAGAGAACTGGTGCAGTGACTAAAGCTGCTGATCAAGTTTTCAGAGTTTTAATAATTTCATAACACACCAGTTTGTTTTTTCATCCCAACCTCCTTTAGGAGCTCTCTTTAACTCATTCTGAAAAATACAGAAGTATAGTCAGTATTTTGTTAAATCACTGCAGAGCCGTATGATGAAAACCTTCCAGTGTAATAACAGAAACAGGAAATGATTATGAAAAACCTCCTTACTTCATTTCATTTGAAGGAATTTAGTAGTTTTTTTCTATCATATTTTAACTTTACCTATATTAAACTATACCTGTAAAATAACTGTGAACTGATATCACAGTCTATAAAAAATATATATATATATATAAAAAATCCTGCAACAATAATACGACACAGGTTTTACTTCGAAATATACAGGATGCACATCGCTAAACCATGTCTCACTTCCTGTCTGGCCCTTGTAATGACTATCTGCATGTGGCTTCCAGAAAAAATAGACTCCATTCGGAAACTTTCCGAAGCTCTGCATCCGGATCTGAACCAAACCACAGCCGGTGGGAATGCTCAGATTGGACTCAATGATCTATACGGAAACCGGGCTGCATTTGTTCCACGTTTGGTGTGAAACAGGCTTTAGGTTTTCATTTAGAAAGCCAAAACACAACTTTTTTGAAAACAATGACATCATAACCACACCCATCTAATCTAATCTAATATAATATAATCTAAAATAATCTAATCTAACTTGATCTGATCTAATCTAATCTAACCTAGCCTAATATGATCTAATATAATATAATCTAACTTGATCTGATCTAATCTAATCTAATCTAATCTAATATAATCTAACTTGATCTGATGTAATCTAATCTAACCTAGCCTAATATGATCTAATATAATATAATCTAACTTGATCTGATCTAATCTAATCTAACTTGATCTGATCTAATCTAATCTAACCTAGCCTAGTTTGATCTAATCTAATCTAACCTAACCTAATTTGATCGAATCTAATCTAACTTGATCTGATCTAATCTAATCTAACTTGATCTGATCTAATCTAATCTAACCTAGCCTAGTTTGATCTAATCTAATCTAACCTAACCTAATTTGATCGAATCTAATCTAACTTGATCTGATCTAATCTAATCTAACTTGATCTGATCTAATCTAATCTAACCTAGCCTAGTTTGATCTAATCTAATCTAACCTAACCTAATTTGATCGAATCTAATCTAACTTGATCTGATCTAATCTAATCTAACTTGATCTGATCTAATCTAATCTAACCTAGCCTAGTTTGATCTAATCTAATCTAACCTAACCTAATTTGATCGAATCTAATCTAACTTGATCTGATCTAATCTAATCTAACTTGATCTGATCTAATCTAATCTAACCTAGCCTAGTTTGATCTAATCTAATCTAACCTAACCTAATTTGATCGAATCTAATCTAACTTGATCTGATCTAATCTAATCTAACTTGATCTGATCTAATCTAATCTAACCTAGCCTAGTTTGATCTAATCTAATCTAACCTAACCTAATTTGATCGAATCTAATCTAACTTGATCTGATCTAATCTAATCTAACTTGATCTGATCTAATCTAATCTAACCTAGCCTAGTTTGATCTAATCTAATCTAACCTAACCTAATTTGATCGAATCTAATCTAACTTGATCTGATCTAATCTAATCTAACTTGATCTGATCTAATCTAATCTAACCTAGCCTAGTTTGATCTAATCTAATCTAACCTAACCTAATTTGATCGAATCTAATCTAACTTGATCTGATCTAATCTAATCTAACTTGATCTGATCTAATCTAATCTAACCTAGCCTAGTTTGATCTAATCTAATCTAACCTAACCTAATTTGATCGAATCTAATCTAACTTGATCTGATCTAATCTAATCTAACTTGATCTGATCTAATCTAATCTAACCTAGCCTAGTTTGATCTAATCTAATCTAACCTAACCTAATTTGATCGAATCCAATCTAACTTGATCTGATCTAATCTAATTTAATCTACCTTGATCTGATCTAATCTAATCTAACCTAGCCTAATTTGATCTAATCTAATCTAATCTAATCTAACCTGATCTGATCTAATCTAATCTAATCTAATCTAATCTAATCTAATCTAATCTAATCTAATCTAATCTAATCTAATCTACCTTGATCTGATCTAATCTAATCTATCCTAGCCTAATTTGATCTAATCTAATCTAACCTAGCCTAATTTGATCTAATCTAATCTAACCTAACCTAATCTAACCTAACTTGATCTAATCTAATGTTTTTGGTGTATTTACTCGTTACAGCACCACATACAGCCCTGGAAGAGTTACCACAACGTTTTGGGGCGTTTTCTGTGTTTTTGTGTGGAATAAGCCATCTTTAGAAAAAACAATCTTTCAAAACAACAACTTTAAAAATGATTTAAAATTAAAATTCTTACATTCTTACAATTGCAGACATACAGTTTATTCACCTGACTGCATGTTTTGGCCTGTGAGAGGACACCTGTGCATGCATGGGGAGAACATGCTAAATCCACTCAGATTTGAACCTGCAACCTTCTTGTTTTAAGGCAACAGTGCTACCAACTGTGTCACTAATTAGAAAATTTAGAGTTGCACCTTTGTTTGGTAGAGCAGAGTTTATGTCTAACACAGACATGTGTCTGAGGTTTCACCTGCAGCAACACCTCAGTTCTCAGGAACATCTGTCCGCTCAACAACCTTCTGTGTAAAACATTTGACGAAAACAACAAACTGGCTCTTCCTGTCTCCCTGTGGTAACAGAGCTGACATTCTGTTTAAGATCATTCAGAAGAAAAATTCTTTAAAACTGTGCAATGACCTCCTTTTCTGTTAATAATCCACATTTTACATATTTAAATGGTAAAAAATGTCCAACAAAGTTGACTTTTGTTGTCTTAGATCTCCCGTTTCCCTCTTTCTAGAGGATGCTGGCGCTTATGGAAAATCACGTGACTTCTTTGAGGGCTACCTGACCTGACAGGTGAGTTTGATATCTACCAGCAGATCAGTGGAGCTTTCCAACATTAAAGGTGTTTCAGACTGTTTTTATGATATCAGGTAAAAATGCAAAACAGAATTAAACATGTTCTTATAAACGTTCCACCCTGTAAGGTGTTATTATAAGGAAACTGGTTAAATTCTGGGAGTGGAGGGCATTAAAAGAAAAAGAGATGGATGCTTGTGAGGGAAGAAAGGAAAAAGAGGAGTGGGAAGTAGAGCATGAGTGATTTGTACAACCAAAACTCCTGGATCCGGCTAAGCGAGAACAGGCGAGAGTTTCCCAACTCCGCTGCGAGTCCTGACTTGATGCCCGTCATGACGATGGGCCCTGGATTGGATCCCGGAACAGGGAGTGAGACTGGACCCAGAAAAACGGGATTCCTCTCTCACTACTTGCTCACGGAGCAACATACCTCTCCAAGTTTCCCACGAGAAAAACCTCGGGCGTTTTTCGGTCCAGGTACAAGGAGGGGGAGAAAAGAAGCCCTTTAAGAGGTGATTGATGTACCGATAGATACTCCGAGGAGCCGGGTCGGAGAAGCAGGAGCTGAGCTTTAGACGTCGGACTTTTTATGACCTTTGAGACAAAAACCCACAGGGATTAACGTAAATTAATGAGAAGAACTGCTAGCTAGGCATCAGCCGGCCACCTCAGGACCACAAGGTTTTCATAACTGTCCACCAAGCTGCGTTCAGCTCAAACATCCTGGTTTTATCAGCATGTCAACAACAAACACACTTGTTTACCTTTTCGTGCACACACACATTTATTTACTGAAAATGTGGGGGTGTGGCGCTTCTCAAAAATGATTCATAATCATCTACCTGAGCCGCCAGCGATGCGGCTTTTCTTTTTTGTTCTTTTTTTCCATTGCTTCCATCCATCCTTCCTTCTATCGCTGCCAGTCCAACCTGTTCTTGCTCTTCCTTTATCAGCTGGATGTGGAGGATTTTCACCTTTTCCCGAGAACACAGACAAATAATCGTGAGCTAAGTAGGAGCATAAATGTTAGAAATCAAACGTTCATCTCTGGGTTTGCTGTATTTATGGTGTAATTCAGGTAAAAGACGACTCCAAGGTGACGGTGACATCGGAGGATCCTTCCAGCAACGTTCCCAGCGGTGGCTGACCCTGACCTTTGACCTACCATGGCTGTTTTAATGTTACTGTTGCAGCTCTACTGCTGGCTACGAAGCACAATACAAATTGGAACATTTTACACCAGGGATTCTGTAATAAAGTGGTTTAAATGTTTTTAAGTCAGATTTTACATTTCATCTAAGAACAATGTTTTGTTTAAAGGGGACATATTATGCAAAACTCACCTTTTGTATCCTTTTGTGCTGCCATGTGGGTCTCTACTGCCTCTATAAACATGCCAAATAAAAAAAGTGTTTGGTTTTAGGAATTATGAGCCTAAAAGAAGCCATTTCAAAAAGCCCCTGTTTGTGATGTCACAAACGGGGAAAATAGAATAGCACTACCTCTCATGTGCAAGAGAGAGATGCTGCTGGGGGAGCAGCAGCTCTACTTTATGCCCCTCCCAGATAAAGGAGCTTCTCAGCTAATAGCAGCCAATAAGTGGATGGGTGGGCGTGGCCAGCTCCAGCTTGTTTTCTTAAAGCGACAGATTCCTGAAACGGCTCATTCTGGAAGGTACTGAAAACATTGAGAATAAAACTGATGAAATCACTTTATGTGAGAGGGATTTTTTGTTAAGACCGTGTTTTTTATAGATCATAAAACGACTATAACTAAAGAAAAAAAGTCATAATATGTCCCCTTTAAGAAAAATTAAAGTTTAGGGCGTGTCTCACCTTTTGTTTTCCTGGGAGATTAAAACTTGCTGGCAGGTAGCCGGGAAGCGCGCCTCATTTGATCATGTGAGCGACAGCTCTCCTAACAACAAACTTGATCTGTAATTAAACCAAACAAACTAAAAATCTGCTCCTGCATGGGTTATTTTTTCCTTTTCCGTCTGTGTTGTGATAACTTCTGTCTGACTGGGTAAACTCAGGGCAAACAGAAGCCACCACTCCGTGATGAATGGCTCAAAAACATCCTGATCACTGACTCATTTTTAGTCACGCGTTAGCTGAAGGGTTTTAGTCACCACTTTACCTTCATTATTGTTGCTGACTTGTTAACAATTAAAGAAGCTGCTTTTTATTTTACATTTAGGAAAATCTTGTTTAGATTAATGTTTTATTTTTCATTAACCCTTTTAATGCTGTAATTGTTAAAGTCCGCCTGGTCATTTTTGTCTTTTTCTTTCAATAAATATGTTATAAAAGGTCCTGTGTGCACACAATTTTTACCATTTTATCAGGACAAGTTTAGTTTTCAGTCTCTGTAAAGATTTTGCAGTTATTGTGATTAAATTACTCAAAAAAACAGTATGTAATAACAAAAAACTAAAAACGGATTTGATTTTTCTTCAGAAATTTATGATCAGAAAATGACATGAAGTTATTGATTATTGCTAAAACTTTGCTCTGAAACTTCTTTCGTTAGAAAATAACAATTTTCTTAAATTTAATTATAAATATTATTATTAGCCTTGTTAATAGGACTGAATTTTAAGCCCAAATGGTACTTTTTAGTAAAGTTTTGGACAAAGATGACATAATTTGTGCGTATTTATGTCTTTTCTTGTTTTTGTGTTGTATTTTTATAAATTCCTCTGCTTTGTGAATGTTGTTTTCACCTGGTTAGAGTCTGCAAACTAACCCAAAAAACTCACCAGGTTCTGATGATCAACAGCTGTGCAACATGCACCATGCAATATTACAGCTTGCATACACTGTAAGAAATAAAACATTGACTTTACTTAACCAAGATACGTCAACTGGTTCCCAGTTGCTTAAACGTGTTATGTGTGGTTATTTTAAAAGTAAATGCATATTACTCGTTACATTTAATCAACTAGGTTGAGTTGAACCAGTTTACATAACTGGGTTAAGTTAATTCAACATCTTTTTAGCTGTTGACTTGTTTCTGGTTGAAAAAACAAACAATTATGAAAGCTGTCTGTTATGTAAAACATGTATCTGGCAGGTAATTGTAGATGTTAGACAAAAAGAAAATAAATATCCAATGTAAATGTTTAAATCAGGCAGTGTTACTGAATAACTCAATTCCGGGACGGCAATTAAAGAAAACTAGTTTCCACTGGATTGTTATGGCTAAGCAGGTAACGTGATATGATATTTGCAGTTCTTGCTCACTATGGTTAATGTGTTTGGGAGCCAAAAAGAAATTTTCCATTATACCGCTGACTCACTCTTTGCATCTTATTTGCATGACTTTGCATTCCAGCGTGTGGCTTGCCAAGTTGTCCATTCAGCTGGATACAAATTTATGAAATGTTGTTTTTTATATTGTCTAAAAGTACATCCTGATATGTGATTTTTATTTGTTTTTTCCACACTCTCGGCCTGACTGGGTGACAGACTGGTGGGGTAAAGTCCCTGCCATGGGCACACGGCGGACCTGAGGCTTACTGTAAAGGATATGTGGGCTTGTGCAGCTTCATCTCTTGTGCAAACACAAGTAAAAGAAGCTTTTTACGTTTGCACAGCTACATCCTGTTCCAGAGAACAACCCCCCAAATGCACACACACACACACACACACACGCACGCACGCACGCACGCACGCACACACACACACACACACACACACACACACACACACACACACACACACACACACACACACACACACACACACACACTACAGTGAGGGAAGTTCCTCAAACTGGAAAAAAATAAAGATTTTTGGATCGAGTTTTTAAGCAACAGCGGCAAACCCAAAGCTGTGTTAAAACCCACCTCTTGAACATTGATTCTTCTTTTTTTATTTTTATTTTAGCAACAACAAAAAAAAATTTTTAAAACAATATTTTTGAATCTAATGTAATATGTTAAGTGGGAGTATATGTGTTTAAAACAGCCTATGGTCTTTATAAGCACCTTCCTCAGCAGAAATTAATGCACTGGGGGCGAATGGAGACCCATCTAAGATGGCGGCTGGCCACTACAACAGCTCCAGTCCATGAGGCGTCTACGTATATGTCTGTGGACCAGCTCCTCTGATAAAAATAACCATAACATGTTCAAAGCCCTTTCTTCTCAATTCTGATGCTTGGTTTGAACTTTAGCTGGTCGTGTTTACCACAATTAGATGTCTAAAAGCACCAGTTTCTGGCCATGTGATTGGCTGATGAGCTATTCGTGTTATCAAGAAATCAAACAGGAGTAGCGAATAAAGTGGTTGATGTAAGCTTGGCATCTGCAAGCTAAACTGTTTGTCGTTGTTTCTGGTTTCAAGCTGATTGACCAAAGCATGAATTGTTATTTTTGTTGTGCATGGAGAGTTTTTCATTGTTGACTATAGGACTGTAGAGTTCCACCTACTGTGTGTAGCAGTGAAAATCTCTTTGATTGTGTAAGAGTACACAAAATCTCTTTAACTGAGAAGAACAAGAGCAAGATTATCTGGACTTATAGCATGATTCAGCTAAAATTGTGCAAACATATTTGACTCATTGCCCTACTTAAGTACGTTCTGTAAGTGCTGTGAAAATACATTGAAGCTAGTAGAAAAATAATGGCTTTCCTCAAGGTTTTTGATCACTTTTCCCACTTCAAACAGCTTGTGCGCTGTTCAGAAAGTGGATTATACAACGATTTAACTACTTGGCTGTAGATAAATACTTTTCACTCTAAAATGTGTGATGAGATTGACAGATGTTCACTTTCATCTGTTAGTTTTAGCATTTCAACATGTTTTTTTCACACCACAGGACATTTGCAGCTACATAAACCATATTTGAATGATTCTGCACATAAAATCTGCTCTTCTATGAATCTGCATACATAAATAGACCTCAGGGCGTAAGGGCCTTTTGAAAAAGGGTGCAGATACAAGCTGTTCCTGAATCAGCCTGAGGCAGGCGTTGTCAGGGAGGCCATGGGTAGGCCCTGGTAAGGATTGCAAAACAGGAAACACAGGGTCTTGATAGTTCTTTCATAGATACAAGGGCAAATGCAAATGGTGCATTCAGAGATGGGTTAGAATGGAAAAAAACTGTATGTGTGTCACCAACAGGGCCCCATCTGATGCTTTTCTCTTCATGCCTCAATGAGCACAGGGTGTATTAGTGTGAAGTTGAGGACACGTCTGGGTTTTAGTGTTTCTTAAAATGATAACAGTGTGTGATCAGTAGCACCAAGGCCTTCTGCTGGTTGTTATTATCATTGCAGGATAAAAAAAATGGAGAAAAATGTGTTTTAAAATCAAAACGTAAACAAAAATTGTAAACTTAGATCATTTTGTGCTTTGTAAGTTTAAATGTGCATATTTTTGTGTAATACACACACATTCAGAGTGTCATTTCCTTGAATCCTGAACAAGACTGAACGTGCACATGGGCTCAGAATGACTGAAACACTGTAGACACGAGTTGAACCGGTCAGACTGAACATGGTGTATTGTGACATTTCAATGGAAACATGATGAGGATTAAGTCATAAGGGCAAAGAGGTCCCTCAAACTTGAAGGTTGCAATAATATGTATAAGTGTAAATGTATGAATGCATTATAGTCATTTTATGACAATTCAGAATGATTTAGGTGCTTTACATTACAGATTTGGATGCATGAAATCACCACAAACGCTAAAAGTTCCTAAAACTAGGATTCTGCAAACTGTGCAAATTTGCAAGTGAAATGCACATTCAAATATTCAAAGTAGAGAAAATCTGAGGGGTTTGCTCATTTTAACCTTTTTTTGTTTGTGCTTTTTACACTGTAAGAAATGTTAAGTTGAATTTACTTAATCATGTTATATCAACTGGTTCCACTAAAGCTAGTTGCTTAAATGTAAAGAGTAAAATACATTTACTTTAAATGTAACAACAAACAGGCTTAGTGGAACCAATTGACATAACATGATTAAATAAAGTCAACATTTTGTTTTTAGAGTGTACAACAAGGTCATATCTGTCTGCTGGTGTCTTCAGTATCACATTTAATAATATTAATAAATATTTAATAATAAAAAAATCACTTAATTGTGTTTTTGACCCAATCTGAACTGTAAACAGTTTCCTACAGGACATGAGTCAAACAGAAAGTTTGATCAACTCTAAACAGGTTTCTCTTTATTGGGTACAAAAAAAATTAAAAGTCAAACAGAACTTAAAAACAAAAAATAATAATAAAATGTGAAACACACCAAACTTCACAGCTAGGTGAGCCCTTAGATAAATCAATAAACATATTTAAAACTTGCCCTTAAACAGTACTCGTGGTTATATGACATGACAGCTTTCCATACAAGGTCCTCAAAAAGGAGAATTTGAGCATTTAACAAAATCTATTATTTGATTTTCATTGTCTCTCTGAATCGTCTCAGTTTGCAGAAATATAGTTTAATCTTGATATGATTGACAGGCTAACAGCTAGTCAGAGTTGGACCAAGATAAAAGAAAAAAAGAAATGAAAAGTTGTTGCGTTATTTTAGTCATTTAGTGCAAAAATGGTTATAATTTATAATGAGAGGTTATTCAGTCAATAGCATTTTTTTGTGTTTAAGAGGTTTTTCTTAGTTAAGTGTCTCGTTCAATAAGATAAAAGCACTAACGTGTGTTTGACCTGCTAACATTCTGTATCCGTAGGCTTTGCTATTTCCTCAATATGTAAAAATGAGTCACGCATTTACTCAGAGAGGAGAATGTCACTAAAATCACTCTCACTAAAGAGGTTTGTCTAGATCAGACATGTCCAAAGTGCAGCCCGGGGGCCGTTTGTGGCCCTGGGAATGGTTTTGTGGGACCCAGAATAGAATGTCTAGAATGGTCTCCAGGAGGTTGCTCGTATAAATCAACATATCTTAACATTTTGTTCAGATTTTTCTAACATGTCTTTTTTAGGCCTTTTTTGAAAGTCACAAATTTAATAAAAATATTTTATTTTTATTTTTAAATTAAAAAATGTAATTTTTTTGTGGCTCATGAGGACTTTTAACTTGATCATTTTGGTTCTTGTTTTGATAAGTTTGGACAGTCCTGGTCTAGATAGTAGAGTTTCCCTGGAGAATGACTGATGCATCAACTTCACACCCCTCTGGATGGCATAAATGTGGATTTTTAAAAATTTTTGATCATCCTTGTAAAGATGGCTAACAGTTGTTATCGTAAAGAAAGATGACCTTGCAAGACCATTAATACTGATTTTGATATCATTTTTAATCCTAGCTAAAAAACACATTTTATCAAGCTTTTCACAATATCAGACACATGGTATGGCATGATAATTAAAATATAAATATAATTAAACAAAATAAATAAAAATATAAAATCCCATTAGGTAGGCTAGAAAAGTCAATAGTAATCCCACGTGATCTGTTTTCAATAGTACGCTGGTTGTTGCAACTGTAGGCTGCACAAAAACGGCCATAGTTGCTCACTCTGCATTGACTTAGGAGAGTGAGGAGACCCATCCAATATGGTGGGGACGCTGTTTTGCTCTCCAGCGCCCAATGGGGCGTCTACGTACTCATGTCTATGGGCTGGTCTGAGTATTTCATAAAGTGCAAATCTATTGGATTTTCACTCACAACCTTCTCTAGGGGGGGCAGAATGGTGCCAAAAACAGCACACAGCAAATTTAAAAGTGTTAATTTTGGAGTGTTGGTTCAATTTAACACTAGTGTTAAGAGTTACTATATTAACTCTAACACCAGTGTAAAATTGGCAACTCCAGAAGAGTTGGTTTTTGACACTAAACCAGAGTTAAAGTACCAACTCTCCAAAAAGATTTACATCAACTCTTACTGATGTGGACCCATATAGACACTTTAAAATTGTTGAAATCAACTCTGACAGTGTTAATTTGAGCAGGCTGAATTTGCTGTGCAGATATCCAGTGAGAGGTCAGAGAAGGAAGGGGGGACTGGTTCTAGATTATAGAAAGACAACAGTAGCTCAAATAACCACTGGTTCCATCCAAAGTCTGCAAAACAGCATTTCTGAAAGTCAACATGTTAAACATGTAATATATATACACTGCCTGGCCACAAATACAGTCCACACCTGGATTTAACTGAGCATCTTTCAGATGGCAACAAGTTATTTAACCCAACTGCTGTAATGAGTCGCTTCTCATTTCTTTAACAACCATGTGGAAAGACACATCTGGTGGTCGTGGAAAAGATGTTAGTCTGTTTGAGAAGGATCACATCACTGGCATGCATCAAGCAGAGAAAACATCTAAGGAGATTGCAGAAACGACTAAAACTGGGTTCAGAACTGTCCAACGCATCATTAAAAACTGGTGTGATGAGTCCAGATGGAACCTGTTCCAGAGTGATGGGTGCATCAGGGTAAGAAGAGAGGCAGATGAAGTGATGCACCCATCATGCCTAGTGCCTACTGTACAAGCCTGTGGGGGCAGGGCTATGATCTGGGGTTGCTGCAGTTGGTCAGGTCTAGGTTCAGCAACAGGATGTGCTCCAAGAATGAGGTCAGCTGACTACCTGAATATACTGAATGACCAGGTTATTCCATCGATGGATTTGTTCTTCCCTGATGGCACGGCCATATTCCAAGATGACAATGCCAGGATTCATCGGGCTCAAATAGTGAAAGAGTGGTTCAGGGAGCATGAGACATCATTTTCACACATGGATTGGCCACCACAGAGTCCAGACCTTTACCCCATTGAGAATCTTTGGGATGTGCTGGAGAAGGCTTTGTGCAGCGGTCAGACTCTACCATCATCAATGCAAGATCTTGGTGAAACATTAATGCAACACTGGATGGAAATAAATCTGGTGACATTGCAGAAGCTTATCGAAACAACGCCACAGCAATGCGTGCTGTAATCAAAGCTAAAGGTGGTCCAACAAAATATTAGCGTGTGTGACCTTATTTTTGGTCAGGCACTGTATATGTGCATACTCTAAGGATTTTTTATATCAGCATTTATACTAATTTTCAAATATAGTGGAATTCCTAATTTCTGTACTAATATAAACTGATTAATTCACAGAGGCTCCGCTGAGGTGGGGTGTACCTCAGGGCCAGTGCTAGAGTCCCTGTTGTTTTACATTTATTTACTTTCCCTGGGAATGCTTCTGCAGAAATACAATATGAGGTATCATCTGTATGCTGATGACTGTCAGATATATCTGCCAATCCAACAGGGCTTGGGAGGCAAGATTCAAGCTCTAAAGGATTGTCTTGCAGAGATGTATTTGAGGAGGTGGCTAATTACCTCAGCCTTAAGGAAAACGAGAACCTCCTGTGGTGTTTAAAAAAATGTGTTAATGCACCAAAATAACAGTGTTATTGTGTTTACTCCTAATGACCGTCAGCAGCGTGCTGTGGGTACTTTCATTCTTGGCTCCCTTTGAAAAGACGTGATCAAGGACCTGGGGCTGAAACTGGATGCCACTCTGAAATTTGATGCTCAGATTAGATTTAGCGAAGTCCTGTTTTTTACATCTTTGGCACCTGGCTCTGATTAGGCCTATGCTTTCCAAGAAGGATCTAGTGATTCTCCCCAATGCCTTTGTCCTGTCTAGAACTAACTATTATAATGCCCTGTATGCTGAGCTGAGTCAGTCCTCATTGTCACAATTAGTGCAGAATGCTGCTGCTAAATTAATTTGTGGCGTCGCAAAATGGGAACACATATCCCCGGTGCTAGCCCCTCTGTTATAGCTCTCTGTCCAGTATGGTGTTATGAGAAACGTCTGGTTTATGTCTTTAAGTCTGGCAGGTACACCACCTCCCTATAGTTCTACACTGGTGACTCTCCAGCCAGACCCCTCTGGTCATCTAAGCTGTTTCCTGTTTTTTTTTTTTACTGTTTGTGTGTGCGTGCGTGCGTGTGTGTTTTTATTTTTTGCATTTATCATTTTAATGGGATGAGGATTTTGGGGAAATCTCTTCCTGCTGTTTTACTTTTATTTTATATGTTTTATTCTTTTTACCTGTTCACCTGGTTATAGTGTTCAGTACTTTGGTGTTCTATAAATAAATAAATGATGATGATGATGATGATGGTGGTGATGATGATGATGATGATGATGATGATAATTTGATGCATAACATTTGCACGATATGTAAAGGTTGTGTCATCAAAAGAATAAAATCCAATACCGATAGTTTCCGACATTACATTTCATTGCCAACATCAGCCAACAATATTGGACATCCCTAAATTGTACAGTATGATATATGATATGATATAATGGTAAATACAATGAAGATGTGTTAATTGTTTTATCATGAATGCAGAACTATGAGAGAGCTGGTAAAAGAGTGATAGCACTGGTTATCTATGCAGGTGTGAAATACTGTATGACATTGCATTACACTAGTTTATCTACCCATATGCACCTGTGTGTGTGTGTGTGTGTGTGTGTGTGTGTGTGTGTGTGTGTGTGTGTGTGTGTTTGCATATGAAAAACTCCTCACCCTCCAATTATCTGTCCACATGGCTGTGCACCTGCACTTTAGAACCTATCTGACTAACATGCCAGATAATACCACTAGACAACTTTGGCAAAATACCTGCACGCCGCACCAGTTTTTACTTATAACGGGGTGGCGTTCTTTATTACGAGTTATTGGTGTGTTATCGTGAATAATCAGTTTGGGTCAGGGTGCACTTGTTGAGGTTGTTCCCAGCAGGCAGGTGTGTTACTGTTTACAAGTGCTCGCCAACAGAAGGGATTGTGCAGCAGGGAGATCCCCTGAGTGAATTCACAACTTTCACTCATCTATATCATTCATTGATGAGCGGCAGGATGAATACACAGGACTAATATTAGTCATGCAGCCAGAGAAGAACTAAAGGATTTCCAGTATAACAAAAACATCCTAAGAATGTTTCTCACTATTAATCTTTTAGTAGTGCTGTTCCAGCTTAGTGCGTCAGGGTGTGGTCATGGTTCGTGTATGGGATAGATTTGATTGGAGTCAACTGCAGTCAACATGGGTACCTAGTGCGGTCAGATACTGTATGTCAGCGTGTGTTTGTGTGGTTTTTGCTCAGAATGGGTGGGGTCAGCCAGTAGGGTTTTTTCGCTGCTATCATTTGCACAAAGAAAAGGAGCAACTTGACTGATAGATTAAAGCGATAAAGGTCCAAGCAATAATGTGATGCTGCAGGAAGTTCAGCCGTGACTGTACTGACAGAAGATAGAAGAGTTACTGAGTCATAATCACGTGGGTCTAAAAGATGGGTTTTGATACCATTTTTTATTTACATTTGATCGATGCCGTTACAAAGACGTGAACAAAACCTGCTTGACTGCAAAACAACAACGTTTTGATCATGTTTAAATATTTATTGCCTCTACTTGAAGTTCCTTTTTCCAGCTGAAAACTTTGGGCGGGCACATTTAGGACCGAGATTTTTATTTTTTTATTTGATGACGGCAGCGCTGTGACAGAACAAAACTACAACGATGGCGTCGCCTCAGGAACGGCGCTTCTTTGAAACGCAATTTAGACTTGGGCTTTTTTTTTAAACATGAGCAGATAGAGGTACTTCTTCTTCTTGTCTGGCGGACCCATAGACATGAATACATAGACGCCCCATTGGGCGCTGGAGAGTGTAACAGCATCGCCACCATATTGGATGGGTCCCTCAATCTCCAAACCTAACTGGAGTCAATGCAGACAGAGCAACTATGCCCATTTATTTCTACAGCCTACAGTTGCAACAACCGGCGTACTATTGAAAACAGATCACATGGGGCTTTTCTGGGACTTTTCTAGCCTACCTGTTGGGATTTTAAATTTTATTTTTTTAATTTTATTATATTTATATTTTAATTATCGTGCCATACTCTATGTCTGATTTTGTGAACAAGCATAATAAATTGTGTTTTTTAGCTGGCTAAGCAACTTCCTCAGTAGAAATGAATGCACTGGGGGCAAATGGAGACCTATCCAAGATGGCGGCCGACCACTACAGTAGCTCCAATAGGCAGCGCCAGTCCATGAGGCGTCTACGTATATATGTCTGTGGGTGGACCGCCCCATTGACTGATTTCCATCATTATGAATACATCACCCTGTTTGTTGCTCTGATTGGTCCTAGTGCTGTCCAATTACGTGCAGAGACAGTTCGAAAGACAAACGTCAATTCTGCTCCATGGCTGAGCTCTCTCTGTGTTTTTTGCCCAATCTATATATTTACATGTATAGGATGACTTGCAGGCTAGAAAAACCTGCATTGTCCTCATGAACACCACTGATATTTTCTTATCTCTAGTCAAGATGCACCCAGAAAGAAAAATGGATTAAGATCAGAATCAGCCAATATTCATCATAATCAGCTTAGTCTGTGTTTGGACAATCTGAAATCTTCCGTTTTTTTGGTCTGTGAACTCACCATTATGAAGCACTATCTCTTACTAGCTATGACTGATGTTCCAGAATCATAATTTTCAAAGTAACTGTAACATTTTTAAATTGTATTTAGTTAATTTTCAGTTTGACATAAATCTGAATATAGAAAATCAGTATTGGCCTTCAAAATCATAATTGGTGCTTTTCTGTTGGCCAACATCATTTATGCCACCTCTACCTATTTTAAACTGATTCTTTTCCATTTAAAGCACATTTCTGGGCAAACATTACACCATCTTACCCACTAGACTGATCAAAGTGTGTTGCTGCCACGTTGAAACAGCTCCGATTTTATGTTACATCTTCATCACAGCATAATGGATTTTATTATGGTGTGATGGTTTATTTATCATTCACATGAGCTGCAGCGACATTTTGGAGCTTTAAAACGGCAACAACACAATTTGGTCTTGTCTGATTTCTCTAAACTGAAACTGACAAAGACAACGAGTGAGACGGTGATTATTTATAGGTTTTTACACAGAAATACACTTTAAAAGTGCCCCCAAAAAATCCCTTTAAGACAGTTAAAGTGAAAGTCTGATTCAGGTTTCTGTCTTTTTTTTTAAATTGTTTCAAATTCACACAAAAAAAATTATTTATCTTTAATAGAACAAATGACTCATCTTCTGGGGAATCACACCTCTCTCAATCACTAATTTGGTCAAAAACATTTTACTGTCTTGAATTTGAATATTTAACCAACAGAAACAGTAGATTCTTCATTTCGGTGTTGTTTTTCGTCACCTGTAGATTTTCTCTGGTCCCAAAAGCCAACCCCAGTAACTAAAAACAGGTCAAACGCTGTAAATTCAAAGCTCTACTCCCACACAGGCTCTATCAGACATGGAGCGGAAAGTTTAGTGAGCTGGCAGAGATAAAAATACTTAATGTCAAACGTATTTGAATGTTTGCAATCTCTTTTAAAGTTTATCATTTTAGTTATGAGAAAACTTCAGAAACAGCTTTGCACGCAATAATTACAGAGCTGATGGTGCAGGAAGTGAGGAGTCCAGCTGCAACATCTCATGTTGCCATGGCGATTTCTTTTAGTATTTTATTTCTGTTGAGTTTGTGAAGATTTCGATGCACTTGCAGAAAGTCCTCCAGAAAAACAGACCATGTTTCTGGTGAATTTTGGTTTAAATGAATGAATCGAAGAAGTAATTAGTGAAGTGTGCGGTTAGGGTCACTGAGCATCTTCTGGACTCTCAGCCTTTTCTGAGTCGAGCGTCGACGCTGTGGGGGTGCGAGGCGTTGCCTCTGTTGTTATTGTGCAGAGGTGATCCCTCGTATCAGTCTCGGTGTGCAGCTGTCACTCACTGCACCTCTGCTGTTGTTGTTTTTTTACGAGGTACTTTCCCTCACTCACACTTCCTCCCACAGGACCCTTTGTTTTTGACAGGGTGTGTGTTTGTGAATGTGTCTAATGCATCTTGTGCACTTATCTGATGTGGGCAAATTCTCAGAACATGTTTTAAACCTAATGTACCCTCCGTATTGCGCCTGGTCGTGCATCCACGCATGAAAAATGCACGATTTAACACCGTAGCGTCTGTGATGCAATGATTGAGTTTTTTGCAAACATTTTTGCATAATCTGTGCTTCTCTCTCTTCCTCCCATGCTCAGTCTCTTGATGTCCACTGTGGGGAGGACGCGGATGTCCGTTGCTGCTAAAATCAGTGTGTAAACAGAGAGGACCGGAAGCCACAGGTACTGCTTGAGTGCATGTGTGAGAGAGAAACAGTGAGGTCAGCTGGTTTTGACAACACTGAGAAAATTTGCTTACTTCAGCAGTAGGTGGGGGGGCAATGTAAGAGCCTGCACCGATATGTCACCCTGTGAGGTTTTGCAGTTTAAAGCATCACTTTACATAAAAAATAAAAAAAGCCAATCTGATCTGTTTGCGTGTGCAGTAGCGACGGGAACACGCATGCGCTACCTGGGCGATTATCCTCGCTGCCTGTTCGGTTGCCTCCGTCATGTGGAACAGCGTCTCATCTTTGAGGAATACTCTCTAAACGCTCGCCCTTCACCTTCAACCTTTCCTCGGCTTCGCTGGAATTATAACCCCCCTCTCAAAAGGCAGGAATAAGACTCCTGGAGGAATCGGGAATTCCCTGCTAACGGCTCCCTTAATAAAAGTAAGGTGAAGGGCTGCACCCAGCAGATGGTGTGTGGTAAGTGGATAAGAGCTGAACGTGGCAGATGTTAACGCTTTCTGATGGATAAAAGAAAGTTAGGATGGCATAAATGTAAAATAAAATGTGGGATTGGTTTTGAAACATAGCAGATGGAGAATTTCCTGCTGCGTAAAATCAAGCCCTCCTTGTTTATGCAACAAAAAAATGGTTTCAGGGGCTCTTGTTGACTGTAAACACTGCCGCCTTGTTGACGAGTGCAACATCTTGATTAATTTGAAGCCTGTGTATGATTTATGTGTGCTCTGCCTTAATTGACCTCTAACAGCGACACTATTATGTATAAAACTGCTGCTCAGACTCTTTATTTCTCTTTCACGTCCATCTGCTTTCTTTAGTTTTCTTTCTCTTCCTCTCGACTCAGAAATCCCACAGCTTCTTATCTCTCTGCACGGCTGTGCTCCCACCACCCTGACTCGTGCCCCCCACCGACCCCAGTCACACACACACATTCTCACACACACCTCAAACCTCCAACCCCCCTCCACCACCATTCGGCTGATGAGCTAAGGCGCCTGTGCTTGGTCACACTACGCCAGTGTTGCATCCAGATAACTACACTGTGAAGCTTGTGGTTTTGTCTTTTAACATGTATGTGCATGTGTGTGTCAGCCGGTTTGAAAGGTGTGTATCCTCTCTACATATTTGCTTGTTTTAAGGTTATTAGATGAATAAACTGATTTTAAAACTCAAACTTTGTCATGATTTTCTATTTTTGCAATAAACAGGTTTTAAAGTCGAGGAGCTACATCTGTACCACTTTATAATTATAAATGTTTAATAAATCCTTAATAAGTGTTTATTATGCTTTAATTAAGGTTGAGAGAGAGAGGAATAACTGGTTACTTGCCAAATAGTGAGCCAAATCTGTTCTTCTATTTATTTTGTCTAGATTTGCTATATTAATAAAAAGGTCTTTCACTCATATTTTTAATAAATTTGCAGTGGTCTATATAGGAATGAATGAATGCCTTGTAAGTCGTTCTCTGGGGAAAAAAGCTGCGCTGCACGTAGTACTGGAGTGTTCCACTAGGGGAACAGTAGAGAACTCATGGTGCGTTCGATTTACCTCGGAAGTCGGAACTAGGAATGACGTCACACCCGAGTTAACAGCATTTTGGTTACCGTAGTCGGAGAAGTCGGATTTCCAAAATTGCGGCGCCCTAGAAAACTGCTGTTTTGGTAGCTCTCAACGAATGCAGATGACTAATAAACAACATCTTTAGTTAGTTCAGCTTAGAGATGCAAGCGCTACGTGTAACATTGGTTTTAAATGCACTGTGTGTTGTAAAATAAACACATTTCAACCAAAACTGACTGTTGATACGGAGAGCTGCCATCTTGGAAATCGAGGTCGGAGTTTCCGACTGGGAGGTCCGACTTTGCGGGACGTTTTATTTGAATTTTCCTACTCGGAAGTTGGGATTTCCGAGTTCCGAGGACAAATCGAACGCACCATCAGACCAGATAGAGTCCCAGGTTTGTGGGTACAACCAAAACAAACATGGCGTCAATAGAAGCGATCAGTAACTGGTTAAATTTGAGATCACGGCAGAAACAAAGACAGCAGCGATGTCGTGGATATGAAAGACCTCTAAATCAAAAACGAAGTGACCATGGCTTATTTTGTTAACTCCGCCCACTGGTTACTCGTATATTGCAGTGTGCAAACGTGTTGCGTTAATTTCAGACAAACCATGCTTCAAATCATTGCAAGTTTTGCAAAGACAGGCATTTTAAACACACGGCCAGGCCTTAGAAGAAAGTAGCTTCAGACAGGATTTGGACTCTTATTTTCTGATAGTCTGACATCTCGCCTTTGATTGGCTAACAGCAATGCGACTCTACCACTGACTCTGTTTGCTCTGCAACATTGAAGTTTTATCTCCACAAATAACTCAAGCCTGAGTTCTGCATGTGTGGTGGAGTTGCTAATGCTAACGGTTAGCTTCTACTAGCCAAGACGTTCTCTGCTGTTTCCTGGACGCTAAACCAACAACAGCCTTCCCCGTCGTGAGTCAAGATGGGTGAGTCCATGAAGTGACAGTGTGATGTAGATCTGTCAGGCTTTTCGAATCCTAGCGTTTGACCGTCTATTTTCTATCATAAGCTGATTCAGGAGATAGGTGTAGGAGACTATTTTCACATTCAGCCTGCATGAAAAACTCAGAGCGACTGATTATGATCAAAAAGAATAAGTAAAAAATTATGTTCCAGTGAAGGATCTCTTTAAACATTTCAGACCTTGTAAGCACCATGAGAATTTGCAAAGATACATTTTTAGCACAAAATAATCACAACTATTAAAGGAAGCCTTATTGTAAAGTGTAAATGTGGCATTTATTTATGCTCAATAAACAATTATACCTGTAGGACCGAGTCTTACTATAAACAGCATAAAGCATACACTGTTATTAACTAAAACTATATGGTATGACTTAACAATAGCACTCCCTTTTAGCATGTATGAATGTTTATTATAGTAAGTAAACAGATTTGACTCACTATTTGAAAAGAATCTGGTCAGTTTTGTCTCTCTCAACCTTAATTAATGCGTAATAAACACGTGTCAATGATGTATAAAGTGTCACAGATTAATTAATAACACACCCATGAACTATTTTCAGGAATTTATAAGGGGCAGTTTACTGTAAAGTGGTAGAAAAGGTAATAAAACACTGAAAATGAAGAAATGAGAGCGTAGAAAAAAGGATTCCTGACAGGAAATATGGGGAATGATTATAAAGCTCCTGCTGTTTTAGGGGTGTCTGTTACAAGAAGTTTGTTGCTCAACCTAATTATTTCACCAGGAGGATATGCTGCTGACCATTCACTTGTTTAAATGTGTTGTGACGTAATATTTGCACACTGACATAAAGTGGGATTTAATGCATAAATTAAAGTTTTGAACCACACCTCTTTTGTTCTAGTGTTTCTGTAAATGTGTTTAAATATCCCATAAATCACTGAATAGATTTGAATTGAACTCATATTAGGTGATCACTGAATGTGCATGTAGGACAGAATTCAGGACAGCTGTCATAAGTGTCTTGAGAAAACACGGAAATTGTTTTGACTGAGTCAATTTTTCATTTTAGCCACATATAGGATGCAACTCTGACCCAGATCTCACATAAAGTTGTTAACAAATGCAATCATTTCTCAACATAAAGGTGATCTTAGTGTAGCATGACGGAGGTGGGTGACAGATCAGGCCTTTAAATCTTCCTGAACGTCTCTGTAAATTTAGATTTTTTCCTCCATTAATTGTTAGCCAAGAAATCTAGAAAAACTGTAGCAGTGGCAAAAGATTTAGCTCTGCAGGTTGGTCAAGTGTTGCTAATGGGAGTGACTTTCTTTGTTTAAATGTAAATAAAACATTCATTTATGAATTATTGGGGGTGTGTCATTTTGATTGACAGGTGTCAGATGAGCCGTCAGCGCTAGCGTTAGCGGCTTGCCCTCCTGCTCTTTCCAGGGAAGGCCTCAGCCTCGGCCTCACATTAAAAGTGTTACAGCCTAGAAGGTAGAGGGCAGCAGAGTCCCTGCATTATCTTCGGCTAGCTCGGTTAGCTTGGTTAGCTCAGTTAGCTTGTAACTACATCATCTCAGAGCTTGATTGGTTTCAATCATCTACCATAGACATAAATATGTGGACGCCTCATTGGGCGCTGGAGTGCGTAACAGCGTCGCCGCCATATTGGATAGGTCTCCTCACTGTCATTTTGTGCAGCTACGGTTGCAACAGCTGGCGGACTATTGAAAACAGATCACGTGGGTATACTATTGACTTTTATACCTGATTTT
>SSNS01000200.1:392203-474703 GCA_006937985.1 Aphyosemion australe | reverse complement strand
GCACCATTAGCACCTGTCATGACACACTTTCTCAATTGTTTACAGTTGTTGTTGTTTTGGACTATCTGCAGCAAGCACATTGGTCCAAACATTTGTTTTTCTCCTGAGAAAACAAAGAAACGGCCAAATGAGTGGCGGTAAAACCTGGCAACACAGTAACTGTTAAAGACCCGTCTAATCTCCTCAGCACCAGTCCCCATCAGTGTGTGTGTGTGTGTGTGTGTGTGTGTGTGTGTGTGCGTGTGTGTGTGTGCGTGTGTGTGTGTGTGTGTCTCTGATCACATGACAGCTCACATCTGTTTCATCTGTGTATTCTCATCATGTGTTGTTGTTGTTGTGTGTTTTGTGACTGGGAGCCAGAGAGAGCATGGCACCCATGTTGTTTTTGGTCATCATGATGCAGCCAAACATGGGCTAATTGGTCTGTCTCTTTATCTCCAAACAAGTAATGGAAACTATTGCACATTTATATTATTTCTGCAACTTTCACAAGTCCTTCAGTTGGATTACACATAGCATTGATACTACTGCACATCTTTTTCACATTATTGTTGTAATTATGGTGCAAATGTTGCAGAAGTTTGAAATTTCTCTTGAATTTGTGAAGAACTATAATAGAGGTGCATGCTTCAGCAAAATTAGGTGTTAATAAATACAATCACTCATTATCTGAACCGCTTTTCCTCACTGAGGGCACGGGGAGCTGGTTTCTAACTCCAGTAGTCCTCAGATGGGACGTTTGGGACACCCTGGACAGGACGCCAGTCCATCTTGGGACACACAGAGACAAACAAAGTCACATTTAAGGACAATTTAAAGTCACCAATTATCCTAGCATGCATGTTTTGGTCTGTAGGAGGAGACAGGAGTACCCAGATTAAGCACACACATGCATGAGGAGAACATGCTAACTACATGCAGAAAGGTAGTAGCCCAGATTCAAACCTGCAACCATGTCACCATCATAAGGCAATAGGAACTGCTCCACCATGCAGCCCCATTAGAAGTACCAGTGAAGTCATTAAGAGCAGATCTACACTAACGTCTCAAAATGACCCCTATAGGAACACAGCATCAAGAGTAATCATGTTCCACATGATCATCAAATGCTTCTTTTAAATAAAGTTTAACAGGTAAAAACACTATTTTTGAACTATTAACAAAAATACAAAGACAAACGTGTTCCCTTAAACACCTTATTGTTGTTAACAGCTATTTAAAGTTTTTTTAAAATGAGTGGGGATTTAAATTATGGGTTTTGTGTCTATTTGAACATTTTAAAATGATGTGTATTTATTTGAAACATAAGGTATTACTCTTGGGGCATTGAGATACAAAGTTCTGATAAACCCCTAAGTGTTTAGCTAACACTGGTTAGCTAATTGCTAGTGATAATTAGCCAATTGAAGGATAAAAAAGTAGCAGTTAGCATTCACACTCAGAAACTAATACAATATTTTCAGGAAAACAGAAAAAATAAAGCAGTGGAGGGATATATTAGTGTCGGCTCCGCTGAGCGAAGCGTAGCAAGGGAACAAGGAGTTGGGAGTTCGGAAGAAGGCGGCGTCCAGAGACGCGTGGATCCGAGGAGCGGTGGCGGGGATGCGGTGTGACCAAGAGGAGTCAAGTGGCGTGGCTGTGGAGTTAGGCTGGTTGGCTCGTGAGTAAGGTTTACTCGGGGACTGGTACATGGACCAGGAGGAGCTCATGCATGAAGAACACATGATGACTGAGCGAGTGAGAGTGGATAGTCTGGGAGGCCGGCGAAAGGCTAATTAAGATGATTGACAGCAGTGGGACATTCAAGTACACGTAGGAATCGGCACTGTCCACTTCAGGGGTATCTGAATTTCTAAAACCGTTATTTTAAAAGTTAATATCATGGTTAAAGGTTAACTGTTTTAATTGATTTGCTGTGGAAGGCCTGAACAATATCATTTTACAAGCCGTTACACTGCTTTACGAGTTGTTTACATTATTACTGTCAGTGAAATCGAGTAACATATGAATAAACAAAAGTGTAAAATTAGAAGACTGGAGCTGTTTACAGCGGTACATAACTACAGCTGCTGTTAGACTAGCCGTTAGCTCATCAGTCCTGGAGGACATGAACTCTGTTTCTCAGAACTGAGGCTGTTCAGGAAGTTAACTAGATTGCAGAAGACGTCATTTTAAATATTTTACTGTGGCTTTCAGATTTGGTAAGAAGCAACTCAAACAACCACAGATTTTAGTGTTATTGTTTGTCTCTTCACAAAAGAATCAATAGTTCAATTTAAAGCCTCAGAACTGCTGGTAGATTGAATTTATTGTGAAAATTTGAAGAAAATGTTCAGATTTTCCGTGTTCGCTTGGCTAAAGCTCCACGTTAAATAATCAGACACTGTTTATTTTTATGTAACTCAAATAAAAAGCAATAAACTTTAAATTTAGTGCTAAATACTGTTAGCAGTGTTAGCTCTGATGCTACGAATTTTGTTTTTTGTGCACAATTATCCTGCTAATGCAAAAATAAAACAGATAAAAACCCTCTTTCTTCCTCTCTCCTCATCGTTTGAGCTCTCTGCTGTTTACTCTCCATCTGTGTGCCATGGCAGAGGGTGGCTAGTTATCAGGCTGACCCAGCCCAGCCCGGCCCTCCTACCTGACCGCTGCCAGCAGGGAGCGGCTGCCCTCGCCTGAATATCTGCAACCACAACAGCAGCCTGGGAATGAGGAAATCAGACCAGTGTCAGCTTCTGCAGGCTCAGAGGGCGCCGTGCTGCATGAAAACTCATCGGCACGAGAATGCAGACGCGCTGAGGAGCCCGCCATTTCTGCAACATCCGGCTATAAATCTATTGTGACACGTAAACTGAATTTATGAGCCAATCTTCTTGCGACAGATGTGTTTTAATTTTAAAAAGGGAAAAGAGGATGGAATAAAAAAGTAGTGAAAGTGAACTTCTGCTTTGACTTTAAGAGTTTGAATTTATTCTTTTTATTTATTCACTTTCATTGTGTTTGAAGTAAAGCGTCAGTGTTTGACGAAGTTTTAAAAATTGATATCCATTTGAGTTAGCTATTGTTTTTTGACATTAAAACACACACACACACACACAGGCAGCTGCCTTCTCAGGCAGTGGAAGCAGGTGTTTGTGAATCTCTCGGGGTTTTGGGTTTTCATTTTTTTCTACCTTTTTTTCTTGGGGTAAAGTAGAAGATGGTGAAATTCCCAATGTGAAAGTCTGCTTCTTACACACACACACACACATGCACGCATGCATGCATACACACAAAGCTAAAATTGCTGACTTTGAATTCAAAATTTTCAAATGCAACTTCTGCTGTCTCCTTGCTGCTGTCCCAGTTGTCCTGTTTGACCCTGAAAACGTGTCCATCACATAAAATGTCATTTCTGTCTCTGTCCCTCTGAGACTTTACATACGGAGATAGGGATCTATATTTGAGGACTATGTGGTGAATCAGAGTAAAGTGGGGGTGCAGGTGGCTGGGGGGGTAAATATAGCTGCTGGCCCGAGCCAGGGCCCCTTGGCTTTTGCAAGCCCTCACAGGAAGAGCAGTCCCCTCAAGAGACTGACAGGAGCTGCTTTAGCTGCACACGGAACATTTTCACGTCCATGGTGCACGCTCACGTGAGGAGCAAAAAGTACGGAGCGTGATAAACATTTCTGGATCATGCATATGAGCTGCGCCCCTGATGTCGTAGGAAATAGCAGCAACAGTTGGTAATATTTGCCTATTTCCTTCACTGGCTGATAATCTGTCCAAACTTTCAGTGAAAGTCTTACGGAGGGAAAAATATGCAACGATATGCTTTTGCGACAATCCTTTGTATCAGAGAGGAGGGGTGGAAAATATTTGAATACTAGTCATAAAAATGATTTGAATACTAGAGATAGTTTACTGCTCTAGCGAATGGATAAGTCCTTCACTCCAGACAATTGCATAGCAATTACAACTAGGGGTGTCAAATTATCGCATTGAGATTAATTCATCACAGCCACATTTAGTGCACTATTTTTTAATCGAGTTAATCTCATTTTTAATCTAACTTTACTGGGACTTTTCTAGCCTACTTGTTGGGATTTTTTTTTTATTTTACATAATTATTTTTATATTTAACTATCATGCCATAGCACATGTCAGAAGTGAGAGTGAGTGCTTAATGCTTTATCAGCATTTTATATTACTGTCAGTTTTGATATGCTAACTTACAGCACTGTAATGTACAGGTCTATTTTAATTTTAGATAAATGTTTTAGTAACAAGTTCTGTGATCACCATTTGCATTGCTCAAAAAAAGTGTTCCTTGATATGTTAACTTAGATTATTCTATATGGTCCTGTTTTATTTTTAATTTCTAATTATTCGAGACTGACAAAAGAGCTTTATCTTATAGTCTGCCTCAATAATCTAATGAATTTAAATAAAAATACATCAAAAGGAGGGACTTTCTCAGGTGAGATTAAAAAAGAGATTAATTAGATTAATTATTCACAAGTCATAATTAATTAATCTAAAACACTTAATCTCATGACAGCACTAATTACAACCACAACAGCTTTTACAGTTTAGACATTAAAATACTTTTTACGCTTCAACGTGTTTAATGATCACCACCACTTGAAGTAACACAGGAGGCACAGTCGTAATAAAAACAGCACACTTTATTTGCTCGGCAGTATGGAAAAGTATCAAAACTTGGCATGTATAAATGCTTTTATAAAAACAGTAGTTCCTGCAAAGCTAGTATCAAAACAAATATAAAAAGATTGTTGGCTAAGTGTTCGAGATAGGCTACTGCAGTTCTGTGACTTTAAAAAAACGAAATGCTGATGAGTCTGCTTTACAAAAAAGAATAAAAAAGGATACAAAACGTTCAACTGGGCTTGTGTTTGTAGTATAAAAACATCAGTGTTTACCTTTGTTGCTTTCTAAGAATATAAAACTCAAGTGCTGCTTGTTCTTACTCTTACTGGGTCAAGCTCATTTCAGATTATGAAATGTACATAGTGTAATCCCTATCCCTCTCGCTCCATATATTTATATATAACATACGTATTTGTTCATGATTGTCTCCCAGTGCAGGGTTAATGTGAAGGCCGCTGCGATTTGAAATGAAAACTCAAATTTGTTGAGATACAGGTGAAAATGTGGTAAACAGGTAATACTAACGCCATCATCATTAATGACTAAGAACAGGCGTCTCTGTTCTGGTTGAGTGTTTACGTGACGTGTCGCAGACCGTGAGGTTGAAATATCCAGTAGACCCAGGCAGAAGTTTGAAAACCAAGGGGAAAAAAGGACAAGTGAAACAGTTCCATGAGTAAAAGAAAATAAAAAAACAATAATTCAGAGGTCAGTTTTGAAATCATCACGCTTTTGGGTTACATGATAATGCTAACAGGGCTTAAATACTTAAAATTACAACACTGCTCAATTGGTCGATTGTAAAACATCAAAAAAGAGGAAACAAAAAAAAAAGGAAATCAAACCAATAAATTAACTTGTTCTTTATATTAATATCAAAATTTGTAACTAATAATACAGCCCAATGCAAACAGTCACCTTTTCCCCCGTTTATATAATACAACGATGATAATGAACAGTTTAGACCAAGAGCGAAAGGAAAACCTAAATCAAAGTTTATGTAAAGATGTAGTCTTCCGTTGGTTGAAATCCAACAAGTTTGAGTGTAAAAACACCGGTGGCGTCAAGCCTCTCCCAACTGTTGTACCACAACAAATATAAAACCTGCGACGCTGTGTCCAGGTCCGTCTACATCACCAGTGTCCTCGTGGGGTAAGTGTTGATGTACTTGTGACTCTGCTCCGAGGCCAAAATGTGCTCCTCTGTTTTCCCACAAGTCACCTGCTCCCAGGAACTGAGCTGCTGCTGATGCTGCTGCTGGAGGGAGAAGGTAGCTGGTGGGTTTCTATGATCAGCATCAACGGTATCACCTACGTATATGAACATGGACCTACCTGTAGTGGACTGTTCATGCCTCGGTGAGGGATGTGGAAGGTTTTGTGTCCATCATCACTCAGTGCTGAGCTCGTAAGCAGGTCCTGAATGAAAACAAGCCTGAACGTTATTAAAAGTAAATGATCGTAGAATTAGAACGCTGAAAGCTTAAAGACAGACTTACAGGTACTTCCTGTGCAGATGTGTTGGGGGAGAAGAGTTGTGTGTTGAGTTCCTGGCCTTCCCACTGCATGCAGGGGCTCCTTTCACATGGAGACTCCACCTTAACCCCACAGAACACGACGACTATTAAGGGTCATACGATCAGCAGAAAACTCTAACATACCTCTGAAGTGTGTCTGTACCTCTTGTTTGATCTTCTTAAGAGGAGGCTGTTCAATGGCACACTCCATTGGCTCCTGCTTGATAGACTCAACCATCGGCTGCTCCATAGTTGTATTCTGGGAAAGACACAAATCTCCCGGTGAATTCCAAGTCCACGTCACAAATTTAAGACTCAAGTTTCTTTTATTCTCACCAGTAGTTTGAGGGGTCCGTACTTGGCCTCCTGGAGGGCCAGGGTTGATCTGAAAGGTGTGGGCGTACGAGGACTCGTCTCGAGAATCGATCGACGACTGTTCGGTGTTCGGAATCTGAGACAGAGAGAAGGCAAGCGGTGTTTTAAAGCCTTGTACAAAACAAATCTAAGTCATGAAACGATGAGACGTAAGGAAACTTACATCTCATTCTCCTTTTGAGGCCTGATGGAGTGGTCGACGTGAGGCTTGACGTCCACGTGCATGCTCGTTCGTAAACTGTCGTCCGAGTGTTCTGGGCTCATTGACTGGTTGAGAAACTGAAACAGATGAAAGTGGAACAAATCAGATTGGGTTTCAGGTCATAAACATCTAGGAAATCAAAAGGATCAGGGTTGCAGAAGTTATGAAAAGATTTTTTGAAATGCTCTTTCTGGAGGTGAACGACTAGAGAGTGACTACGTGATTGGAGGGATTCTGCTCAACACTTGGCTGCTTCTACCTGAGAAGGTGAAAACGGGAGGATTGAGACTGCTGAAGGCTTGGGGGTGGAGCAGATGAAAGCAGCTCTGGAGCTCTGATTGGAAGACACTTTGCCTGTTTTCCCAACACTCTTACCCAAGAAGCTAAAGGCCTCGCCTGCTAAGGATAGGCTCTGGGGAGAGGGACGGTAAAGCATGGGTTAAAGCCCATGTTGCCGACGATCTAAGCTAGCTATCGCATGTGGATACGGGTTGTTGCGTCACAGAAAAACGAATCGAGCAGAGACTTACCGAATCAATGACAGATTCCATGAAGTCTGGAATAGTATTTGAGAATGTGGGACTGCTGTGATGGCTGCTGCTGTTGGTGCGGGAGCGAGCTGCTGAGGCGCTCTCCTCCGGCAGGCAGCTCTGGTCCAGCGGCAGGGCTGGGGCGGCTGCCTGGTGATGAGGTAAAGACATCGCCACGCCGTCCGGGCTGCTGATCAAAGAGCTGTGGCTGGCCCAGCTCGGGAAGGACAGGTTTATCTGTAAGAATAATGACGAATTAGAGAGCAAATTGTTCAAGAGATGAGAAAAAAAGAGAAGGAGGAAGGGAACTCGATATTAAAAAGCAAGAGAAGTGTTGAGAAGGAGAGGGTTGCACAAGGGGTCACGCACACACACAGAAATAGTGATAAGGTCCTGTTTCATCACTTTTGCAGAAACAGACCCCCCAGATGTTTCCTCCTTGTTCATACCAAAGCTCACGTCCGACCGCTGTCCTTAAGGCAGGGTCGATGAGTGACATGCAGGACTCAGACAGATGCGTTACTCACTGGTGACGGCTGGCCTTTCAGCTCGTTTTCTGTCGACATGAGCAGCAGCTCGATCTCTTTTACCCTCTGCTCCTTCTCAGGGTCCTCCTCACTATAGTGTCTCTAAAAAGAGGAGAGCGTAGGAGGAATATATTAGTGACTTCCTGTCTTCTGATGGCTTTTATTGCCCTCATTCACGCACGCACTGTTTTCCACCTCTCTGATAAGGACTGAACGTGTTGGAGGCTTGTGTGAATTACCCCCTGATGCTTTTCCTGACTATAAATCATGGATGAGTTTGTAGTTTTAAGGTGTTTTATTTGGATTTGACAGCCTAAAGGTACATTTAAAAAACAAACTGTATCTAGTAAAAGTTACAGTCACCAGATTGTTCCTTAAAATGTAAAAAAAGTCACATTTTGATCAGTTCCTCCACTGCTGTAGTTTCACATAATAATTGTTACATTTTGACACGATGTGGTGAGAAAACTGAATCTTGGAGGATCTAACTTTTAATGCACAAGTCGATTCTGCAGCCGTGTTTGAA
Source organism: Aphyosemion australe (assembly GCA_006937985.1). Lineage (NCBI taxonomy): Eukaryota > Metazoa > Chordata > Actinopteri > Cyprinodontiformes > Nothobranchiidae > Aphyosemion > Aphyosemion australe. The sequence continues at coordinate 466,374 of SSNS01000200.1, read as the reverse complement.
TAAAGTAACCGAGGAACTTACTTGCATGGCAGCGGGTCCATGATGGGCAAGGTTCAGGATGTTCAAATGCAGCGCCATCGGGAAGGGCACCTGTTGAGCCGACCACAAACATCCGTGTTATTTCATTTTCTACAGCACTTGTCCTGTTTTGGTTTCCCCCTTCGAAGGCCCTACTCACTCTGTGTGTGTCGGACATGTAGGCGTAGTTTAGTGGCGACACGGGAGGCAGCTGCGCGTGACTGGGCGAGTGTTGGGGGAAGCTCATGATGTGACTGCTGGACTTGACGTAGCCGTGGCCGATGGGCAGCGAGGAGCTGCCGGTCTTGGTCGCGCTCTGGAGGTAGCCCTCCTGTTCCACCTTTCGCCTCATGGTGGAGTTCCAGTGGTTCTTTATGGCGTTGTCGGTCCTGCGGGTCACAAACAGCACAACGTGGAGATTATTTACCCGTAAACACGCCCTCAAGTGGCATCCTGAGAAGCGTTATCAACACAGGCGCACACACGCAGACTCAGATAGAGAAAGTCTCAGTCAAACACACAATGGCATGCAGGCTGCTGATAAGCTTATCAGCAATTACAATAATCTTAAGACTTTTTCTCCATCTCTGGTTGTTCTACTTTTTAAAGAGCATCCCTACTTTAACACAAACACAGTGATTCCTCCATCAGCCTCACCTGCCAGGGAGGAGCTTGGCGATTTCCGCCCAGCGGTTTCCCAGCTTCTCGTGTGCCTGGTAGATGATTCTGTCCTCCTCCTCGGTCCACGAGGTCTTCTTCACCTCCGGGTTCAGGTGGTTGTGCCAGCGCTCGCGGCACTGCTTGCCGATCCGCCCCTTCAGGTGCTTGGCGATCACCGACCAGCGCTTGGCTCCGTACTTCTGGACCAGCTCGATCACCTGTGGTGGGTTTTGGAGTTTGAGGGTGAGAAAAATAAAAAGAGGAAAGGGCAAAAGAACATGAGGAAGAATGTTGAAAAGGAAGTGGAGGGCAGAAGATTGGGAAAGGGGAAGGAAGGAGTAATAATAGTGAGGAGAGGGAGAAGTAAAGAGGGGAGTAAAGATATGAGCGGCAAAGGGGGAGGGGTGGAAATGAAACAACAAATGGAATAAAAGGTTTAATAAAGCTGCATGAGCTGTTAGAAATGTTTACACAGTTTTATGAGAGGCTTCTCCCTCGCCCTCCACTTTCTTCTCGTCTCTCTCTCTCTCAGGTTTAGAGGAGGTGACTGAGAACACCTGCCAGTGAGGGGCGAGGGAGTTTCCTGTGGAACATTAGCCACTCTGCTAATCGTTTCAATGGCATCTGGCTGGAAATATAACTCCTTTGATTTAGCTTAATAAATACCCCGCTGCTTGTATGAGATTAAACAAGACATATGTTGTGTAACAGCGGCAGAAATGTGCAAGAGCATAGAGAGAATTGCCACAGAGGGGGTTGCTTTAATCTAACAGGAACATAAAGTAATTGTTTTTGAACATTACAACTTATTTCCTGTGAGTAAAAGCCCAACTTTTGTTTCTAGAGGTGTTAACCGTTATCATTTAAGCCTCTCTGGAAAGAGACGTTATTAATCATCACTTGTTGTGTTTTCCTACCCTCTGGTCCTCCTCTTTGGTCCAAGGTCCTTTGATGAGTTCTGGGTTGAGAACTTTCTGCCACCTGTGCTGGCACTGCACGTCCGTTCGATTCTGAGTGGTGTAGAGCACAAAAAGACGTTTTATTAGATTGTGTATATTTAAATCCAGAGCTCTGACTGATTTGCACCTCAGCATTTGGCTTCCACAATCATTTATTCACCTCCCGGGCATGCTACTCACAGTTAATAGGCTTGCAATGACTTTCCAGTCTTCAGATCCATGAAGTTCAACAAGTTTCTTCAGCTTGTCATCCTGAATAAGACAGAAAACATGTTTGTTAATGCAATGAAACAACTCCTGCAGATGCACAGTGACAAATGAGATCAGACCGAGCAATAAAACGTTGGATTCACACATTCCTGGTGGGAATGCTGGCAAAAAGTGGAATTTTGTATACCTCCTCTCGTGTCCAGCGAGTCTTGCCAAGGTGGCGCTTCCCCGTCTTGGCCAGTGACCCATCATAGTCGTGCTCGTACAAATCTGTCTCCTCCTCATCCTCCTCGCTACTGTAAACACTGCAGAGGCAGAAATAAAGAAAGGTCAGCGGTGAAATGAGGTGAAGTCTGTGTGAAAATGGGTGCATGATGTCGGATTATAATGGGAGAATGAACTTTATGTCTATTGATACATAACTCCTTAATAATCTCTTTAGAGCGAACATAAAGAAGTCAACCCGCTGTTTAACTCATCAGGTGTCAAAGGCAGACAGAGAACCAGTCATTCTTGAAGGTTTGGGTGCAGGCTGGGAGCCAAGACACCCACAAGCAGAAAAAAAGAAAGAAGGAAAGAACAGCAACCTGGAGGGAGGAGGGGAGGAAGGGAGAAGGATGAACAGGTTCCAGTGTTTTTGGTTTCCACAGATACTGGGATTGGCACATGTGATCATAATTTTGTGACCCTGGCGTGTTCAGACCTGCACAGGTATTGTACATCGTGCACACGCACACACACACAAAGTGTTTGGTTAACCAATCAGGATGTCGAGCCTAAAGAATGTGGAAGCCAGGTAGCTTCAGAGGGAGCAACAGGTGTACAACCCCCCTCTGCGTGTGCGAGACAAGGTTATTTATTGTGTTATCTTCCTCCTTTTCTTTTATTATCCATTAACTGGAAATTTTGACGTAATGAGCAGCAAAAAAACACAGAAACATACAAAAGACCCCTGGTGCACAGCACAAAGAATACATTTAATAAACTATTAAACAAAACATTTAAAACAAGATCAGTGACATCATGATTAATCTTGTTTGTGCAAAACGTAGCAATAAAGACAGATTCAAAAAATTCCATTCAACTAAAAACGTGTTGCATTTATTGTTTAAGTTTTTTATTTTAACATCCATATGGAATTCATGAACAGCATAATTTAAGTATTTTAGACAATGATCAGGAGGAAAAAGCTCATAGAAGTGAATTTAACTTGAGTTAAGTGGTTTTCCAGCTGGGTTACGAACAGAAAAAGTTCGTTTTTCTTTAAATATTTACGTAAATAGCGCACGCACTGTGGAGGACGTTTTGAAAGCGCTGTTTCCAAAATAACCGAGCGCCTCTCGCTTTTAGTGATGCTGCGAAACACTTCAAGGCGCGTGTAAAGTGACCTTTAGACTGGATACATTTGAGCAATAATGTGTTAAATAGGATGAAAACGAAAGTAATAGATTGTGTTCGCGGCCGCGCTGAACGCAACACACCAAAATGCAAACATATAAACCCTAAAACTGCGTTAAGAGTCTAAAACGAAAAAGAATATCTGCTATTTATTTGAAACACCTGTGTCCGATCACCGTATTGCTCCGCAGCGTGGCATCAGCGCGCGCGCGTGTGTGTATTTGTGTCTCCGTGACAGCAGCGCGAGGAGCGCACATGCCAGATGACCACCACCTGTCATTGGCGCGAGCCGAGCTCGCCAGGAAAACATAACGGCTCACAAATACAAAAAAAACCCGAAAATTAGCAAACATTTCTCTTTTTCATTTTAGAAAAAGAGCACGTGCCCTGTCAGAAAAGATGCACCTTTAAGCGCTCAGCCTCGCGCACAAAAACACAGGAAGAAAACAATAACTACGCTGAAAAAAGGGTGAATAAGTTCAGAAATAAGCGGTTTAGAGTAAGTTTTCTGTGGGAGCCCACCTGTTTCTCGGCCGCCGAGTCATTGTAGAGTCCGGACAGCGGCTTCCAGCAGGTCGTGCCGAGCATGTACTTTCGCTGCGTGCGCTGAGTTTGTTCTCCCAGCGACCAGGAGGCTGACATTAATTTAAACTAGTGCAGCAGACTCCGGGGGGTGCTCCTCCTCCCTCCCTTCCTTCTCATCCCGGTCAATTTGGCGCTACTCACACTTTTCGCTCCAGTGCGCATGCTCAAAACACCGTGTGCTTCACTTACAGTCGTAAATTTCTCTATCTGCATCGTAAAACACGAAAAACAAAGATTTGATAAATGGAAATGAAATAACTTTAACAAGGGGATAAACTGTTATATTCTAAAATCAAGTTCAATTAAAATGTATTTCATAAATATCACATTAACCACCGGGCTCACTCTACTAAGAAAGAACTTCGGCGTGACATTGAATGCGCCATAAAAATAAATGACATATTAAAAGTTAAGACGTGTCAGTTGAATAATTTCCGCGTTTCTTTCATTTTTATCCTAAAAATAATTAAAACATGATACAAACGTGCGCAACGAAGTGGTGTTTAACATTTACAAAATGTAGTGAAGTACCCCCCCTACACACACACACGCACACACAACCTGTTCGTCGCGCAGAACACTTTACATTGAGCAATGTGTACTTGCTTCTCTTTTTCCTATGAAAAGAAGAAGGAAAGTGTTGGAAAGAACAATAAGACAGGGTTTGCATGCGAGAAAAGCGAAGTTACCATACTACCACCTGTTCGTGCAGCGCTCACGGTGGAGTTGCAGATGTTTCCCTGTGATAAAAGTTGCAACAAAACCTTGTCTTATCGTCCCGCGACAAAACGCGCTCCCTGCTCGCCTACAAAAACAAAGTTAAATTCCAGTAGCAATAAAACTATTTGTGGGGGATTTATTGCTCTTATAACTCATGTTATCTGACTATTTTATTGCCTTTAGGTTTTTCTTCAAGTTTCTTTTTTAGTTCATGTCCATTAATGCAAATAACCCACATTTAAATTAAACAAGTTGAACCTGTTTTTCAGCAACCTGTGAATGATGAGTAATAAATAATGTTCTTGCATGACTTAATTCTCTCTCATTTATTATTATTTTATTTTCCGCAGATGACCGTGTGTTATGACGATTTTGTTTTGGCTGAATTTCCTTTTCTCCCTGTTCCAGGGCTGTTCTTGCTCAACCATTCATTGCAGGAAGGAGGGGGGCTTAAAGCTTTATTTGTATAAATGTGTCTTCTCATTGTATTAGTTCCTCCATACGCGACCTTATTGTCCTGGTCACTTGTAATTATCATCACCCCAGAACAGCCTATTGTCCCAGGATAGTTTTCATAATAGCTGGCTGACAAAGGGCCATAGACATGCGTGTGCACATGTTGCCACAGACAGAAAATTGCACTATTTGATGCCACACCATGCAGTGCATTTAACAAATAGTCCTGAGAGTGAATGAACTTGAACATAACATTATTTAGACAATGCATTGATGAAAATGGCTTTGTAAAGTGGGATGTTATAACACCGGTAACGGGTGTAATTGCCAAAAAATGCAATCAGAGGTCCATGATATGATGTGTCAGATGGTTGCCTGGAAGCAATCACTTCTAGGCTTCCGTTCCTCCACACACCTGTGTACACAAGCATTGTTCCAGTCATTTCTGCCTCGAGGAGGTGGTATTTCTAATCTATTCAACTCTCTAATTATATAGTAGCTGTGCACAATTGTAACACTAGATGCCCCACATAAGAGAAAGTGGGTCACTAAAAGTAATCAAGCACATATTATCAGTAAAACCCAAATGTCAACACAAATTCAATGTTCTGTTTTACATCTTTAAAGCATTTATGGCCATTAGATTTACAAGGCCCACGCTCGATAAAGGTTTTCCCTCGAGGGTCATTTTTTCCAACTATATTGTTATCTGAGACCAAACTGAGAGAGGAGAGCCAGTCTATGTAAATTCCCTCATAGTAGGTCAAACAGGAAGCCGGAGACCCATTGACTCTGGAGCTCGGGACATTTGCATGGGCGCGATTGGACAGGTTGATGGCAGGCATTGTGATGGCTGACCCCTTTGTAAAGCACTGTGTGCACAGGTTGGTTCATTTGAATGATTTTAATGACAGCTCCTGGGCCTGAGGTATCATCCCACGAGGCTTTCAAACCCAGTTTGACTAAGATTGGTGTAGTTGATTGTTTATGTGCACTTAAGTATGTGTATTAAAGGGTTGATCCTAAGTAAAACTGTTATTTGTAATTATTTGTAGTTGTGTGGTTAAATAAATCCACTTGATGTTTTAATGCTAACTGTTATTGTTACTGGTTTTAAAATTACTGTTTTTTAAGTGCACCAAACTACAAGATTTATTTTTTAATTAGAGGCCAAGCATTCCTTGAAGGAATGCACAAGGGCAACAGTGGTTAGGAGTTCGCCCTGTAATCGGTGGGTTGCCAATTTGAACCCAGGCTCCTGCAGTCATGTAAGTCACGTCCTTGGGCAAGACACTTCACCCTTCTTGCCTGCTGGTGGTGGTTAGAGGGACCGGTGGCGCCTGTGTTCAACAGCCTCGCCTCTGTCAGTGCGCCCCAGGGCAGCTGTGGCTACAATGTAGCTCATCACCATCAGTGGGTGAATGTGTGAATGAACGACTGTAGTGTAAAGCGCTTTGGAGTCCTCTGACTCAGAAAGGTGCTGATTTGTCAATTATCGTTGCTGACTACCTTAAATTACAAGATCTTGTGCAATCTTATTTAAATATGTGTTGTAAATGAACCTCAGCTACTATCATATCAAATTTTAGCTAAAAGTCTGCACATCTTAGTTATGGCTAATTTTGTAGGGAAACAACTCAGGACTGCATTCCACTCCAGCAGCTGCTCATGCAAATTATTCTATAAACCTGCTAACAAGTTGGACTTTCAAATGGAACGAAGCCCTTTTTAATACTCTGTTGTTTTCTCCCACTCTTTCAAGTCTAGATTTCTGCCATGAAAAAGCCACATTGCCTTAGATTGGCACCAAATATATTACTGAAATTATGATTTTCTGAGTGTTTTAATTAAATTTGTTCAGTGGAAATATTTAGCTAACAAAAAATATGGTGTACTAAAATGGTTTATGGCAACATTTTAAGTAAACATCTTGTGCAACGTCTATGTTGGGAATGACTCTTAGCTAACCTGGCAAGCCATCGAGCCGTTGAAACCACCCAGTCGTTGGGCGGAATCTACGGTTGCCTTTCAAACTGTCTCCTGCATGCAACTGGACAGAGCTACCCAGCCAGCACACATAGGTGGGCCCCATATGGGAAGTATATGGGCAAGTCGCATGGGTCATAACAGGGTTAGTCCATGGCTTCCATGGTGGCCCCACAGGGGTTTGCCGATGTTCGAGTCAAACCCTCTCAAAACCCATGTAGGGCCCGTTAAAATCTATGTGGGCAAAAATCTTTCTGGGCAAACCCCTGTGGGGCCACCGTGGAAACCCTGGACAAACCGTGTTGGGACCCATATGGCTTGCCCATATAGATCCCATATGGGGCCCACCTATGTGTGCTGGCTGGGTAGGACCAATCAGAGCAACAAACAACGTGTCGTACTCCTTGCTATGGATGTCAGTCTACGGGGCAGTCTGCAAGTTTAAATAGTCCAAAGTTGATGCCAAAGCCATTTCAAATGAGCTGATGCCATCTTTGCAGTTTTTCTCTGTTGCAGCTTGAGTGTTATGCGTGCTTAACAAACGTCGAGCGCTGTGATTGGCTAGACACCAAACTGTTTTGGCCAGTGGTAGACCTGCTGAGGCTACAATAGAGCATGGCTGTTGGTCTAGATTTCTAGGCTAACTTAGCTACAATGAAGCAAACATTTAACTATCTGTCAACTAGACTTGAGTTCTAGTATTTTCTGTGTTTTCTAAAGTTAGTTAGCTATGGTGGCCATCTTCAAAAGAATATCAATTGTAGATTCATTGAAACTACAAATCTAGTGGACATATTTTGGTAACATACAGGCCACAAAACCATTATTGCAACCTTCACCTTTCAGCTGCAGCCTGTAATACCACAGAACATAGTTTTAATCATAGGTTTGATAATGCCTTAACTGCATCACCTGCAACTTTCTGCACCTCGCATGTTTTTTCTTCTCTTTATTGACTTTAGTTGTTGAAACCTGACTACTGAAGGTGCATGTTTTGCATTTTCCCTGGGGTGACTTACTGTCAAAGACTTCCCATAATGCCCGGTGCCCTTGGCAAATTATGTAAAACATTACCTCATATCCACTGCCAGTTCTTTGGACGGACTTCTCCCCTCACCCGCATGTACATAAGCTTTGTCTTCTTTAATAACAGCAGGATTAGAGCGTGTTTTCAATTTTACATGCTGTTATCGTCATCTTCTGCTTTCACTTGTAGCCATCTTTGTTGTCCAATTGTTTACAATGGACCTGAATTTACAGATAAACCTGAAAGAAGATAACACGATATATAACGTTGATGTTTGTCAGTGTAAAAACAAATGTTTCGTATTGTTTAAACAAAGCACCATTCCACTCCACTGATCCCTTCATTCTTCTAGCAATCTGTCCATCCATCTGTTTAATCCAACTAATTATCTCAACATTATTTTTCTCAGACTTCCTTCCCTGCATACCACTGATTCATTTATCTTTTTTTTTAACTGTGCACCCAGATCAGCAGCACAGATTTGACCATGGAGTTGTTCAAAGACAATAAAAGGGAAACAAATGCTCAGATCATGTGCAGAGGTGTGAAAAATCACACCTTGGCCTCATTGCTGTGCAAATGAAAAAAAAAAAAGACACACATCATCTATATGAAAAACACAGAAGCAAAAATACCTGTAGTAGTTCTCAAACTGTGGTAAAAACTATGTTTGGTTGATTTTGTTTCAAGGTTTTAAGGTTTCTGATAGGAACAATACCACCTTAAATCCAAAAATACCCCCAAAATGTCAAAGTCAAGACTGTTCCATTTATAAAATATGCCCCACATATCAAGTTCTTATTTGTATGCTTGGTTTTAAAATGCCCTAGAAACATTTCAGTGATGCAAAGGAAGAGTTCCCTCCCTGTCACCTGCGTGACCCTGTAAAGAGAGCAGCTTTGCGCCTGTTCTTTTTTATACCCATGTTCCATATGTGCAATTGCAGTTGTTTATTTTGACATGTAGATGTGTGATTTCAAAACACAGGAAGTGGAATTTTGGAGGGGGAAACCTCCGCCCACTTAGAGGTGCACACAAACACGAGCTGGCAATCTTTTAACCAAAGGTGAACGCTGCACCGCAAATAGTAAACACCTCAGGATGACCCCTCTCTCTCTCTTTCTGACAATTTTTGTTAAGTTGAAGTTTTATCTGAAATATAAGACATTTATTGTGAAAAGATCTTCACCCAAGAAAAAATCTTTCTTTCTTCACTCTGTTCTATTTTTAGTTTTGGGAGACACACCAAGCCTCAAATTTCTTTTCAATGTGCAGATGTGCAAGAATATCTCTCGCCTGCATCACTTGTGGTGTCAGATTATTCTCTGACATTTTCATTATCCTCTCGTTCATCTGCACATAGACTACTTTAGTTGAAGGCATCTTTGTGCAGGTCGCAGAGCAATTCACAGAGAAACAAATGCAATCAAGTGTCTGCAATAGCTCTAATTTCTCTCTGCTTTGTGATCGACATGGTGTAGGTTTCTTGTAGTGCAAAGATAGCTGGAAAAAATGATGTCAGTCTAGATTGTATATGTGAGGTGTAGAGTGTGAGCTCAGATGGGTTGGTCTCTAACCATGGGGCATAACCTTTGACAGGATGATTTTTGACACTTGCACCCTTCTTAGGAATCTGTCAAGTTGTTTCTACAGCTTGCTGACATGAAAAGACTCAGCTTTTTTCTGCATCTTTTTCTCTTCATTGTTTTCTCACACATACGATCAGTTTATTTGTTACAAAATTGCAATATTGAGCTCCATCATCATCAGTTTTCTAACGAACTAATGTGGTTTTCCAAGAAATCACACTTTCAGGTTATGAGACTCTCTTATCAATCTGCCATCAAGTAAGGTAGTCAAAACAGTCCTTTCCAATCCCAGATTGAAACAGGTGCATACTTATTTTTTAGTAGAAACTGTGATGATTTCTTTCATTTAAATTTACAGATCCCTATTGTAATACATTCAAAATCAATATAATCAGTTAGTAATCGATTTAATTTTGTTTTAAACGCTAAACGTTATCATCATGTTACACTCCCGACAAGCTAGGGTGATTACTTTCTCTGTATCAAGGTAATTTCTAAACTGTATCAGTTTATTTGTTCAAAATGAGCGTTTGTAACAATTCACTGATCGTGGGTCAGTTTCAACAGCACGCGCTGAGACGCTCCTCTCAGGAGAGCTGATTCCAGTAGATACAGGAAGTGACGTAAGCGGAAAAATCTTAAAAGTTATCTTTTTTTTAACTTTAATACGCATTTTGAAACTTTAAATGAACATATGTAAAAATAGAAACATTATAAAATGTTTTACATTTAGCCTATCTGTTTTGGGTGCTGCTAAATAAATCCTAATTTGAACACTCGTTGTTGAAAACTACACAGACGCAAACTCAATGGCAGCCGCGGTGGTAATGCACATGTCTGTGAGCTGAATAACACCCACACCGGGACCGACAGAGGACAAAAAGGCAAAATGTCTCGCCACAGAAATGTTCGAGGTTACAACTACGATGAAGGTAGATGCCTTTAGCCAGGATTCGTTGCGTCATTCATTGTCTTCAGATTGCTAAACACTTTAGCCGTTAGGCTAAAGTTAGCAGCTAACGCTAGTTAGATGTTCACCTGCCAAAATAACATTGCTGTCGTGTCATTTGACACCAAGGAAAAGACAAATTACACCTCAGTACCCGCGTTTATGTGTTTATCCACTGATTCAGGTCTAAAAACAAACGCTAAGATCAATGCCAACAACTTGCATGATCATAAATAAAGCTAGCAGCTGCTAATCCAGTGTTTTGTTAGTAAATATTAGGCTCTAAATGCATGAATTGCACAAGTTTCATAAGTAAATGTAAAACTGAGACAGCTAACAGACGCTCAACTATTACAGATCTCAAACTGGAGTGATTATCTGGCTCCCATCATGCTAGTTTGTTGTGGATTTTTAAAATTGCTGACAAGGCAGTGACAGCTGGCACAAAGCACTGACTACAACGATGTAAACAAATATTTGGCAAATGATAAAAGGCACATATTTAACCTTGTTATTTTATTTTTTTTATCTAGATTTTGAAGATGATGACATGTATGGACAATCTGTGGATGATGACTACTGTATATCACCCGCAACAGGTTGGTTTCCAGTGACTGCAGGACTCATTGTTGATAGTAAATACTGTATTAATAAAGGACTAGTTTTCTTCTGAGACACAGTTTTAAACATTTCCAGTAGCAGATTTTAAAGTCTTTACTGTAATAATAAACTTACTCTGATCCATAAGCCAATCAGCTACATAAAAATCCTTAATCTAATGAAAATAGGTCTCCCCATGATGCCAAAACAGCTCAAATATAACAAAAGATTTATATTGATCACCTCATGTGTTTCTGGTTATTGATCACCTCTGAAAAGAAAGATAAACAATTCAAATTTACCTGTATTTGTGTGTGTTTGCATGTGTTTTTTTTCCTTTGTAGCATTTGTAAAATTCTGTATGGACACAACAACTAATCTGCATTAGCTAACTGTCATGACTATAACTGAATCAAGTTTACAGATTCTGGGCTAAAATTTGGTGTCAGAAGCCAAGAGTTGTCTCATTAATGTTCCGTGACATTTTTCCTTAGAATAGAGTTTAATGAAACTTAGAAAATAGTTATCTGATCTTCATCTAGTACTGATTCACTTTTTGAGTTAGTCAAATTAAAGCTAATTAAAATTTTCAAACACAAAAATGGCTTCAGTTCAGTCAGTCGTGAAGATATTGAGCTATAACTCATTCATTTGTCAACATGGGATGATGATATACCCCAGCATGAAAATCACCAGACAATATACGTTTCTTTAAAGAATGCTGGATCTTTGATTTTTAATATTTTAGCTGATGCTGTTCAGTGTATTACAGGTTTGGAGTCAGCAACTAAATAAATACAATTTTGTTCACACAGCTAATCAGTTCATTTACTCACGTCGAGAGCGACAAACCCCAAAAGAGGAGCCTTTAGAGGAGGAAGAATATGAAGTGGAAGATGTTCCCATGTCCCCAGCAGTCGACCACAACCTCGACCCTCTTAATCAAGGTATTCTTTTTATTTCACTGCAACTACAGACAAAAATTACATGTTTCACTTTTGATTCTTGTGCATAAATTTAGTATTTTTTACATGTAGTTGATCCTGATGAATCGTTAGTATCTATGTATTTTATTTATTTATTCCATCTGACGCCCATGTTTCGCTGTAGCAAAGCTCTATTCCTGCCTGGACCACATGCGGACCGTGCTCGGAGACGCGGTGCCAGACTCGGTTCTGACCCAGGCTGCAGTCAAACATGGGTTTGACCCGCAGAGGGCACTGGATGCTGTCCTGTCTGAAGACACCAAAACAGCCCCGGTTACCAGAAGTGCAAACGAAGAGATGACATCAGTCGGTGGAGTTTGTCAAGAGCAGACGCCTCTTCCACAAAGAACCAAGCAGGAGGCTGTGGCTGAGAAAGGTACGCCCAGAGTGAATCAAACCTGAAAGTGTATTTGTTTTAAATAATACTTGATACATTTTTAAGATAGAACATACTTGGAAATGAGTGAAATCAGATAATAGTCATTAGTTCTGTGTGTTTAGCTCCTTATCACTAAGAGGGATTTACATTAGGCTCAATCGATGACACATTTCTGTCCCGCGTGTGTTTAACAAAGTGCCTCGTTACTTTTTTTTCTTCTTAAATGTGTGATTCATCACTTCTGCTGATGTGATCCTCTCGTCCCTCCTCTTCGACAACTCCGCTTGGCTTTTGTAAGGTAAGGAGCCTGCTTGTCTGCTTCTCACACAGACACTACATCCACGGCACATAAACAAACACAACCAAGTGCACAAAACCTCTTATCAGCACTTGAGGCCCAGCCTGCGAGTAGCAGCTGTGCAAAGCAAAGTTTTCAGCTTGAACATGCTCATGGAGGCGCTAGCGGCAGCACCAGTTTGGCTCAGCTCATGTGTGAGCACGAGCGAAAGAGTAAAACGAGCGTAGCTGATAGAACGTTTTGCTTAGATGTTCCATCGTTAAGCACGTTGAGTGTAGCTTCTAATTCATTACCAACTCTTCCTAATCAGAGTAGTCTGTCACTTGGAACTTTGGCATCCTTAAAAATCTCTTCTGATCCACACACATCAGCTCCCTCCATCCTTTCCACTTCTCTCAGTAACCTGTCAATAAACACTCCCAAGTCAAGAAGCTCCACTTTAGCTCCTCCTCCTGGGTTTGGCGGTCTCAGTTCTGCAACACAAAACAGTCATCTGTCGACGTCTGATCCTAAAGGCGGTCCGTCGTTGGCTGATTTAATCCAGGAGCACACCAACCGCAGCCCAGTTTTCAGTAACTCGTTGCTCACTTCTGGTAGTGGAGTACCTTCTGTTGCAGCACCCACTCTATCGCTGTCTGAGCTTGCTTCTCAGCATCAGATCACTCAGGTTCTACCTCGGTCACAAAGAGTCGCAAACACAGTCTCCTCTTCTAACACGAGCAGCCTGACTCCTTTTCTTAGCGGGACCTTGTCGTTATCAGAGCTAGCCCAGCAGCATCAAACCAGCAGCTCCCGTCAGCCCATCAGCACTGAACCTCTACCACCTGGCCTCTTCTCGTCACATGTTGCATCTGAAGAAAAAGGCAAAACCTCAACCACCTCAAATGGGTCACAGTACTCCCTCAGTTCACTACTCTCACCAGCAAAACCAGAAAAGGCTGACGTGTTGGCAGAAAGCTCTACCGAGGGTGGGACCAAGTGTGAGCTCAACCACAAACCATTCCAGCTAATCTCCAGGCCGTCTAAACCGGGTCACACTATTGATCTGAGTACGCTCATGTCCCAGGCGGGCAGTGGACCCCCCTCACCATCGTCACCAGTGTCTCTGGCCCAGAGGCGGGGCTGCTCGGTTTTCGCTAAGCCGTCAGTGTTTGCGATTACTTTGTCATTTCAGAGCCACGGACAACAGAGAGGGAGGAAAAATGTAACGAGGGGGAAACTAAAAGTCCAGAGGATGAGGAGTGGTCACCACCAGATGTTTTTTAACAAACTGCAAAACATATCCAAAGAGCAGCTTCCCCCAATCAAACCTTTCCTCTTCGACACGCCTTCGCCCGACGACATCGTTCGCGCCAACCAGAAGAAAGCGTTCACAAGATAGATTTATGGGATCCTGTTTGATAGTAAATGGTTGATGTTTTAAATAAAAGCCTTAAGTGAAACCTTTCCACCTTCGTTCATGAGGAGCCTTTTAGCTGCATCCGGTAAACGCTGAAGACAAACGTCTTTGGGATCAACAGAAACTTGCTGTGATTGTGGCTCAAAAACGTTACGAGACATTTCCTTTTTATATATTGACAAGAAATAATATTTCAGTTTGCGGTTACGTAAAGCAGAAAACCTCTGGCAGCTTAATCGATCAAAGCTCTGAGTAGATTACAGTATTTTACCTTTTAGAAAGATTTGTTTCCAAATTTGCCCTCCCTACCTTTTTTTTTTCCTCGGCATTTTAAAATGTAAATCTTATTTTTGTATGCTTCGATGCCAGAAGGCCTTTTTTAATTTTTGTAGACTTGGAAAGTAGTTTGCCTGTAGCTGGGGGAAACTGCAGTGTTTCTCATTTGTGACGACCTCTTTTTTCCTCATCTGAGCTGCGTAAACTCTCAGAAGGGGAAAAAAGAAGAGGTTGGCTTTGTCTGCAGGTGTGCTGCAGCTATTGGAATATGGATCAGTTAACCATTGTGCTGGTTTACTGCTGCTTTAGCTCGAAGATCATGTGGTTGACTATTTGGTTTGGAGAACACCTGGAGATTTTCCCATGAGAGAGCAACACACACATGAACAAACACACTGAGAAGTGATGCTTTTAAATGTTTATTAACAAACATTAAGATTCTTTACGTGTGTGCTATGAAGATGTTTACTAAATGAGTTTATTATTGTCATGTAAATACGTATTTAGAGGAATTTGTACATTTTGAAATAAAACTTATAGAATTTATGTACTCTGTTCACTTTTCAACTCATGTCTTTGGATTCGCGTGTGTGTGTTTAAATCCAGTTTCTGACTGGGCTGTGACTGTTTAGGGCCAATCGTCAAGGAGGCACTCTCAGGAGTTCCCTGATATCGAAATATCTGACGGACAGGCATGAACGATTTTAGGAAAATAATGAATTGTGATTTTTTTTGGGGCAGAAATGACAGTTAAATTCACGATTTTTAAAAAAATCAAGTTTTAGCGCATTATTCACAATATACAGTTGCATGTACAAACATGACAGCAAATGAAATCATACCATCAACACATTACACAATCACACTAAAGGTAATTACTTTTAAATGTATTTATCAACAAGAAACAAGCATGCCGAGTTTTTTGACCAAGGAGGGCCTCCTGGACATTTTTCGGGTCCGTGTGGAGGTTTTTATCACAAAAACACTGCTACACTCAACTCTGGCACATTTTATATGCTTAATTTGAATTACCATAGCTCTGCAACGGTTTGTGCCATCAAAAAAGCATTCAAACTGGGTTTTAAAGGAAGAGAAGTTGCATTTTTATTAAGGTAAATCCCTTTTCTGCTGTTTCTGCCTTTTCAGGCAGCTGGAGAACAGGACCGTCTGTCTCACACTCACCAATGGTACTGAGTGAAGGAAAGCAAATGAGCAAGGGAGACAGACGATCACAACCATATAGGGGTGCACCGATTGCAGTTTTTGGCCGATCACCGATCTTGAGAAAAACCCGAGATCAAGGCCGATAGATCAGTCGGCCGATCTATCGGTGCACCCCTATGTATTGATATTGAGTGTAGCAGCGCCATGAAAAGAAAAATTAACCCATGAGAAACAGTGAAATGTGCTGCCTGTTCATGAGCCTGGTACCGGACTCCCCCAACCCCTTGACCTCCTGACCCCGCCGGCGCTTTCTGCTGCTGTTGTAACACTTTAAAAACCCGGGAAAATCCCAGATGTGTAAAATAGTTGACACAACAGATCCTGGATCAGCCAGGAGCGCTGCAACAAACCACACCGTTGACGATCACTTGATTGCGTTGTTTAAAATCACAATTTGGATCTGAAAATGCTAGACCGTTAAGCCCTATATATAGATATAGTTCCTTATACTTTCAACACAGTGTAAATATGACCACAACAACCACGTTGCATCTTTGCTTCACTTAAACTTCCCCACAATCTAACACTTCATCACCATCACTGTCACGTGGCTAAACAAATACCACATGGCCAAACACGTCCCCTCTTGGAACACATACACAACCTGCAACAAACTGAAAAAAAAAACATTTGTTGCTAATATCGGACAAGTTTTACTTATTGAACCCAATACTGTTGTGTTAAAAATGACTAACATCGGCAGATACCGATGTTAATGTCGATAAATCATGCATCCCTACCCAAAATGTCTCAATGTTCTCAATGTTCTTGCTTGAATTGCAAAGTCTTGCTCTTGTCCTCCAGGAATTTTAAACAAATTTAAAAAATCATCAAAATTTCTCCCCAAATAGGCACATAGTCGTCACGTGTGTCTCAATCTTAAACATATCTGAAATTTTCATGAGTCGAAAAGCTCAAGAAATGGGGGACAACTTTGGGCAAGGTTTTTGATATATAAAAATAAGTTGTCACTGATTGGAGACAGGAAGTAGAATTTGAAATTGTGAGCATGACAACATTATGAATAAAATCAGGATAAGTTGCAAACAATTAAGATACTTTGTGATTAAAATTGCAGCTGTAAAATTTGAGTTAGGTTTGTATTTTTGCAGAAAAGAAATCAAACTACATAACATTTAAGTTCTAGTTCACTGAGAAACTGTATAATACTTGTTCTTTTTTAAATTCCTTCAGTCGCTCTGAGTTTCACATGCACGCTGAACAAGAAAATGTTTGTCAGCCCCAATCACCTACATTTGCTGCGCAAAGGAAATAGGAAAACGAACGGGTCAGAAAAGGCCAGTCTCTTCTATGTCACATGGAAAATTAATATCCATGGACTCACCCATCTTGGCTTGCAACCGCGTTAGGCTGTTGATTTAGTGGCCAGGAGAGAGCAGAGCACGTCTTGGCCAGTAGCAGCTAACCATTAGCAACTCCACAGCATAGAATAGACTTTATTGATGCCACTTTGGGGAAATTCACTCGTTAAGGCAGCACATACACTTAGAGAATAGGAAAAAAATAATACAGGTAAATAAATAAAGGCAGTAGGCTATTATTGTAACCTTTAGCAATTAAAAATAAATAAAAATAGAAAAACTGAGTTTTCAAGAGAAATAGCATAAATGACACAAACATACAAATGTGCATTCCGGTATTGCATACTGAATATAGCACTTTGTGCATTTAGATGTGCATCAGAAAAAAAAAGTATTGCCCTAAAAAGACTCATGTCGATTTTTTTAAATGCATGTAAACGCGTTAGTCTGGCTGAAGGTGAACTGGTTCTAATCGGGCTGAAGCATCCAGAGAATGCGGTAGCAATCTGAATTCATTCTGCATGTAAACGGCTCAGCCAAACTGAACTGATTGGACACTTGCGTTATGGAAGTGACGAGACGAGTTCTACACTCTTACTGCAGTGGGAATGAATGACCTACGGTAGCGTTCTGTTTTGCGTGGTGAAACATGGTGGAACATGTTCAGGCTTGTTATTTGTGGATATATATGTTGCGTTTTTTACCCAAGAAAATATGTTTTACAGAATTCTGAGTTTTGTTAAGAAAGATAGCGGAAGAGGTCCTTTGCTTTTATCCAGTTAGATGCGAGACCTCCTCATTTCATGAATATTAAAGAGCAAGACTCTTCCTGTTTTCCGCTCCCCACTCCTCCAACAAACCTCTACCCCAGAGCTTTTTTTCCACAGAAAACGACTCACAAGACATTCATTTAAACTAGAGACAACAGCACATTTATTGAAAAAAACCCCCCAAAAAAACCGAGTGAATGAGACCTTTAAATGCAAAATTCTAAACATTTTCACAGATGTTTCTTGAGGCATTATTTTACTGCAAATGATTGCCTAATGTTTTTACATGTAACACCTCAGTACTTCAGGCCTACATAGATAACATCACGCACAAATATGTACTACTTGGTTTGTTGTGTATGCAGCCTTTTAACCCCCTTGATTTGTTGTCAAGATGATGTCGTGCTCTGATGTTTTGTGATGGCAGAAGAAAAAGACTCCTGCCAAACTTATCTTGCACAGTTCAAATGTTTCTCTTAAATATGATAATGTGTGTGTGTAGGGGGATTTAGCTGTGTGTGTATACTTTACACAGAGGCAGAAATCTGAGTGTGTATGACCCCCGAGGTGTTAAACATAGACTGGTGAGCCTATAGGGAATAATGAATACTGAAGAGCAAATATTGGCAAAAATTTTAAGTCAGACGGGGTTTTCATGGCACAAGGTACAATCATGGCAGGGTGAAAGGTTTGGATTTAAAAAAAGCTTATTATTGATGTCAACGTTTAGAAAAAGGCAATATATGTTTTTAGATTTCTGTTTGGGAATCATTAAATGTGCAGATGTAATGTGGTGTGTGTGTGTGTCCAGCAAGTTGTCGGCCCTTTAGTCTTTAGGCGAGTCAGTGTGTGGGTTAGAGCAGGAAGCTGCAGTCTTGGAGAAAATGTCACCTCAAGCACACGTCGACAGCAGCCGATCATCTTTCTTTGTGTGTGTGTCTCATACACCACCTACGTAGGAAAATCTGATCACGTCTCTCGACTTTCACAGCTTCGACAAAAGGCTGTGACAGATCAAATCATTTTTGTCTTCACAGGTTCTGCATTTCTGCAAAGCGTACATGTTGCACAAACACTTTTTTTTAAAACCATGCAGCGCTGGAAAATACCATTTTACTAGCAAGTGGTCAAAAGAAAACAGATGTATTTAGACATACGTGCCATCATTGCCGAGGCTTTGTTGTGGTGCTTAGTGTGAAAGGACAAAGACCCCAAGAGGAAATATGGTTTTTGACTTGCATGGAAAAAGATGCATTCACTTAATCAGAAGTGCAGGGGACTTTTGTTTTGGTGTCTTTTTAAAAAGCAGTGCTTTTACATCAGCGATGCTCTTTGATTTTTGCAGATTTATTTATCATCTACTTGTTGTGCATCCTTCTCCATCATTTCACAGGCATGCTAGTTTCAAACTAGACTTTGATCGCTTTTGTCCATATATTTTTCTGCAAAACTACTTGTACAATGAAGAAAAATATAAACGCAACACTTTTGTTTTTACTCCCATTTTTCATGAGCTAAACTCTGAAAGATCTGAAACATTTTCTAAATACACAAAAGACCCATTACTCAAAAGCCCTTTTTAAAAGACACACCGTGCCGATAAATCAGCATAATATTGCCACAACACTGGTCTTATGAACGCGTTATGGCGGCAGGCAATGCGGGAATTTTGCGACATTCGTGCCGCCACGCTTGATAGTAATATTGCGGCTTCGCCGGTCTTATGAACGCACATTAAGCCTTGGTGCAACAGAGGGTGGTGTCATGATCACGTGACAAATTAATGCCGAGCTCCAACAGGGAACTATATTGAAAATGAAAGTAAACACGGGCATAAGTTTCGCTTTTGTAAACAGAATCAGCTGAGATGATAAGCTGGAGCGATGCAGAGCTCTGGGAGCTTTTCTCTGTTAGCTGGAGCTCAGATCATCTGACAGCTCACGGGGACGGTGGAGGACAGACACCTGTAGCTGCTTGTGAAAAAAACTTATCGAGCATGGCTTTGATCGCAATAAAAAGCAAGTTATGTCCAAGATACACGGAAGTCCGTGACAGTGCAGAGGCCGCTCCCATACCCCCTTTATGCCGCCATTGCGTAATCTTTTATAAAAAGGACACAATTGCACCACATTACCATCACAGTCTGAGCTCTTATAAATGACCATAGGCTCCCAGAAGCTGCCTCGGCGTTGTGGCAAATTGGGGTATTGTTTTATAAATAGGGCTAAATATTGTTCACAAATCTGTCTAAGTCTGTGTTAAAGTTAAAGTCCCAGTAGTTGTCACACACACGGGTGAAATTTTCCCCCAGCATTTGACCCATCCCCTGGGGAAGCTGCAGACACGGCTGCACTCAGCAACTATTTGGTGGTTTTACACCACCAATCAAACCCCTTCATTTTGAGTGTCAAGCAGGGATGCATTGGGTCCCATTTTTAAAGTCTTTGCTATGACCCGACCGTGGATTTGAACACTCCCAGTCTCAGGAGGGACACTCATTAGTGAGCACTTCTCCTTTGCTGAGATAATCCATCCCACTTCACGGGTGTGTCATATTAAGATGCTGATTAGACAGCATGAAATTTGCACAGGAGTGCCTTAGACTGGTCACAATAAAAGACCACTCTGAAATGTGCACAGTTTTGCTTTATTGAGGGGTCAGAAAATCATTCAGTATCAGCTGTGGCCACCATTTTCCTCACGCAGTTCAACACATCACTGTTGCGTATAGTTGATCAGGTTGCTGATTGTGGCCTGTGGAATGTTGGTCCACTTCTCTTCAATAGCGGTTCGAAGTTGCTGAATATCTGCAGGAACTGGTCGTATACGCCGATCCAGAGTGTCCCAAACATTCTCAATGGGTGACATGTCTGGTGAGTATGCTGGCCATGCAAGGACTGGAATGTCTTCAGCTTCCAGGAATTGTGTACCAATCCTTGCATCATGGGGCTGTGTGTTATCATGCTGCAACATGAGATGATGGTCGTAGATGAATGGCACAACAATGGGCCTCAGGATTTCGTCACTGTATCTCATTCAAAATGCCATCAATAAAATGCACCAGTGTTCGTTGTCCATGACATACGCCTACCCACACCACAACCCCACCGCCACCATGGGCCACTCCATGTAACGTTGACATCGGCAAACAACTCACCCACACGACGCCACACACTGTCTGCCATCTGCCCTGAACAGAGAAAACCGGGATTCATCCGTGAACAGAACGCCTCACCAATGTTCCAGACGCTATCAAATGTGAGCTTTTGCCCACTGAAGTTGGTTACGACGACGAGCTGCAGTCAGGTCCAGACCCCGATGAGGACGACAAGCATGCAGATGAGCCTTCCTGAGATGGTTTCTGAGAGTTTCTGCAGAAATTCTTGGTTATGCAAATCGACTGTTGCTGCAGCTGTCCTGGTGGCTGGTCATGATCATGGAGGTGAAAATGCTGAATGTGGAGGTCCTGGGCTGGTGTGGTTACAAATGGTCTGAGTTTGTGAGACCAGTTTGGTGTACTGCCAAATTCTCTGAAACACCTTTGGAGACAGCTTATGGTGGAGAAATGAGCATTCATTTCACGGACAACAGCTCTGGTAGACATTCCTGCAGTCAGCATGCCAATTGCATGCTTCCCTCAAGAGTTGCGATCTCTGTGGCATTGTGTTGTGTGATCAAACTGCACATTTCAGAGTGGCCTTTTATTGTTGCCAGTGTGTGTGTGTGTGTGTGTGTGTGTGTGTGTGTGTGTGTGTGTGTGTGTGTGTGATAATAACGCTGGGTCCACACTGGGGGCATCTGTGGCAAGATGCTGCGGGACGTTTTTTCGCTGCGTGTCTCCACACAGGTAGCGGCATTGTCAGGATGTGGCTGGGACTGTGCAGACAACAGCGTGAGATGGAATGTGGCTTATTGTTATGACCCAAGCATGGATGGAACTGACACTGGGTTTGAACAGACCCGCAGATTAATATAGGAAGCCGTGGCACGCAGCTCGAATGGAAACGAGAGCGCGTGCGGTTCCAGAATAAAGGCTAAACCACTTACTGGTAGTTGACAGGGATGAAGTACAGACTGGCTGGTTCAGGTCTGGCATAAAATGCTAGCAGAAATAGTGACTGAGCTGGAACACTGAAGCAATGACTGAGCCCTGAGCAGAGATTCTGTCTTCCTGAAATAGGCCCAGACTGATAACATGGGCAGGATGTCCGGTGCGGGGCATGATGGGAAGTGGAGTCCAGAGGCTGTTTAGATCTGAGGGGCATGACTGGTGGAATGTAGGCTGGTTCTGGAGTTCTGGGGCAAGTTTGGGTCTGAAGGGGAGGAGTTCAGGGGTGATCAGAACTAAGGAGGACGTAGAGGAGCCAGGATCGTGACAGACGTGGCATCTCTGCTGTCCTCCATTGACTTGCGAGATCACCAAATCCCTTCATCTGCCATTAAAGCAAAAATAAGAAAAAGAAGATCACGTCCAGGAAGAAAAACACACCGTTGCACTTCTCAAAAGATACTGGTAGTAAATAAGCCGTCAGGTCACACGTATAGATGTTCTCTACATAGATAAGAAATAGCATCGCTGCAGTAAACTTTTATTTTGAAAATTACCAAACAGTTTACACTGATGCCGTGTGTGATTTCCTGTCTAGCCCTATGTTAATTGTGGAAATTGATGCATCCCAGAAGTGGCTCGTGGCAAAAATAGAACCCAATCCTATCTTTAGCAGCCGGGTTGGATCAACCCCATAGACTATAATGGATTGTATTAGAAGCAGCGACGTTCCGTTGCCGTTCCGCCCCGCTGATGCCCCCAGTGTGGACCTGGCTTAAGGCACACCTGTGCAAAATTCATGCTGTCTAATCAGCATCTTGATATGCCACACCTATGAAGTGGGATGGATTATCTCGGCAAAGGAGAAGTGCTCACCAACACAGATTTAGACAGATTTGTGATCAATATTTGAGAGTAATGGGTCTTTAGTGTACATAGAAAACGTTTCAGATCTTTGAGTTCAGCTCTTGAAAAATAGGAGCAAAAACAAAAGTGGTGCGTTTCCCTCAGGGTATTTTTCTTCAGTGTTGTTGTATGAATTATGAGCTGAACTAGTTCATTTTAAAATGAGTCAACTGAACTTTATACTGGTTCACATATCAAATGAACTTTCCCAACACTGAAAAAGTTTTCCTTGAATTCTTTTCACTATAGAATAAACATGTACAAATAAAATATATATCTTTTGTTAGTAAAGTTAGTTTAGTCCAGTTATATAACTGTTAATTTATTTTAAAGAAAATTTCCCCAAAAAGAACACAGAGGCATTGTTTATAGTGTACATTTTATTTTTGCTGCCCAAAGAGCAGCTTCACATTTAGATGCATTTAAATCAGTTGCCAAACCTAACAGGTTTAGGATTGGCTGATTGAAGCTTAATATGAATACAAATGAGTTTAGTTTGTTGAAATGATCTATACAGAGTTTAATGTTCGACTCTTTGCGTGTCCCTGAATACAAACGCCTTTAGGTCAGAGATTTTTCATCTTTATTAGGGAACGTAAAACATTTAAAAACTTAAGATGGGACTGAGTTGGAGTATGTTCTGACTCAAAGGTGAGTTTCTGCAGAGTAGGCGCGAGCAGGAGATGTGAAGATACACGTTCATTGGTGGAGGTTTTTTTTTTTTTGGTGTATTTATGACTCATCTTGAAAAGGGTCATATGGGTCCCGCTCAGAGCTTTTCCCTCAGCCACCACTCTCGTTTCCTTTGAAATCATTTTCATTCATGGTTTGAGTAGTTCAATATGAATGAAGTTTAATTCCCAGTCCAGGTCATGGTGCATTAATTATGTTTAGCAACTCTCAAAAGGTTTGTATTTAATAGAGACTGAATAGAAACACAGGATGAGCTGATCCACCTGAAGATGTAATAAACCATTTGGATTAGATCAGATGTTTCCCCCATTGGTTGCCTTTAGTGACCTCTGTTGGTATGGAGCATTAAAATAGTGATGCTTTGTTTTTCAAGAATTCTCTTTAAATTGTTTTTATTTTTCATTGCAAATTAAATTTAAGGAAATGTTTGTAAATAATAAAAACCAGTATCAACTGTGCTGTTGTAGGATTATATAATTCCAGTATTTCCTTCACTCCAGTAAGTCCTTATGTCATTTTACTTTAGCCTGCACTCCTGCCTGTTTATTTGAACAAAAGAGGGGGAGGGATGCTGCGTGTTTGCATATCCTGGGTGGACTCTTTTTTTTTTATGTGCACTAAGTTCTATCCTGAGGCCAAAGTGTGCCGATGACTCACAGCAAGGGTCCCCGTATTCTAGAGAAATCCTGTATGGGAGCATGCCAAGCGTCTGCTTCACTGTCCAAACAGTGTAAAGAGATCCTGCTCTGAGCCTCAAAGCATGAACGTCCTGATGATCTGTTTTCACGCCACCCTGCAGTTAATGCTGCCCCGAGGCCGGCTGCAAGAAGAAAGAAAAAATTAGTTTGTAGGTTCATTGTTTGCACAAGTATTACTGTGTTTTCACAGAGCTCCGTGTTCGTTGGTTAAGATGTCGGGGGAGTGTAGTTTGATATCTATGACGGATCTGATAACACGTTTTTTTGAGGTTTGTCAAAATGTGTCGCATAATTAACTAATTAGCTGAACCTACAGTTCTGTTATTGTCTTTTGGCCTTTTTTCTCACAGAATCAAAGATGGAAAGATCACTTTGGCCAGAAAAACCTTAAATCTCTGAATCGGACAATAAAAGCTGCAGAAGAACTAAAGAGCACTTTATTTTTTATTATCTAATAATCTAAACCTTTGTTTATTAGCTACACAGCAAATTTAAACATGTTAATGTTGGGGTGTTGGTCCAATTTAACATTAAGAATAGTTACTTTAACACTGAAAAGAGTTGTAGTTGATTTGTAACACTGACATGAGATTCAAACCTGAGTGTTAAAAGGAGTGTTTCCTAATCAACTCTGTAGGAGTCATTTTGGACAAAATAACTCCTGAAAAGCTAACTCTGAACTCCCACAGTGGCTATAACACCTGCAGAGTGAAGTCACAGACTCCACCCCTTTATTCTAAAAGTTGGACTGGTAGCGACCGATTGGCTGCAGAGAGCTGCTGGAGCTGCAGTGGGCGAGGTGCATTGTGGGTAGTCATGTTTTTAGTTAGTTTGTTCTATTTTGGGGTGTTTATGCATGTTTATTTTGGGGGTTTGTGTTCTTAGTTATTACTTCGTTCACTGTTGCAAATGTGGTGTTACTTGTGTCATGTTAGGAGGTTGGTCAAAGGAATGAGGCCGCAGCGTCGTTCAGCTGTAATAAAAAAGTGGTGCGTGGTTCACACTATGCTCAGGACTCTGGTCTTTGTGTTCCTCTGTCTGCAGTCAGGAGGGGTACAAGGCATGAGTTAGCTGGCGTTTTTCAGTGTGGCTGTTACACAGCAAACTCAGCATGCTCATATTAACACTGTCAGAGTTGATTTCAACACTTTTAAAGTGTCTAAATGGGTCCACACCAGTAAGAGTTAATTTAACTCTTTTTGGAGAGTTGGTGCTTTAACTCTGATTTAGTGTCAAAAACCAACTTTTCTGGAGTTGACAATTTAACACTGGTGTTAAGAGTTACTATATTAACTCCAACACCAGTGTTAAATTGTCAACTCCATAAAAGTTGGTTTTTGACACTAAATCAGAGTTGAAGTACCAACTCTCCAGCTGAATTTGCTGTGTAATGTCCTGTGCAGATTAATCAATTATTTTTGCATGCATCTAGTAGATTTTACTAAGACACTTCACACTATTTTCTGGTAATATGAAAGTTTTTTGTTGGTTTTATAAGAAAATAATGACAAATGAACCAAATGTGCAAAAAGTTTTCCCTTACATGCAGAAATAGATCAGAGTATGTGGGGATAAGCAGCCTGTGACCTGGGTGGCCTGAATTTAAAAGGGAAACAAGCCTCATCAGGGTGCAGTATATCAGTGTTTCACCATGAAAGGGACTTTTTCTTCAGTGCAGGACAAGTCATTTAGAGAGTGCTTGGTTAGAGAAAGTCCATTAATGTGCTGCTGCATCACACCTCTTCCCTCTTGTTTTCCCTCAGGGTATTTCTTTTTGCATTAGTTTGTGTCTAGTCTTATAGAAATCTCAAACCACCCTTTACTTTTAGCGTCATTACTAAAATGTTCCAGTAAATAAAAAACAATAAAGCAAAACTTGAAATAGTGTCAGTTTCCCAATCTGAAACCAGTCGGCCGTTTTTTTTATTTGTCCTTTTTTAATCAGTTCGTACTGATTTTCTGATGAAACACATTCACATCCTTGTGTGCTTGCGAAGTTGACACCTTTACACAAGATTCATTCTGTGAAAGTGCTGCGTCACCCCGAGCTATTTACGTGGAGACGGGAGGCAACGGCCACTTCTGAAATTAACCCTTTGTGAGCCAGGATGTCAGATGCAAACAGACTCTCGCACACATGCACACGGTGTGCAGGAGGCTTGACTGTGCAGCCCAGGCTGAATGAATCAGAAACTGGTCGATATGACTGGAAACGGGGACCATTCTCGTCTGGGATGACACAGCGTTTACCTCAAGAAGTCTCAGTGCTACAGAATATGAGCTTCCAATCAGATAGATGGGAGGCTTGTGCTACAGCAGGTTGCACCGGTTACTCTCACTCCCATCAAACAAATACACCTTACATGCGCCAAAGTACAGCACTGACTGGTTTTTATCAAGTTTTTTCTCTCAGAACTGCAAGGTTAAGGGTACAACTCTGACTAAATAAGCAAACACAAGGTTTGCTCTTTCTAAAAAGGTAAAAATATATTTAACGGAGACATTATGCAAAACTTGTTTTTTGCATCTTTTTGTGCTGCCATGTAGGTCCCTACTGCCGCTATTTCTGTTAGTGTTTAGTTTTAGGAGTTGTGTGCCTAAAACAAGCCATTTCAAAAAGTCCCTGTTTATGATGTCACAATAGGTGAAGTAGAATAGAACTACCTCTCACAAGCTAGAGAGAGCTGCTGCTTGAAATGATGCGACTCTTCTCCGAGCCCCTCCCAGATATCGGAGTTACTCAGTTTATAGCAGCCTGAGCAGGGGAATGGTGGGCGTGGCCAGCGCCAGCTTGTTTTATTAACGTGAATCAGCTCATTCTGGAAGGTACTGAAACTGTCAAGATTGAAACTGCTGAAATGACTTTATGTGAGAGGGATTTAGTGCAGAGAACTTCATAAACATGTTTGGTAGAAATCAGAATTATTCAAACTTGAGGGAAAAGTCATAACATGACATCTTTAAATCGTATTTCAGGATGTCTTGTATGTGAAATGTCATGCTTTGACAAAGCTGAAGTTGCTCCACTCAGTTCAGCGAGGGTTAACTCAGCTCACCTCAGAGTGGTTGGTTTTATCTGCTAGCTCTGTGAAAAAAGTGGGTGTGTCCTTCATAGTGCGAGGGGGGGTCTTTCCTTGAGACAAAAATAGCACAAGGTCATCAGTAAACAGTGTGAGGTGATCTGTATGCTATACAGAAACACGACTCGGCACAAAAATTCGTCTCAGTTTTATGGCATTTTGCCAGGCTGAACCAAGAAATGTCTGCAGGCAGCAGCCAGAAAGCTCCAGATCAACCAGTGACTCCACCCCCTAGCCAATCAATGGCCGACAGTCATCATGCCAGCCTGGCTCCGCCCTTGGAATGTCAACGGAGCAGGGACTGAAAAGTAAAGGGAAAGTAGTGGGAAAATACCAAACCAAGCTGTTGGAAAAGGCAGCAAGACTGAACCGCACACTCCCGAGTCACGCTGAGTAGTGCTATTAGAAAAGGCCCATTACTGTGACCTGCAAAAAGAAAACTGTTGAACAGTAATCCCAATCCTGAAGGTTGTTTTTGGTACATCACACATTGAAGTTGATTTAC
The DNA here is from genome assembly GCA_006937985.1 of Aphyosemion australe. Classification (NCBI taxonomy): domain Eukaryota; kingdom Metazoa; phylum Chordata; class Actinopteri; order Cyprinodontiformes; family Nothobranchiidae; genus Aphyosemion; species Aphyosemion australe. The sequence continues at coordinate 438,633 of SSNS01000200.1, read as the reverse complement.
GATGTGCAATTTGCTCTGTTTCGACCAATCATGGATGCTTTTGTTTGTTTGTTGACCCCTTTAGCCAAAAGCAGAGATGCGTCGCACAGCAAACTTGAATCTGAAGTGGTACCCAAAGTGGCCCGCATGACCGTTTCTGGGAAGAAGCAGACCATGGGATTCGATGTTCCAAGGTATCTCGGAACCGCTCATCTGTGCAGGGTTCATGAGGGAATTTGATTCGTATTTAACACCTCACATTTGTCTTCAGCACAGGGGAGAACGGGCTTGTCGTAACGCCTGTGCGGCGAGGTGGCAGCCCAGAGAATGCAGCTGTTCTAGAAGTCGCCTCGAAACGACCCGAGACTCCGTCTAAAGGATCCAATGGAGACGAAACCACCGCCGGTGCCACACCGGGACGCTCTGCCGGGAAGTCCCGGCAGGCGATCAACATCAAGGCAGAGCTGGAGAAGAGACAAGGGGGAAAACCACTTTTAAATTTAGTAGTTATAGGTAGGATGCAAAGCTAGTAAAATGCAATTCATTAAAATGAAAACAAAGCTTAAAGTTTACAAAAGAAGCAGCAAATCTGCAGGGAATCAGTTTTTGATGCTGAGCATGTTTGTTTCACAGAGAGCTGGTGCTGGAAAGTGATTTGTTGCACTCTGAGCTTCTTTTCATGTCCATGTTTGGTGTTCTCATGTCAAACGAGTTAACCTCACTATGGCACAGATGCTCAATGTCATTCTCAGACCAGAAAATGTGACTCTGTAGTTTCAGAAGTGCAGATGATTCTAGCTTCTCACAGAGAATGAAACCATTTACTATGGTCACCCCCCCCATTACCCTCAATCCTGGTTGTGTCTGCCTTTCTTCACTTGTGCAATTCTTATTTCCTCCTCCCATCTGTGGTTTCTCTTCTCCATGTTTTATCTAACCTCCTCCTGCACCAGCCTTATCATCATTAGCAAACTCTTCCTTTTATCTGTGCTCCCCCATCATCCATTCCTCAAACATCCTCTTCTTTTCACTTTCATAACTCACTTTTTCCATCCTCTTCAGGTCATGTGGATGCTGGTAAGAGCACATTGATGGGCCACCTACTTTATCTGCTGGGCAACGTCAACAAGCGCACCATGCACAAGTACGAGCAGGAGTCGAAAAAGGCGGGAAAAGCCTCCTTTGCCTACGCCTGGGTTCTGGATGAAACTGGCGAGGAGAGGGACAGGTAGACCCAGTCAGCCTCTTAAAACTACACGAACAATGAATGATACACAAAACCAGTTTAATTATCACCTAATTGTATAACTTGTGTTCATTTAATGGGTTTCAGTCAGACGTAAAGTTGTATTTTAAGCAAATTTCAGGTTTTTGGTCCAGCTAGCATCTGAATCAGATCCAGAGAGGAATTGGTTTATTTGAAGGATCTTTGCTACGGCAGCTAACGTGTGTAATAATGTTTAGTGTAGATAAAAGTGTTGTTGTTGCAGGTATGTCACTGCTTGTCGCCTGAGTTGTTGTTCCGAGAGTGAAACGGAAGCGAAATACGGCAGAAACAGAAAGTGTCTTGGGTGGGATTACTGAGACATTTATCACTAACTTCTGAAGTAGATGCTCATTATTGGAGAGCCACACCCACCAGAGAAATGTTCATATTGAAGGAATTAAACGGACCTCTGGCTTTTACTAATAACTCACCATGTTTAACAATGATTTGTCCAATTTGAACCTTTAAAAAGTTGATTCAGATGGTCTGTCTTTGTGTTTTTCTCTCCAGAGGCGTGACGATGGATGTGGGGATGACTAAGTTTGAGACAAACTCCAAGGTGGTGACCCTGATGGATGCGCCAGGTCACAAAGACTTCATTCCCAACATGATCACAGGCGCTGCACAGGTACACAACGCAGAACCCTCAGAGAAGCCTTCACATGGAGATAAATGGACCCACATAATGTTAAAAAGGACAGTTTCCAGGTATTAGGAGACAAATTTAAAGGCACAAATGGAGCTAATGGCTAGTTGGAGTGGGGCAAGTTAGATAGGGGTTTCTGCTAGGGATGCTCGATACTGGCTTTTTTTACCGATATCCAATATTGGCTGACTCTTAATTACCGATACCGATATATGCCGTGTCCCCCTCTCATAAAAAAGACAAACTAAAACATTTTAGGTTACTAACATCACATATCTCCTATCATGCATGCTTACATTTGAAACATTTTTTGTGCAAAATGACTCAGTTTAAGTTAGTAACAGGAAAAGAGCCATGCTTATTTTGTCTCCAACAGCAGCTGAATCTCATTCTCCCAAAGGTGTGTTTATTAGTTAGTAATGTATTTTTTTTCTGTATATTGTAGCTATGGTGATAAAACATTTATAAAGGTCTTCAGATAAGAAAAGCCTTGGGTGAAGATTCTTGATTTTATTTTAGCCGTCTGCTAGCTGCTAGCTACACATAGCTACGTGCTGTGAGGACAGCGTACGTTCACTACACAGGACAAGTTTCTACTTCCAAGTAGTGTCAAATAAACTAAAATATCTCAAAAACTTTAATAATAATAATAATAATTAATAATTCATCGAACTTATATAGCGCTTTGTTAGGACACTCAAAGACGCTGCATGCACTCACACATTCACACACTGCTGATGATGGTAAGCTACGGAGTAGCCACAGCCGCCCTGGGGCGGTCTGACAGAAGCGAGGCTGCATTGTTGCGCCATCGGCCCCTCTGACCACCACCAACAGAGGCAATTCGGGTTAAGTGTCTTGCCCAAGGACACAACGACGGCGACAGACCGAGTGGGACGCGAACCCGCGACCTTCCGATTGCGGGGCGTCCACTTAACTCCTATGCCACCGTCGCCCCGTTACCTCAGATCTGTCATATTTTAACATTTTGAGAGAGAGGAGGAGGAGCTGAAGATGTATAATATGTGTATGGTACGTAAATGTGTCATTAAAAGACTTCACAAAACCGATATTTTCCGATATAAAATTTTAATGCCGATATCGGCCGATATTAATATTGGACATCCCTGGTTTCTGCCATTGTTAAACATTTCTGACCCCCATAAAGTCATAAATAATGCAGTTATTCTTACAGACTTTCACACAAATGTACATTTCACTTTACACGATTCAATTTGGTTATTTGCGGTGGAAATTAGATGAGGAGCTTGATGATACTACTACTACTAATAATAATATTAAAGAAGAAGAATCATCATCAGGAGGAATAATTTCAGAAAAGTTAAATTTATGACGATATAAAGGCTAAAAACTGCATTTGCATCATTTTGTAACAGACCCTTTGTGACCAGCTGTTTGCTCATCGGATCAATCAGAACTAATCTTTATTTTTCTGAACTGAGGCCATTCAAAGACTTATCTGCAGCAGGTCGAGTTTGACTTGAAAATATGTGAATGAAAACTATTCTAGTACTTATAAAAAGCAACATTAATTATAAATATGATTAAAAACAAGTGTTTCTAATGTGTTAATGTCATCATTTATGCACAAATTGAACTGTTTCCTGATTATTTTATTCTATAAAAATGAGATGATTACAGATCTATTTATTTTAGCAGCCAGTTTATCTTTCTACAAAGATCCTTAAACGTTCTCCTTACATTAAAAACCTCTCGATTAAAGGATGCCTGCCCCGCCCGCTCCCTCTGCTCCGACATCTTGCCACACCCGTCGGGGCGATTGTTTGTGGTTTTGGGCGTTGCTTTCACAAGGTGCTTTTTGTGAGCAAGGGTGTTCTCGTCTGCGTTTTTTTAGGTAATTTGTGTAACTTTTCTTTATCCTTTATGACTGTAAATACGTATGACCTAATTCGTGTAGTGCGTAAGGGGTTTCTGTTTTAGCTAAACTCCTGTGTCATGGTAGCGTTGTGATCTGTCAGGCTCCAGAAGATGCTACGGCCTCACGTTATATTCAAGGATACACTCTGACATGGCCGCTGAGTTTTCTGCTCTCTGTGATATTAAAGTTTAGCATATTTCTCATAGCAGGAGAGCAAAACACAGAAGAAAGTACTCTATGTCTCACTTCTAAGGCTTAAACGTCCTTATCTGGGGTTAAAATTTGATGAAAATTTTGACAAACTACAACGGATGATTTATTAGTGTTCACATCCCATAATTCGAAGCTCATAAACTCTCTTTCAGTGACAGTAACTTGAATGTGTTTTCTCTATGACCTCATCATTGTCTGACATTGCTGTGGGGGAATTTCAGCCCACTTTTCTTTACAGTGTTGCTTAATTTTATTCACGTTTGCATGACTTTTCATTTTTGTTCTGAGCTGTCTTTGGTCCTGCAGCCAAACCAAGCTGATGTTTAGACTTTCAGCGATTTAGTCCATGATCACTGGGGTCATTGTGTCTTTGCATGATTCCAGTTTATTTTGTTTCTTTATTAGTTCATTAAATAAAAGTATTTTTAGCAAAAAAACAAAGTTGAAATAAAAAATTTTTAAAACTGCAAACAAAAAAAAACTTTAAACAAAAAGAAAACTGGCTTACTTCAAAAATGTTTATTTGAATTATAAATAAAATTATAAATTTTTTTAGTTTGAATCAAAAATTTTGCTTTCGAAAAGGGAAAAAATTAAACCAGAAGTTTTGTTTGTATGAAAAAGTATTTTGTGACGTTCTTTTTGTTACTCCCGTTACGTCTTTCATCACCCACAACAAGGCCCCGCCCACAAATCTAGTTTGTCTTTAAAAAAAACAAAAAACGAGACGTGCAAACAAAATTCCCTATTTTAAAAATAAAATACAGTTTTTATTTTGTTTGCAGTTTTTAAAATTTAGTTTCAACTTTTTTCTTTTTTTGGAAATATTTTTTTTAATTGATTAATAAAAAAAAACAAAAAAAATCCATACAGCTCCAGCTCCTAGACTTCTACCTGAATCACTCCCAGGGCTCAAAACCAGTCAGCTGCTGCAGCTTCTCTTCGATCACCGCTTATGTCTCGTGTTAACACACACCTGTATGCTCCAGAGCAGCAAACAGCTGTTATAACTCCATGTAGTTCCTCTTTGTGTGTCTTTCTAAGCTTTTCTGAACCAGTTTTACAGATGCAAACACACCTGGGCAGATGTTCGATCTATATTCCTCCCTATTCTTCATTTTGACCTTCCTCCAGGCTGACGTCGCCGTGCTCGTGGTGGATGCCAGCAGAGGAGAGTTTGAGGCCGGCTTCGAAGCAGGCGGTCAGACCAGAGAGCACGCTCTGCTGGTGCGCTCGCTGGGTGTCACTCAGCTGGCTGTGGCGGTCAACAAGATGGACCAGGTCAGAATTGATCCTCAGTGCTCCAAAACAGGAGCAGGGAGCACAGGGAGAGTCAGACCCATTAGCTGCTGTACAAAAATCATTATATTTGTTGATGTGTTTGTCAATAAATGTAATTTGCATGCTTTGTTTTTTAAGTGTTCGCTTCTTTAAATCAGTCAAAAAAAAAAAAATCCAACAATCCCGCTTCGGTGAAAGTTTCTCTGGTGTTCACTGGTACATTGCTGACACATTTCCATATCAAGGCCACACTGAAGGGGAAACTTTCTTCATGTTTGTACTTCCTGTGTGTTTACAATTCAGGTAAACTGGCAGCAAGAGCGATTCCAAGAAATCACCTCAAAACTTGGTCATTTCCTCAAGCAGGCAGGATTCAAGGTGAGAAGGAGCTAAATACCTGAGGTCTGAATCATTCTCCATCAGCATGAAGGCACCAAATCTGGCTTTTTCCCCTTTATTCTGACATTCGTTTCTGTTTTCTAGGAGTCTGATGTGTTCTACGTCCCCACCAGCGGGCTGTCAGGGGAGAACCTCGTCACCAGGAGTTCTGCATCACAGCTCACATCCTGGTACTCTGGACCCAGCCTGCTGGAGCAGATCGGTAAGTCGTCTGAATGGCGCAAATCATACAGATGTGCGTCATACTGAGTCAACGCTTGTTTTAATGTTCCTCTTTCTGACAGAACAGTGAATAATATGTGGAATGAAATAAGAGCTCCTGAAAACTTCAAAGCTGTTGCTCTTTATTTAGCCATGAGTCTAGCTGAAACCAACTGCTGCTGGAGATATTTTTCATTTTTGTGCCGTTAGACTTGGCCTAACATTTAAATCAGTTATGTGGTCTAATCAGTTGCAGATTGTGTCTGTTTATCCTGCAACTTGATGCTAAATGCAGTCTTGCTGCCAAGATTAGTCGATTAGTCACGACTACGTTACCTACCAAAATCATCAACAACAAATGTAATCATCTTTCTTTTTTTTAAAGTTTTTCTCGCTGTGCCCTCCACTGCATGCACAGTAGTGGCACTCGCTGTCAGCCGTGGCGTCACCAGAAAAGATCAAACAAATCATGGCGAACCAGCAGCAAGCTAGAAAGTTTGGGAGCATTTTATAAAAATTCAAGAGAAGTTTGCAAAATCTGCAAGGTAGAAGCTGCCTGCCATGGCAGCACGACGGTGGTTCACAAGCACCTTAAAAGCAGGCTGACGCTGATGACGATGAGCGAGAGTCGCCTCTTTAGGCTAATGTTCTGGTTAACATCAACAGTGAGCCATCTGCTCGTATTGATAGCTGTAACATTAACAGTAGTGATGGTGATTTCATTACTCTAAACACGTCATGTGTTAGCTGTAACGTTACAAACACCAATGTTTTATTTTAAGAGGAAGTGCATAGTGGCTGACGACAAAGACAGTCACCTAATTGGATAGCTAGCTGCTAACATTGACAATAGTGTCTGCATTCCCCTAACTAGGGTTGGGCATCGAGCATCGATTAGAATCTGGACTAATTTTCAGTTTTTCCCAGAATCGTTTGAAATTTTTAATTCCGATTCCTCGTTTTGATACCCGGTCCACCAACCGAAAGAAGATGCTGCCGAATACCACAAAGAAGACCCCGTCTGAAATGTTTGAGTTACCGCACAATCATGAAAAATGTGCAGAGGGCGTTCTAAAGTGTGGCTTCACTTTTAAAAGTTCATGGAGAAGTTCAGACTATTTCATCAAGTAAGACCTACGCTTAGCTGGCTCATTTAAAACATGTCAAGGTTTTTGACCCCGCCTCTTGAAAGAATCTGAGTCAAGAATCGCGAGGAACCGGAATCGAAACAAGGAATCGGAACCGTTCAAATTCAAACGATGCCCAACCCTACCCTTCACACACGTGTCATGTGTTTGTTGTAATATTACAACACTAATAATTTAATAAATGTGTTTTTAAATCCTTGCTCTTCAGTGAGCGACCTTGTTACCATGCCAACAACCATCATTTTTTGTTTTCTTAAGCCTAGTGCCTTTTTTTATTCTATAAGTTGCAAAGCTCATTAAAAGTTGTTGTATGAGCTTTTATTTGGTGGACAGCACATAACACTTAGAGAACATTCTTCAGGTTAGAAGCTAATGATGGTTATGTTAGAGTAGCTGCACTCTGGTTCTATCAGCTACAATTTACGCGTGATCCGATTAGTCAACTAGTCGCCAAAATAACTGATTAGTCGACTATCTGAATGCACTAAAATGCAATAATTTGCATGTAATCTGAATTTCATTGTGGAATTTTTATTCTAACTAATATCCCCATAGACACCAGTAAGGTGTCCAGAACATGGCAGCTGGTTTTCCATGGAAAGGACAAGTAACAGATCTTTCTGCAACATATGAGTTATAGTTCCTGTTGACGTTTGTAAGCACATTTTCCATTCCTGTGGTTGTTACACTGCTGATGTTCATTATTCGTCTTATTCTAGAGAAAATGATGCAACCTCACTTGTCACTTCTCACGATGCCCGCCAGACATCCCTGCTGCTCAGTCTTTACTTCCTTTTTCTTCATCCTTTGTGTTTTTCTCCTGTCTAGATGCATTCAAGGCCCCTCAGAGGTCTGTAGACAAGCCCTTCAGACTGTGTGTCTCAGATGTGTTTAAAGGTAAAGTCTGTCCCTCACACTTGAATGATGAACCTCCTCGTGTCTGGTTCCTGTGAGGTATGAAGCGGATGTTTCCTCTCTGCAGACCAGGGCTCGGGATTCTGCGTTACAGGAAAGATCGAGGCCGGCTACATTCAGACTGGAGAAAAAATCCTGGCGATGCCTCCCAATGAAACCTGCACTGTTAAAGGTATGCAATGGATGTGTTGCACGGATGGTTGTGTCCATCTTATATGCGATATGAGTCTTTTTTCAGAGGGACATGTCATCATTGCAGCAGCTTGAGTATACAGAATAGAGAAATGCACAAGTTTCTGACTTCATTTGTGCATCTGTGAAAGTTGATGTCTGGTGATGAACGCTGCCATCCTGTGGCCACTGGATGAATTGCGCTCCCTCTCCTTGCAGGAATTACTCTCCATGATGAGGCTTTGGACTGGGCTGCAGCAGGAGACCACGTCAGTCTCACGGTCACCGGCATGGACATCATCAAGATTAAGTAAAATGGAAAAAAAATGCATTTTAAAACTGATATGAGACTGGTTTTATATGCTAATTATTCTCACTGCCTCCACCTAGTGTTGGCTGTGTGTTCTGCAACCCCAAAGAACCGATCCGGGCCTGCACTCGATTCAGAGCCAGAATCCTCCTCTTCAACATCGAGGTTCCGATCACACAAGGCTTTCCAGTGAGTGCTCCATTCAAAAATAAACTTTTAATCTTGTAGGCACATTTAGAGACCCTTTGTGTGCCCTTTAAGTGCAACATAATCATTTTTTTATGTGTGCAAAGTTCTGTTTGATATCAGCCTGTTCTGTTTTACGTTGACATGATAACATGAGTCCTTTTGGGTTTTCAAATCCAACACGGGCGGTTTTAAATATCTCCACCATGCTGATTCCGGACTCTGTTTGCGTGGCCGTAGGTGCTGCTGCATTACCAGACCGTCAGCGAGCCGGCCACCATCAGGAAACTCATCAGCGTTCTACACAAGAGCAGCGGCGAAGTCCTCAAGAAGAAACCAAAGTGAGTTTTGGGAAAAGGTTGTCCTCCTGTTCTCGTTTTTCATCACAGGGTTGCTCGGGTGTCTGATTAAAACCACAGTTTGTCTGTTAGTGTGTGGGCAGATAAAGAAATCAGAGTATCTGGATGGAATATTTTCTTTTCTGTGTCTCAGATTCGTCACCTAGTTTTCTAGAATGAATCCTGATGCATCAGATTCTTGTGGTTGATGTGAAGGTGTGTGTTTGTGTGTGAGGTGTTTGAGTAAAGGTATGAACGCCATCGTGGAGATCCAGACCCAGAGACCCGTGTCTTTAGAACTGTACAAGGACTACAAAGAACTGGGCCGCTTCATGCTGCGATACGTGGGCTCCACCATCGCTGCAGGGGTCGTCACAGAGGTGAGGTCATCTTCTTCCAAGTCTGTTCTCTGGTTGATCTCAGTTTGCATCCTCAGATCTTTTTTTTCCTTTAACTGCAGATCAAAGAATGAAGGACGACTCCGCAGATTCAGAGGAAGTCCGACTTTGCTCCGGTGCATCTTTGCAGCCACAGATGCGGAACAAATCCTCAGAGAGTTGCTGTAAATGGAGTCAAAACATCATTTCGACCCATCTGGTGGTCCCTGGCCGCTTCGATCAACACTAACGTCACAGACACCAACCTTAGTGAGGGTTAAACGATTAATATCCTCACAGATCAGGACAGATTTATTCCCCTCCTTCTGCAACATTAATCATCCAGGTCACAGCAGCTTTTCTACATAACGTTCTAATTCAGAACCTGAAAGATGAAAGTATTTTATCACTCGGCGCTTCCTGGAAAATGGGTTTTTGATGTTTGCCAAATATATTTTTGCATCTTAAGTTAAATAGATGAATGAAGATTATGTGGAACAAGATTTGAATGCCTAAGCAGTCAAATACGTAAAAAGAATCGTTTAATTTGGAGATAATTAAATGCTCCTTCATTTCTGAGTAAAGCAGCAAAAATGCAGTTTTTTTTTCTCTAGTATAATTTGAAGGTTTATTAAATGAACTTAACACAATTAGCATATAGTTTTGAGTTTTATTTTATAACTTTAAGTTTGCCTTTTGGTCAAACGGATCCTAACTGAGGGGGGAAATAACAGAATATCCATATCCACCAACATCTGGAGCATCTGCTGGAAAGCCTGTCAGCGTGCATCTGTTCAGTACGGCAAGAAGGAAGCAAAAAAAGAGACGGTGATCATTTCCTGTCAGCTGTAGACGTGCAGCTGGCCTTTCAGCAGCCTGGAAAGCACCAAGAACACCGTTAACACCAGAAATACAAATGCAAATGTTTGTCCGAAAAATTCAAAACAAAGAAATAAAGCTTGCAAGACTTGGAGCAAGCTGGACTTTGTGTTTCCTGTCACCGTTTGTTCTTCAGTTAAAGTTGATAATAGAACCCGAGTGTCTTATGAGTGGGCGGTTTAAAACACAGTTTCTATGTCTGCGTTTGCTGTTTGGTGGTTTATTTTTGACAGATTTTGAAACCAAGAACATGAGAAGACTCAAGAATTGAGTTAAAAGAGGACGTAAATGAAAAGCAGGTGTGTTCAAGGATTTCCATGCTAGGTTAACAGGAGCTGTTTTTTAAAAAAAAGGGACAATTTTGGAGAAATGTAAGAATTCACTGCTGTGCTGAGAGGTTTAGGTAGCAGAACAAAAGGGAATGGTCTTCTATAAAGCATTTTAAACCTTTTAATTGTGGTTTTGTGTGAAAGAAAAGGGCTCAAGTGGGGAAAGTCAGTTTTTACATATTAATGACGGCTGAAATGAGCTCTAGAGTTATTCTAGATCTATGTCTAGATCACCTCCAGCTAGCCGACCTCATTTTCCTGGTTCTTTATTTCCAGGAGGAGGAAGACTGGTCACTCATTGTTCTTGATGCACTACAAAAAATGACCATGATTCAGCAGATCAGTTTAACCTGGTTTATATAAAAAAGCATAGAAAATGGTACAAATAACACACCTTGACCTCCTCAAGGGTTGTCAGTCAAAAGGAGCCCCAAATATTCTCAGACATTATTTTTTAACCTAAGCTCTGCCCCGCCCACTTGTTCTTGGCACCTCCGATTGGATGAAAACAAGGAAATATGTGTGTAAGGACGTGGCTGTATTACACGTCTTCTCTGTGAAACGTGGATATCATTTGGGTGTTTGCGGCTAATCTGAGGTGAAAGAGCAAACAATGCCGACCTTAAAGTGGAGAGATTGTTCCACACGATGAGCTCCATCATCAGGGGGAGCTTCTGCTTCTCAGCGTCAAAAAGGTGATTTGATGTCTCCTGATTTCCTCCCTCTAGAGAGTTTTATGTCATAAGATGGCATACCAGAACTTGGGGGATTAAATATATCCCATCGGCCTGGGCGTGTCTTTGGACCACCATGAGGAGCTAGAGTGGTGAAGCTTGGTTTCCCTCCTGGACCTGCTGTTTCCACGTTTCTAACTCTGGATAAATAAAAAAAAAAAGGAATGAATAGACCAAATTTTCAGTGCTGTGTCCAGAATCTTTAAAGTGGGGGGGGCCCATGTGGGGCACATGGGTGGCTATAGTCATGCTATTTATTTTTTTATGGGGTGGTGGTTTCACAAAATCTTTTTTTTTTTGCATTCTAGTGAATTTGTGAGCTCCACATTTTGCTATGACCATTTTTCTTTCTTATTCTTCTTTGAGCATTTTTGTGGAGGTTAGCAAGCTTCTTGGTGCACTACTGCCACCAACTGGAGAGGAGTGGGACCAAGACTCTAAATACTATTTATGTCAATACGAAAAAATAATAAAGCATAATAATAATAGAGAAATGTTCAGTAGTCCTGGAGCTAGAAACCAATATTAAAGGTGCATGCTGCCACCTACTGTTTTGGGGTATATAACCCCAATCCTTTTGTGGACAATTGCCCAATCGCAACTGTGAAGTGCACTTAGATGAGGTGAGCAAGAAAGGCTTAGAGTGCGTAGTAATGTACACAAATGTGCCGATTGGGACAAAATTCCCACACAGCAATACCCTTGTGCAGAATAAGGGTGCAAAAGGGGCGTGGTCACCTTCTGCACTTGAGAATCGGGACACCCTACGCACTCGCACCCCTGGCCAGGAACACACAATTGAAGGGCGCAATGGTGGAAGTGCAAGTATTGGGATTGGGCCAATGTAAAGTAAATTTAAATGGAGCTCAGTGGGATAGCACCTGGGGTGGCCAATCAGATTCCAAGGGTGACATGTGCTACCCCCAGGCCACTCCCTGGACACGCCCCTGCATATTTTCTCAAGCAAAGAATGTCAATCAACGGTTTATAGTAAAATCTATGTTGACTCATCAAGGATTTAGCTACATTTAAACCAATCAGACCCTTGAATAAAAAGTATGTTTAATCTTTGCATATAAAAAAAAAGATTCCCTGTTGTTATTGGATAGAAACATTAGATAATTGTTGATAACTCTCCTCTAAACTCTAAAGAATAGAATGCAAGTCAAATGAACTAAAGTCAAATTTGATACCAAGATGTTTCTGGTTTAGTGCTCCAGCAGCTTCAGTGTTAATCACTAACCACAGCGTGGGAGGACCAGTGCAGGACCAGCTTCACTCTAGGGTTTGATTGTACTTGAGACACTCGCTGCAGCCTGTTTGGACGCTTTACTTTGAGTGCAGCCATGCAAAAACATTCAGAAAAGCCCACTTTTCTGGTTCTGGAGAACTACATTGGAGGAAAGTTCATCCCTGGCAGGAGTCACATTGACTCCTATGACCCCTCCACTGGAGAGGTCTACTGCAAAGTACCGGACAGTGGCAAGGAGGAGGTGAGGAACATCATCATGTTGTGTTCTTGTGATTGCTCCATGCATTTTATACTTACTTTTGCACTTAATTTGTTCCAAACAACTAGATGTTTGTGCAAAATAGATAACAGATTGGTTTATTTTTGCTTTGACTTTAATTTTATTAAAAACCTTGTTAAAAATGTGAAAAACATGCATAGAGGGTTTAGTTTGGACATTTCATTCAGACACTGCTTCATTTCTGAGAGGAGGACCTTTGCTCTTTGCAGAGTCAACAGCCAAGCAATCATTAAACACTCAAGTCAATAAAAGTTTTACTTTTGTCTCCACGGATGATGTGAGCTACGAGCAAAAGCACACTTTCTTTTTGAGCATCTTTTGAAATAAAAGCACCTTATTGTGACATTTGGACGACCAGAGAGTTTATTTAACGCTTATTAAACTCTAAACTTCCCATTTTGTAAACACCCAAATGCAGCTTATGAGAAACATGAGACCAGTCAGCTGGTGATAAACACCAAACACAGATATGGAGACTCGTATTATCTCTCCTCTCAGTTTAATTGTGCTAAATATTATAAATTTGGTACAAAACTGTAACAGCATGATGTTTGAAAATTAAATACCAATGATGTCTTCAGGTGGATGCGGCGGTGGCGGCAGCCAAAGAAGCCTTCCCTGATTGGTCAGCGCGGAGTCCCCAGCAGCGAGCGGACATCCTCAACAAGCTGGCTGATCTGATTGACGCCAACATGGAGGAGTTTGTCCAAGCTGAGTCCAGAGACCAAGGTGCTCTTTAACCTTTAGTAGATTTTAGTTCCTGCATCTAATTAAAGCCTGATAAATGAAAAAAATCTTGAAAATACGGGTATGTTTTAATAAAAATGTAAACTTACATTATTGTTACCTTAATATTAATAATTTTATTTTGACCTTTTATCCAGGTTTAGAGCACCTTGAGTCTGTGTTGGATTATTGAATTGAATTGTTCGGCACCACCAAGAACAGGAGGGCAAGAGTGACTCAGAGCGGACTTGTTTGTTTTGAAACATGGGCTGCAGTACCCAGCTTTGACCACAGGATGTCAGTCTTACGTCATGCACCTTTAACTGCTGTTTTTTTCTTTTCTGATGATCACATCTAGGTAAAACCCTGACGTTTGCTCGTACCGTTGACATTCCTCGAGCTGCATACAACTTTCGCTTCTTTGCGTCGTCCGTGCTCCACCACACCACCGACTGCAGCCAGATAGACCACATGGGCTGCCTGAACTACACTGTGCGCTGTCCAGTGGGAGTGGGTAAGATCTGTGTGTGTTTGCGTTAACATTTGTAAATGTTCTGGTCTGAAATTGTGATTATTTGTGTGCTCAGCTGGTCTGATCAGTCCCTGGAATCTCCCTCTGTATCTACTGACGTGGAAGATTGCACCTGCAATCGCTACCGGTAACACGGTGGTGGCCAAACCCAGTGAGATGACCTCTGTCACCGCCTGGATGATGTGCAAGTTGATGCAGCAAGCTGGTAGGACTACAGTACGACTATTTATGTGATCAGCTCTAGTATTCCTTTACTAGTCAGTCATTTTTGCACCACATCTGGATGAACTATACTGCATGAACTTTTACTACACTTTAAGAAATTAAATGTTTTTGCCAGCTGGTTGGAACCAAAATAATCCCAGTTGACTAAAGTGCTGCTCTAGACACATTTTGATATTACTAGTCTAACATAATCATCAGTGAGCTGGTACCTATGGAGACATGGAGCTGTCTGTCTGCTGCAGGTGTCCCTCCAGGTGTGGTGAATCTCGTGTTTGGGACTGGTCCCAGAGCAGGTGACGCTCTTGTTGCCCACCCTGATGTCCCACTGATCTCCTTCACTGGTTCTTCAGCGACCGCCCAGCGCATCACAGAGCGGAGCGCCCCCTACTGTAAGAAGCTCTCTCTGGAGCTGGGGGGTAAAAACCCAGCCATTATTTTTGCTGATGCAGACATGGAGCAGTGTATAGAAACAACTATTCGCTCCAGTTTCTCCAATCAGGTGAGAGAATAATGCTGATGTCATCTTACTTAGAGACACACCTAATTTTTTAAAAATGAATTTCATGAGAATTTGGCCCAGATTTCCCACATAATGATGATTCTGCCACCGTGCTTCAAAGAGGAGGATGCAGTTATTTTGCATTGATGCTTTTTCTATTTATTTATTTATTTATTTATTTATTTATTTATTTATTTATTTATTTATTTATTTATTTATTTATTTATTTATTTATTTATTTATGTTGTGCATTTGCCAAAAAAACTGTTCCTAACCAGCTTTTTCTTCACTGTGCAGTTTGTGAAGAGGGTGTAGTTACATATTATGGCCACATGGTGGAGCTCACGCTTTGTCCAGAGAAAGTAAAACAACTTGTCTCCCCTCACAGGGAGAAATCTGCTTATGTACCAGCAGGATTTATGTAGAAAGGAGCATTTACTCTGATTTTCTACAAAAGTTTGTGGCTGCAGCTAAAAAATGGAAGACTGGTTCTCCCTCTGACCCCCAAAACAACAATGGAGCTCTCATCAGTAAGGAGCACCTGGAGAAGGTGAGATGCAAGTAGGTTGTCTCTTTTTTATGAGCTTTAATATAAAACATCTCTCTGTTTCTAATCTCAAGGTTCGTGGCTTTGTGGCGCTTGCCAAATCAGAAGGTGGCACAATCCACTGTGGTGAGGGGGTTGACCAGCTGGACCTCCCTGCACACAACAAGTCTGGCTACTTCATGCCAGCCACGGTTATCTCAGGCCTTCCTGACAGCTCACGCGTCATGCAGGAGGAGATCTTTGGCCCTGTCACCTGCATCAGCCCCTTTGACAGTGAGGAGGAAGCTGTTGCCATGGGAAACGGTGTGCGTTACGGCCTGTCTGCCACTGTGTGGTCCAGGGATGTGGGTAGGGTTCACCGGGTGGCAAAGCGGTTACAAGCGGGTCTGGTGTGGACCAACTGCTGGCTGGTGAGAGATCTGAATCTGCCATTCGGAGGAATGAAGAGCTCTGGTGTGGGGAGGGAGGGAGGGAAGGATTCCTATCACTTCTTCACAGAGGTGAAGAGCATCACGATCAAACACTGAGAGGATCAAAACTTCCATCCTGTCAGATTGCTTCAACTTGTAATTCATTCACATCTCTAGATTGCAAAAGATACACAAAAGTCGAAGAAGATAAACACAAATAAAAAATCTAATAAAGGCTGAATAAAACACTTATTGTTTTTATTAGATATGCACAGATTCTGACCTGCTGATACAAATCTTAAAAAGACATTAGATCAGAATAAAAGTGGATTAATGTGGAAATTATGAAAGTAAAAAATTTGTTTTTGCTGATGTGAATGAGCGGTGTGTTTAAAGACCCTTAGAAATGTCATGTTTCATTGCTACATGGCAATGGTGTGTTCATAAACCAATAAAAGAATAAAACACCATAATCTGATCTTTGAGTTTCAGATCGACTGAGCCACCAGGTAACCAGATTTTTCATTTTTAATAAAAAAAATTAAGGGAATACCAGTTTGTTTGTAGCAAGGAAACAATAAAAATGTAATCGAACTATTAGAATAACAATAGTGTAATATTTAAGAAAGTAAAGGGTAAACTAAAAAAAATAAGATTCATTTACAAATGATGTCATCATGTTGTGCATTAATCAAGATTCAAATGTTTCAAACATTCTGACAATAAAAACACTGATGTTTTTTGTCTCTAAGGCCACAATTGTCCCTGAACTCATCACCTAGTTCAGTTGTTTTGTTGCACTAACTGGAAACCTCACCTGAAGGCCACTTACGGGTCAACATGTTTTTAATTGTGTCATCCTAGATAACATCTGTGACACACTAAAGGACAGACGTCACATTCTTAGTCTGATGTAGACAAAGGCTCTGATTATCAGATTACCTCCTAAAAAAACAAAGTTTTACACCTTTTGCAGGCGGCTCTGCTCTGCTTTTATGATCTGATCCTCAGTAGACGATGACACGTGTGGTCAAAGTCTGCTGTCATCTGTGCGTCATTCAAACTTTACGGTATGTACGAAAGTTTTACGTGGACGTGTTTATGTCAGAGCTGTTGACGTAAGAAAGGTGAATGTGAGGTAAAGTGTAGCAACAAGTATGCCTGTCATGTGGAAAAACTACTTTAGTCTCTAGTAGAGGCTAGATTTTGTCTATGCTATGCTAACAGCCATAAAAATACACTGTAAGAAATGAAATGTTGAATTTACTTAACCAAGTTACGTCAACTGGTTCCACTATGTAAAGAGTAACATAGATTTACTTTCAGCATAACAACGTATAATACTCGTATTACACTTTATATTTAAGTAACTTGGTTTACAAACTGTTTAGCAACTTAGAAGCAGCTGACATTGGTTAATCCTCAGGCTTCACTTTAATTTACTACACACTTGAGTCTTTAGAGGACAAAAACGTCCGCTCGTAAAAGTGGCTATAAAAAATGTATATATTAATATTATTTTTGGATTTTTTTTTCATAGATTTCAATCATTTTGAGAATTTTAACCCTTGAAATGCCAGCTTTATTACTATAAGTCATTGCTGTAATTTATGAAAAAAATCACTAAAAATGAGTTATTTTCTAAAAAAAAAAAATGTTTTTTGTGCATGTGGCATTTATTACAAAACATATTTTGGGTGAGTGAACTATATTTTTTTCAATCAGCCTTGGACATGTCAAGAATGGATTAAAATGTCACATTTTATGCTTCATTAGTTTTTGTGCAGTAACAGATTTAAACCCTCTTGTGCCTCTTCAGGACAAAAACGTCCCATTGGCTTCAATGCAAACCACAGTTTTTCATCCTGTAACCTCTCTGCAAAAAATAATTTTGCATTCTGTGATATTAGGGCTTCATTTTTGATAAAAGTAGTCATATTTGTCATTTTTACTGTTCACCACCAAAATCAGTCATCTTTCCATTAGTGACAGCAGCAGACAGAAGTTCTAAAAAAATGTCACGTTTTCTCACAGGGGCCCTAATGGAAAGATGACTGATTTTGGTGGTGAACAGTAAAAAATAACACATTTGACTATTTTTATCAAAAATGAAACCCTAATATCACCGAATGCATAATTATTTTTTGCAGAGGCCACAGGATCAAAAACTGTGGTTTGCATTGAAGTCAATGGGACAAAGTCTAAAGTCTCATTTGTGTAGTTTTTTTTTCATAGTGTTCCCTTTATCTATTTTCAAAATTCCAAATTAAATTTCCAAAATTGTCAAGAGAGGGGTTTTGCGACAAAAAATGGTATCATATGCACAAACGCTGTTAAAATGGCATTCAGACGTATAGGGAAAAAATGCCCAAATGGACAAAAATGTCCCTAATGAAGCCTGAGGGTTAAGTAAGTCTAACATTTCATTTCTTACAGTGTATATGGAGAATGTTTTAGTTGGTCCTCTGTATACGAACAATGATACAATTATTGTTTGAATGTAAACAAATGATAAAAATACTCAAAAAGTTAAATAAAATTCAGTTTCCTTCTGGTTGCATTATATGCTCCTCCCCTTTCTCCCTCGACTATACGATGTTTACCTGCAGCAAAACCCAATAAACCCAATGGGTCATAACAATACAATTAGTGAACAATCATCTTGTCCCACGTTCTGCTTTGCCGTCCCGCACGTTTCTCACCTGATAAAGAATGTTTGTAGAGATAAGATATCAGCTGGCGTGACCCCGCTCTCACTCAAACAACATCTCGTATGTCAGGAACCGTTGGTGTCACATTGTACCTCGCCGGCTACCCTCGGGCATTACTTTGCCTCATTGTGCATGGTGAATGTTTTTAAAGGGCGTATTCAAAGGGAGGGAAAACTGAAAATACAATGGTCTCACGTGTGTTCCACAAACACACGTCTCCAAGCCTAAACTAAATAAAGAGAACCAGAAAAATCACACAAGAGGGGTTAAAGCATGCAGATCATCTGATGGCCCTTTTATGAGATTTATTCAAACCAAATAGACAAAACAAACAAATGAAAACATCAACCTGAGCCAGTAATCCATCCTTTTGTACACATAACACAATCAAGCTTGACTCATGGGTACGCAGGAGCCAGAAACCCGAGCCCATCAGGGTCCTCTCATTGTTTAGCTCAGTAAGAAGCTCTGAAAAACTATAGAGACCTGAGTCCAGATCCGTTTTTAGTTATATTTCATTTTCTTGCTGATTTTGACTTCATTGTGATAGATCACACCAGAGTTTGAGAAATTACATGACATTGCTCATGATATTAAATTTTGACCAAAACAATCACGAAGCCATCATAAGCAGTACTTAGATGTTCCACTAGAGGGCAGAAGACTTGTATAGGATGTGCTACAGCAGGTTTATGAGGAAAGTACCAATCCTAGGCCTGGGCCAAAAATCGATTTAAGGAATTAATTCGAGTTTTTTGTTGTGGGCGATTTAAAAAATAAGTAATTCGGGTTTTTATGTAATGCTGCCTTTTTGGCTCCCGGAGCTTCCGTAGCGCTAGTTTCAAGTTACAACGTCATAGCACACATGAAACAACAGCAAGCGACAACATGGCTACCGATGAGAGTGGGAAGTTTGTTTCAATGTGGCATTCGTGCTGCCACGCTTGGTAGTGAAAAGACATGCGGCCGCAGATCTGATGAGATGACAACAAAGTCGATCATCGAACTGCGGCCTACGGTATCCTGGTGCCAAGAGCACATATGGACACCTTTATGCTTGAACACAGTGTTCATTATGGATAATCCATGACGAGCACAGAAGTCCAATAAAAACACCACTCAAATTCAGATCAGGGGGGCCATTTCTCCCAACCACACCTCTCCAGGTCTCACTGTTGTTGCCCACGTGAGCATTCAAATACCCCGTGAGAACGAGGGACTCACCAGATGGAGCACTCTCCAGCCCCCCATCCAAGGACTCCAAAAATGGTGGGTTAGGTGCATAAGCACAAAAAACAGTCAGGACCCGTCCCCCTACACAAAGGCGGAGGAGGGAGGCTACCCTCTCGTTCACCAGGGTAAACCCCAACGCACAGGCACCAAGATGGGGGGCAGCAAATATGCCCACCCCTGATCGGCACCCCTCAGTGTGGGGCAACCCTCTTGAAGAAACTGGTTCCAGAGCCATGCGTCGAAGTGAGTCCAACTACAGTATATCTAGCTGGAACCTCTCAACCTCACACACCAACTAAGACTTTGTTTTTACCAAGAACCAGCTTCTGTAGCCAAGGATCTGACCGCTAAGTTCCCCGCCTTCTCCACTCCACCCATTTCGCACCGCACATCACCCCTTTGGCCCCTCCCATGAGTGGTGAGCCAGTGGGAAAGAGGACCCACGTCTCCTCTTCGGGCTATATAAGACGGCCTCGGTGACCTGCGTTAATGCAAGGGAACACTGTTTCCATTCATATTTTTCTTCATAAGGGGTCTGTGGGCTGCACTTTGTCTGATCCCTCACCTAGGACCTGTTTGCCATGGGTGACCCTACCAGAGGCATAAAGCCTCAAACAACTTAGCTCCTAGGATCACTGGGACACTCAAGCCCCTCCACCATGATAAGGTGGCAGCCCAGGGAGGGGCAACTCTTTAGTGTTGCTTTAATATTTATCAGGATTAAAATGTTTTTATTTTAAATTGTGGTTCATATTGATTGAATCACAGATGAAGTTCCAACCAAGAAAGTTAGTAAAACAAAAGAAATCCCATCTATTTTTGACATGAATGAAAAATTTAAAGATACAGACCAGCCACTAAACCATAAAGCTGACTAATCAAAGGCTGACCTCTGCTTGAGAACTGACATGAAAGGCCTCTTCTTAAAGAAACATGACCCTAAACAAATATATTTCAAAAGATGTGTTTGACAAAGGTATGCACCCTTACACACCACCCCCCATCTGCTCCTCTTTAGTCACTCGATCACCTAGATTCTCCCTTTCAAATGCAATCAAGGGGATGCATCATGCAGATCAGAACGTGAGAAACTGTGCCTGAGTTGGGTCAACATGTCAAGTTCAGGAAAAGAGGGCACACAGCAGGGAGGCAGCTCATCCGTTAAGTGAGTGTTCAAGATCACGTCCACTTCTGAGCCTCATGTGAGGAGCCAGTGTGTGTCCCACCCTCTGTGTTTTGGCTAGAGAATGGGTATTGTACTGTCATGCTGCATGATTACACACTGATAGAACATAATGTGATATGACACTGATACAACCTCAAAGTTGTGTTAGGGTGTGTGTTTTGTTGCACACGTACATACGCTAGAAACTAAATAGGCTCAATAAGTTACCATCTATTTATTTTTCTTTTGTTTCAGTCAGTTTTTCTTGTTTTTATCTTACATCTTTCGCTTTGTGGTGGCTATATTGACACGGAAGCCCTGCTGAGGGAGGTCTCGCCCCACTGTACGTGCAGTTTAGAGGACACTGGGCATGACTTCATCCAAACCAGGCCTGTAGCTTTAATTGGGGGAGAAATGAAGATATTTCCACTTCATATCTGTGAGTAAACAGGAAAATAATCTGTTTTTAGGCCGCCTGTGAAGGGTTTTCTCACTGAGATGTTCTGTTTGTGGAGCAACCAGCAGATTCTCTTTGAGCAATTTTGGACGACAATCGACATAATTAGTTTAATTGTAAATTTTTAAATACCTTTAGGTGATTTTTTTAGCAATATGTTTGAGAAACAGGGTTGTTAAAATACCATGTAAAAGTAAATAAAAGACATCTAATCAGGTTTTTTTTATTCTCACTGCCCTCCACTTTCTGCCTCTCTCCCCACGCTCACGTGTCTCTTATAGCTGCCCTGTCACATTTGGGTTGAGGGAATTTTCCACTGAGGTTCAGCCTGGATTTGGTTGTTGATAAGCCCCCAGAAGAAGCCGAGTCCTGAGAAAATTCTGCAGTTCAGGCAGGTTAAGCAAACTCAGGAAATAAACCCCAAGTGTATGAAGAGATGGTGGGAGGAGGGGGGCGTTACTTGGCTAAAGAAGCTAAAACGTTTGCAACTAAAGGCCAATCGCTGTGAGGTGAGATGTTCTCACCAGTATAAAAAGAAAAGGAGAACTCAATCTGGAATCTTACTGTACATCTTTTAAAATTAATACATCATCCACCATAAACTCCTCAGACCCATTTTTAGAATAAAGCTATGGAGTTACATGAGATGCAAAATTATTTCTGCCATGGAACTGGGAACTTGAAGACACTGAGATTCAGAAATTTTTCTTTCACAGGTACAAAAAAGCAGTTCCACCTCTTCAAATTCTTAGGTACGAGTATACAAATTGTATTCTTTGTCACAAATCACAAAAATCTTACAGTTACAGTTTTGCTCCAGCTAATCCAAAACAAATACTGCAGAGACACATCCATATACCTATGTATGAAAAAACTGACTTGTGCCTATTTTTTGTCACACACAGACACAACCTCACAGATTCTCAACTGCAGTTGCAGGTACAGGCAGGAGCTCCTGAGGATATGTTTCCTGAAGCTGAGCCAAGCAGGCTTTTTGTCTTGCACCCACAGGTGATGCCACTCAGTGCAATCAGAGACTCAACACTGGCAGACCAATGGGACAGAGGGGTGTGACATGGGTTATGAGGTCAAATTAATGCTGTATATGCAAAGCTTTTTAAAGTTAAACTATTTGAAGCATGAGTAGGAAATATTAGCCATTCTCACATCCAAAACAAAACTAGGCAAACAATTTACAAGTATGCACAACTACAGAAAGTCTAAACTGCTGGTTACCCAACAAGCCTGTACGGACCAACAGCAACAGTCTCCAGAGCCCAAATCTCTCCAGGAAACAACAATATGTGCTCATCACAAGCCAAGCACCAAAGCTGCAAACAAAGTCAGTCACAGGACCAGCTACAAAACCACAATACTCAACACTTCTTCAAATAACTCCAGGTTCATTCTCCTCCAATGGTTTAAATGATTATCCTGGACAAGCCCCCATTTATGTTATAACTCGGCTCGAGGGACCACAAAATAAAATGAAGACTAAAAATTCAGAGTTTGAATATTTTTAACAAAACAGCCATTTAAAAGGCCTCATTAAAATGTCACACAGACAGGAGCTCCTGGGGTGATTTTTCCCGAAGCTGCACCAAGCAGGGTTCTTGTCTTACACCCACAGCTGCAACCATTCAGTGCAATCAAGGACTGCACACAGTCATGCCAATGAGCCAGAGGGGAGTAACACATAATAGACACGTTTATGACATCAAATTAATGCTACGTGAGAAGCTTTTTAAAGTTAAACTGTTTTGAGCATGTATAGTAAATCTCAGTTAATTGTTTTCCATTTTCATTTAAAAGAGCATTTTTTTACTTATTATTACTTATTTACTATAAATGCATTGAGCATACTGATGTCTAGATTCACCTGTTTTAGAAGTGTTTTTATGTGTGTTTATGGTTTTCTCATGTTCAATTTTGAGATTCATGTTTTCACCTTTTAAACCTACACACATCATGTTCTTGTTGGTTTTTCTTCTTGAGAGAGAACCTTCATCCAAAAAGATAACACAGAGCACTTGTTTAGATAGAATAGAATAGAATAGAATAGATTATTGTCCATCAGTTGTGATTTTTTTTTCTTCAGAGGAGCAAAAAGGAGATTACAAAATAAGAAATAAATAGTAAATGACAAGAAAACAAAACAGAAATTTAAAAGATTCAAAATACTCAAAGATTAAAATAAAAAAAATGCTGAATATATTCACATTTAAGAAAAATAAAAAAATATTAAAATTCATTGTGAATTAAAAAATGATGCAGAGTGTTTACGGGGAATGGGAAATACAATAAGGAAAACTGCAAATGCAGAAAGGAGTGTGTGCAGGTAGAACGATTAAAGAAAAAATAAAAGGTAAACAACAGAGAAGAAGAATTGCAATTTTTCTTTTACTGTGAGTAGTGGTGGTTGTAAATGCTAACAGCTGCTGGGAGAAAGATCCTGCAATAACGTTCCTTTGTGCACATAAGATGCAGCAGTCTGTCACTGAAGGAACTCTTTAGCTCCACAACATGCATGGGATGGGAGACATAATATAACATTGAAGTCATTATTGCTGGCATCATTCTGTCTCTCACGTCCTGCACTGGATTAAAGGTGCATCCTATGACAGAGTTGGTCTTCTTAACAAGCTTATCTAATTTCTGTCTCTCAGCTGCAGATAAGCTGCTGCTCCAATAAACCATACCAAAGAAGGTGGCTGATGCCACCACAGAGTCAAAGCAGATATTTAGGAGCACCCCCTCCACCCCAAAGGATGTCAGCCTCCTCAGCAGGTAGGTTCTACTCTGATCCTTCTTGAAAAGAGCAACAATGTTGTGGCTTCAGTCTAATTTCTTCAGGTGAATACCCAAAGTCCCTTGCCTGGATGTTCACCTGTACCAACACTAATCATATAATAATAATAATAATAATAATAATAATAATAATAATAATAATAATAATAATAATAATAATAATAATAATAATAATAAATGGAAACAGGCAAATAATGCAATGACATTTTTTTATTTATTATTTGCAGTTATTGAAAGTGAAGGCAGAAGCATTAAACAGAAAAAAAAGCATCTAAATGATTAAAGTAACATGGTCAGACAGGAAGAGTTAAGACAACACATTATTCTGGTCTAAGGTCAGATTGATAGAAAATCCATTTTAAGGTTTCAGATTTCACAGAGTTTTCTTCAGAATTTCAACATGTAGTGTATTAAAACAATAAAAGGACAATCTTTTTAAAATCATATAAACTGAATATGTGATTCTGTCTGTGGACAAAACATAAAATTCTTTGTCAGGGTCAACCAATGAACTGACTTCAATTTACAAATCATGCATTCATCAACAAAAGCCTTTTCTGTAGTTTAATGTTCAAATGAATAAAAGACTAATATGTTTAAGTTTTAGGAAAAAAGGTCGCAGCACATTCTGACTTTTTTAAATTGTTGTCTTAAAAGCTAACTTAAACACTCATGTTTGCCATCATTTAGCAGTTTAAGTTTCTATATATTCAAAAATAAGCAGCAAGCATCAAAATGTTTCAAAACGTCCTGAAATGAATCCTGATATTCTAAAATGTATGTTTTCATGAACTGTGTTAATCAATTTAAAGCAGGTTAACAATCACTAATGTCACATGGGAAGATATTATATGCTTTGAGTCAAGGTTAGAATTATTATTAGAATTGATTTGTCAACAATATCCAACTGTAGCAGGTATTTCCACCTGAATGAAATATTAAATGTGTTTAAACAAAAAGAAAATATACAGGCCACAGGTGGAACTCTGAGTCGATCAGAAGTCATCTGCAGCTGCAGGAAACTCTTTAACATGAAGATTTTAGATAAAATGAAAACACAAGTTTGTGAGAATATCAGAAGGATCTTTTCAAGATACGTTTTGCTCATTTCAACTTTGGCTGCTTTTCACGTAAGGTTTTCTTGAAATCTTCCAAGCTAATTTCACACCTTAAGCCAGAGTAGCCTTTGTTACACTCACATGTTTCTATTAGGACATTTTTTAAAGGAACACATTTACCCTTGTCTGGTCCACCACAATTCTCATTTTGACAAAGTTTTAAACCATTTTTATTTATTTCCTCATCACTTTTGATCATGACTCTGAACCGACCTTTAGACCCACCCTCTTTCTTACATTTTCCTGTAAAAAAGTGTTCCAACTTAGGTTGCTCTTCTCCATCAAAAATCAATTCTTCCAGCTCTGAGTCAGCACTGTTTTCACGTTTATCAAAATATACATGAATGGCTGTATATGTGTCTTTTACTGCGTTTTCATTACAATTGCCAAGTGTGTCTTCAAGGGAATCACATTTAGTTGATTCAGGAACACATTTCTCAATAGCCTTCTTTATTTCTTCTGCTCTTGTATGTTTACCCTTCACCTGTTTAGCTACGGCTACGCTAACTTCCCCTTTAGTTATTTCCATAAATCCTGTTAAGAGATGCTTATTAAGAAACTTTAAGATTTTGTGCTTCTGATTGGAGTGTCTAGTGAGGAAGGCAACAACCATCCAGTCATATCTAACATAGGCTTTGTCTAAAGTGTCCCTGATGTCTTTAGCCAACTGTTGACGATCCTGGTTTTCATCAATCAGGTCAAAAACATCCATTTCAACGTACTTATCAGGGTGTAAAAGGCATTTTCTGTAGATCTGGTTCATGACTGCAAATGTGTCAAATGTCATCTGAGCTAAATCATCTAATTTGTTGACTCCATGGATGTCGTAATAAAAAGCATTGACAGCGTTGCCCATCATCATGAGTGCTGAAATAAGATCACGGAACTCTTCAATGTCGTTTTCGTGACATCTAACATGATCAGATAGTAGTGACTGAAAGTCAGGGATGAAAGAAGTTTTAGGTGCTGTCAGTAAGATGTGCAGCCTGTCGAGGGCAGATACAATATGGTCATGCTGTGTTTTAAATACATCTTTATCTTTGCATGAAGGTTTACACTTATCAAAAACATCGTTAAAGTTTTTCAAGCCTAACCTGATGTTAACCTCAGCTTCCTGATATGGACCGCTTGCCCAGGTATGCCATCTTGTTGTTATGGACTGTTTTCCATTTAGTGCTTCAAATTGTTCTTTGAGAATTTTCTGCATTTTTTCAGCATCACTCCTTTCATTCAACACAACTCTCTTAAATGTTTTTATGTACCATTCAATAATAGAAGGTAATGCAAGTGCAGTCCCAATAGTACCAAAAATACTCATAGCCGTTCCCGGATCTCTCTTCTGTCGGGAGAGATGCTTCTGCTGGCTGGAAGGCTGAGGAACACTTGGACTGCAGAGCAGGAACAAAGATGACATCAGCAGCAGCAAAAGTAAACCAGTTGACGCCATGGCTAAGAAGAAAAACATAAAACAACAGAAACATTCAGAATCTTTAAAGGCTTTCTAAAGGATCGAGCTATTTATCCACCAATACTAAAAAATTCATCCTTTCTCAGAATTTTAGCATTATGTAAACTGGAAAAATCATCCATTGTCCAAACTCACTTTGCAGCATTCAGGATTGTAGGTGGCTGGTTCCAAAGTCCAGCTGTCACTGTGCAAGAGATGAGGTACATGATGGACAGATCGCTGGTCCATCACAGGGCCACCCAGTAAGACCAGTAACCATTCACACACACTCACACCTAGGGTCAATTAAGAACTACTAAATAACTTAAGAATGTATTTAGGAGGAAACCAGAATATCTGGAGAAAACCCACAAATGCACAAAGAGAACATACAAATTTAAATTGGCGGCAAGCGTTAACAGATCCTAGCAAATAGTTACTGGAACATGTCCTTTCAAAATAAGACAAATTCAGGATCCTGTTCTGCCAGGATCTGGATCAAATGAAGCCCTGGTGAAAGTCAAACCTTGAGCCTTTTTGCTGAGAGGCAACAATACTAATCAACTGTTCCATCATGCAGACCTAGACTGCAAATATGTGATGGTTTTTTTCTCAAATGAAAGTAGCATGTAATTGAAATTTGTTTAATTTTCTGATGTTCACATTAGAACAGATTAAGAATTACATGTAAAAAGATGATTGGAAAATAGAAAAAGTGTGAGAAACATGCATGGTTCTACTGATGCGACTATGCGTTAAAATTCACATTTTATGTAAAGAAAAGTAATAAAGGAATTTAAAGACATAAAGCTGCGTGTAAACTGAGTTCTAATGGAAAAACATACGTAAAAAGTTTCTTTCTGCCCAATTAACCTAAGAACTGTAAACTTTACATATTTTAAATGTTTTAGAGAACAGTGATCCCAGAAACGAAGGAACCAGTTTTTTTTTTCAAACTAAGCACATTTTTTGCACTAAAGTTTATTACTGACCTGTAGAGGAGCTCAGGAGTTTTGGTCCGGTCACCGCTGATCCACTGGTCTTCTAACGGAGAAGGCAGCTGCAGATTGATTTAGCTCCTCTGGACATTTTTTATAGCATGATGTCTGGTCACACCTCTTTTAACTACCAGACATCGCTCTTCCTTTTTTGGCTGACAGAGAACAAGAGACAACCTCTTGTTGGGTTAAAAGAAAAAATATAGAGAGGAAGATGCTGATCTCACTTACTTCCATTTGGGTGGCTGCTTTCACTTCAACCTCAGGTCCTCTATCAGAACCCTAGGAGCTAGAGTGTTTTCTTTTCTTTTTTAAAGAGTATTTATTCCCAGATCTAAACTCTTCTGGACAGAAATGTCCAAGGTTGCTCCTTGTTGGAGCCACTCTCTGTTTTGAGGTAGCATCCTCAAATTCTCTTATGACTACTGGCACCACTGAGACCTCTAGGCAGTTCTTAAACTTCTTCTGGTCCTCCTTTTCCATGTTACTGTCACTTAATAATAACAATAACAACAACAACAACAATAATAATAATAATAATAATAATAAAAATGGATTTGGGTTTATATAGCACTTTTCTAGGCGCTCAAAGCGCTTTCCATTATTCATGCACTCTCACATTCATACACTGCCGATGATGGTAAGCTAATACGTAGCCACAGCCGCCCTGGGGCGGTCTGACAGGGAACACTATGTCTATCACCACTTGACCACTGCCGTTGTCTGCAGTGTAGACCACCAGATATCGTAGCCTCAGTGGTGCCTGCGTGGTAACTGGCTGTATCCACCATAGATATCATATAAACACTAGATGCCTTACCCACGTTGTTCGTCAATTGGACGAACGTCCCTACGCGGCGGCCATCTTCCTTCGGACAGCTGCCCCCTTTCGTAACATTGGTGTCAATGGTGCATGTACTATTTAAATAACTCTAACTTGCTCAATTTTCAACCAATTTTCAAACGGTTTGATTTGTTATAAACGCCAGAGATGTGGCTGTGAAATATGACGGATTTGGCCCGTTAATTTAAAAATGTTAAAGTATGTCCTGTCAAGCCTATGTGCTATAAGGTTTGTAATAAGGCAACCCGCTTATAAATCCGTTAATATTTAATCGAGTTAAGAGTGTTTTTGTTTAAGTTGTTCACTCACCTTCCATCTGCTACCATTGAGAACGGAACGTAAGCTGTCCGAAGTAAGATGGCCGCCATTTGTAGGTGTGGCAATGTGGACAAACGAGGGCCCGGGCGGGACTCGAACCTCAGACCCCCGGGTGAGAGTCATAAGCGTTAACCAGTCAGCCAAAGGGATATCCCTGTGACCAAGCAGCCCAGGCACATGATCAATCGGGAAACAGTGACGGCATGCTCACCCTGTCACATAGGGATGCTGTTGACTCCCAGTTAAGACATCTAGCAATATATATGATAACTATGGTATCAACACCTTTAGCTCACCTGCACCTGTTTTGTAATCGCTTCCCTCGGTTTACAATGATCTTGATTTCATTCAACTCAACTCAACTTCTTTACTTATAGAGCACCTTACAGACATGAATCATGTCACCAAAGTGCTGTAAAAAATAGGATAAAAACAGATACATTTCACTTGTGTCAGATCCTTCTGTTTCATTCCTGTTGTAAACCCCGTAGTTAACCCGTTTGTTCTCCGATTAGTTCCTGTTTTTCCAATTATTGAAGTTGTTTCTTTTAGTTCACCTGTCTGCCTCCTGGATCTTCACCTGCATCTTGGGTCCAACAACAAGCATTTTATGAGAAAACCCCCCCTAGCTACAGCCCTGATCAAAAGTTTACGACCACTTCGAAAATGTCCAAAAACCTTATTTTGCATGGCTGGATCTTAACAAGGTTCCAATTAGAGCTTCGACGTGCAAAAAGAAGAAATGAAAGTGAGACAAAACATTTCTTGAGCAGGAATTTATTGAAAACGTTTAAACTGAAACAGGCTGTTTTACAGCTGATCAAAAGTTTTACACAACATGTAACTGGCTGTCCGTCAAGACACTGGACAATCCTTGACCCAACTTAAGACCATTACTGGTGCTGACTGCAGCTCCATAACCATCAGACAGCATCTAAGCCTAAAGAGCTTCAAAAATATTTTTTTCCACTGCCTTGTCTCCTTGAACCCCACAGAATTGAACACTTGGACATAGCAAGAGAGCACCAAACATGGCACACTGAAAGTGGAACAAAGTATTATTCATTGATGAGAAGGATTTTAATCTTGACGGTCCTGCTGGTTTCCAACATTACTGGCGTGACACGCAGATCCCATCTGAGATGTTATCTACACACCAGAGTGGAGGGAGCGCTGTGATGGTCTGGGGTGCTTTTTCCTTCAGTGGAACAATCGAGCTTCAGGAGGTGCAGGGACGTGTATGTTAAAACTACCGTAAGGGTGTGCAAGTTAGCAAACACAATATTAAATTGACTCCTTAACACCAACATGTCATGTAGTCAGTATGAAGATAAGAAGGATGAAGTGCGCCTAACGTAGATTTAGAAGTTAGCTTGTTGTTAAGACGAGTGGAGCACTCAGGCGTAAGCCCTTTACGCCCGGGTGTAACTTTTACCTTTAGTGTGGACCAGGTGCAAGTTGGAAGATTATTTTACTATTATTTACTACTACTATTATTTTATGATGGTAAATAAGCAACAGCCTACATGTGCAGACAGTTGAGACTCATCGAGGAGGAAGCCAGAAAATTTGTTTATTCCTGTGCGTAAAGCGTTGAAGAATGGTTATCTCCATTGTTTAAGCACTGGTTAATATTTCATTTGTTAAATAGTAAAGCACTGTGGTCAAAGGTCTTAAACATGGAGACATCTTACATGTGCCTAGATTCATTTGGATGAGATGCAAATATTCCAGCTGTTGCAGAATGAACAGCTAAAAGAGCTTGTCTCCACATTTGCATGTAGTGCTGTTATCTTCAAACTGTAAGCTGCAAGTGTCTGTGGCAAACAAGAGTTTAAACTGTCTTCTCAGAAACCGTTGTCTTCAAATAAATGAAGTTTTACAAAACTAATAACAAAAAGATATTTTCTTTAAAATGAATTCTGTGGAGTCAAAGTTAATATTTTGTCTGTGTGAACTGTTAGAGCCATGGACAGTTAAAAGCTGTAGCTATTGACTATTACCCCAGCTTTCCACAGGACGTGAAAGCGGCGCGCAACGTAATAGCGCCGTTTCACCCGCGAGCTCATTCCCAACCGGCAGCGATTCTGACGCGAAACGGGAGCGTTCCACAAAGCTGATCCCACGAGGTCACAAAATCACGGGAGAATTGCAACACCACGCGTGATTTTAGAAGTCCACACAATGACAAGCAAGGAGAAAGTCAGCTGCATGTATCCAAAAAGGTCTGTGGTTTATTTTCTGTTTTGTTTACATCGGCTACCGGGGTTTCACAGGAAATGACGTACTGCACGTGACTTTTATTTTGGAAGTTTCCAGATGTTTCACACTGCCTTCGTGTTTGACTTCCTGTATGTCCTGATCTAAACTGTAGAGTTTGACGTGTTTCAGAAGCGTAAAAAATAGACTCGAGACGTAATGATAGCATCCCGTCACTTCAGAGACGTCCAAAACGTCACACATAGCTGCCAGTGGAAAGGACCCTGTCCACTATAACGGCAGCTAATTGCCGTGTAGTATGTTACGCGGCCATTTCGCAACGCTTTCACTTGCGGTGGAAAGCAGGGGTAAGTGTGATCTTTTTCATTGGTTACCCATATTACAGTTGTGCCGTTAAGTTTACACACCCTGGTGGATTTTTTTGGCCATTTCTCAAAGAATGTGACTAAGGCCCTGTCAACACGTAGCTGGGTATCTTCCATAACAAAGATATTTTTCTACGATTCGGCCTGTCATTTACATGAAAATGCAGATTTACGCAACGAAAACAAATCTTTTCAAAAACTCCGGCCAAAGTGAAGATTAGCGTTTTCTTCGTTTTAAGCGTTTCTGTGTGGACAGGTTAGGTTTCGCAACGTCACTGTCTGCGACAAAAATGCTGACGGCCCATGTGGGACCTGTGTTTGCACTCCAAAATGGATGCCCTCAGAGCTGTGCTCGCGTTATCAATCGTCCAAGCGCTTTT
This sequence comes from Aphyosemion australe, assembly GCA_006937985.1. Classification (NCBI taxonomy): domain Eukaryota; kingdom Metazoa; phylum Chordata; class Actinopteri; order Cyprinodontiformes; family Nothobranchiidae; genus Aphyosemion; species Aphyosemion australe. Next base: position 406,825 of record SSNS01000200.1, on the reverse strand, counting down.
TGTCTCTTTGTTTTTACAAGCAGAATTACTGCTACTTGTCTAAGACCACAGGCGAAGGTCAAGGTTACGGACGGTTATTGCCCGCCACCTTGCTTTTCCACATCAAGGTTTATCGGCAAAGACACCAACGCAGGTTTTAGGTCAGACCATTTAAGCTATTCCACCTCCTTGTTGGTCCACACAAGTGAGCTAGGCACCATGTTTCATGTTTTGTTGAAGTTGAGCAGGAAGATGAAATGGATACGGGGGAACTACTGCCACCTACAGGTCTGGCATGCCTATGAATGTGCTTAACAATGCACTTATGCGGTTACGTGTGGATAGAGTTTTTTCTAAAAACGAGGTGGTGCGGACGCTATTTTTTGGGAGGGCGGATATTCGTTTTTAAAATACCCCCGCTACGTGTGGACAAGGCCTAAAATCACAAAAAAAACCTCATTTCAAATCACCGTAGCAAAATAAAATACTGAAATGACCCTGTCAAAGTTCACACACCCTAGTGATTGTGGCCTGAAACAGGCACACAACTTGACACAAATGAGTTTGAATGGTTGCTAAAGGTAACCATCCTCACCTGTGATTTGTTTCCTTGCAATCAGTGTGTGATTATTAAAGGTGTGTGAATTTTTGGGCTCCTGACAAAACCTTGCATCTTCCATCCAGAGCTGACGTTTCCAGTTTCTGAGTCATGTGGAAAGCAAAAGAATTGTCACAGGATCTATGAGAAAAAGTGATTGAACTCAGTAAAACAGGAAAGGAATGTAAAAGGATAAGATACTGTCTGATAACCAGTCAGCAGTGTTAGAACTCTCATAAAGAAGTGGAAAATTAGGGATTCTGATGAAACCAAACCATGGTCAGGTAGACCAACAAAAATTTCTGCAACAACTTGCAGAAAATATTTTCATGATCCAAAGAAAAATCCACAAATACCTTTTGCTGACATTCAAGACTCCCTCAAAGAAAGTGGTGTAGCTGTTTCTAGAAGCACAATAAGGATGCACTTGAAGAAAAATGGGCTACAAGGCCGAGTTACCTGAAGAAAGCCATTACAAATGCCACAAAGCATCTCGCTTACAAAATGCCAAACAGCAGAGATAAGCCTAAACAATTCTGGAACAAAATTATTGGGAGTGATGAGACCAAAATTGAGCATTTTGGCCACAACCATAAATGTTACATTTGGAAAGGAGTCAACAAGGCCTATGATGAAAAGTGCACCACTCCTACTGTGAAAGAGCCGCTTCAACCAATACAGCCCTACAACACCCAGAGCTTTAAGGAACGCTAGGCAGATCTCATCCACACCTGGGGCTTTGCCTCAGGGGAACTTTTCGATGGACTTCTTTTTGACCACCTCATTGACCTCAGCACCACTGACGACCCTGCGGCCACAGCTGTGGTTAGCCGCCTGGTGCCAAGAGCACATATGGATATCTTTATGCCTTAACATGGTGTTCATTATGGACAATCTATGATGAGTCCAATAACAAAACACCGCTCAGATTCAGATCAGGCAGGGCATTCTTCATTTTTCCAGGATTGTCTGTTTCAGATGAAAGTTTTTCATTTTCTTGACAAAACAGTTTAGCTTTTATTGGTTGACATTGGTATGTGAAGAGCATTTCAACTAATATGGCAAAAAACCTTCCAGAAAAACACTGCACTTTTAAAACTATAGCAGAAGTGTGGAAGTTAGGAAATACAGTATTAAACTAACTCCAAAACACCAACATCCCATCATCTTGCTGGGCAAACCCCCCATGGGACCACCGTGGAAACTTTGGACAAACCCTGGTGGGACCCATACGGCTTGCCCATAGATTCCACATGGGGCCCACCTATGTGTGCTGGCTGGGATGTCATGTAGTAAGAAAGAAGTTAAGAAGACTGAAGTGAGAAGATGCTTTATTATAAAATTTAGTAGTAATTCATCATAGTAACATCATGCAGTCATTTGTTTGAAAAAGGAGTAAATGGAAGTATAAACGTCTGTGTGGGGTACATGCTGGAAGCACTTGAGTTTCAGCTGGAATCATCATCTGAAGTCTAACAAAGGTCCAACGTTGAGATACCTTACACGTGCCTGGAACAGTCTGGATGAGATGCAAAAACTGCAGATGTCAGGTAAAAGATATTTTAGATGCAAAATATTTTATTTCATTTTTCATTCTTTAGAAAGCTCTGGTGGTTTAATATCTATTTGAATGTTGGAGGCAAATGCTGCTGCAGAACGAACGGCTAAAAGACCTTGTCTCCTCATTTGATTACACACCTGTAATCTTCAAACTGTACGCTGCCAAAAGTCTACTGGGGATCATAAGAATAAAGACATGTGGAAGTCAGTTATTTCATGTTTGAAACACAGAACACATGTTGGGATTGTAATTTAACTCAGAAAAGTTATCATAAATGGTTCAAGCTGCTGTTATGCTTTTTTAACGTTTGGCAATAAACGCGCATGTCTAAAAACACAGGACTTCAAAAAACAGAAAACTAAATGTTTTTGTATATGCGGTCAAATAAATGAACATTTGAAAACCAATCTACAGTAGATGTGTTTGTACTTGTGTGAAGACCAAGTTGCAGCTTTGTACCAGCAGTAGAAGAAATACTGCTGTTGTTCTGAGTTCCTTGGTGGATTGGGTTATTGTACTTTTGCTTTTACATTGGCTAGGAGATAAACACTTTGCTAATCAAACATTTATTAAAATGACCAATGAGAACTAAAGTCCTGCAACACATAAAACACTGCCGGAATGAAGACTGAGTCTCTGGATCAGTGCTGTCACCATGTGGATACACGTAGTGTTGCTAGAAGATGTAAAATTAAATTAATGATCATTTTCTCTTTTCAACTGTCAGACACTATCCTTTAGCCTACTACACTTTTATGTCAGATTCATACAAAGAGAGACATCAGGCCAGTGAAGATTAAAGGTTGAATACGGAACACGGACACCATAGCGACACCTAGTGGGCAGATGTTGCAGCTGCAACAACAAATTTTCCAGCCGTCATGGTGTTTGTTCACTGCTGATACTCTGGTTCACAGACGAATCGTACAGGGAAAGGACTAATTTCTACTAATACATTTACTTTACAACAGTATTTACCGTTAGAACTTGCCGCCTTGCCGAGCTGACTTTTACCACAACGGTGCCCTCTAGTGGCTGGTAGACGTAAACATAAACCCAGTGTCGTGCCCGTCAAAATAACATTTTTATTATTATATTTTTAAAATATTGTACATTCATCCTGCACACCTCTAAATGCACCGTGAAGGTGTTATTTTATTTAAAAATATAGCTTTTTATTAAAATGTTCCATATTCTACCTTTAGTCTCTGAGGAAAGATAAAAAATTATGAAATTGAGAAAATATAGAATATAAAATACTTACGATTGATCCAGGCTTATGTCTTTAAAAAAGAAAAAAAAAGAGTTAGAGGGGACGACTTGTCCTGCCAAATCAGCACCATGATGACACGGGTCACATGGAGACGGGCTTGCAAGAAATCGGTTCTTTTGGCCGTACATGAAACAGGATGTTGAGGCTTATGATAAGAAAATGCCCCTGCATAAAAAACATCACATTATTGACTTCCTCCATCTGGAGCCTAACAAGGGAGGCTTTGAGTATATTCTGGTTGATGTTGGCCATTTCACCATATCTGCACAGGCTTAAGTGGCTCGAAACAAGTCTGGAAAAATGGCTGCAGAGAAGCTCTTTGATAACTTCATTACAAGATCCAGCTACCCATGGAAGTTATACTGCAACAAGGGGAGAGAATTTGACATGGAACTGCCCAAAACCCTACAACAGCTGAGTGGACTGGGTCAAGGACTACCCTATACCACCCTCAAGATAACCCAGAAGAACGGTTTAACCGTACTCTGCTTCAAAGGCTCAGAACCTTGAAGACAAAAGAAAGATGGAAGGAGCACCTGCCAAAAATCCTCCAAGCTTACAACTGTAATGGACATGAGGCAATCAGGGTTTCCCTCTTCTACTTGATGTACGGTCATCACCATTTTGCTGCCCTTCAACCATTTGCAATACTGTCAAGGCCCATGAATTTCCAGCACTACAAAACGCTCACAAGCCCAGAGCCCAAAGGTGGTGCCAGCTAACAGTGCTCCAGCACATTGTCTTTTTTTAAAGTTTTCTGCTTATTTGTTAAATCTTGTCTGTATGTTTTGCATCACAATGCGTATCCCCTACGATAAACACAACCTGCTCAAAATCCCCCCCCAAAATTGCACAATTTCTGAGCAAAATTCAGCTGCATCTCCGTATGGTTTGGCAACTCACTCGCGACCTATCAGAAACAGATACAATGGATTGTGAGGACAGCTGGCAACATTATAGGTGTGTTTCTCTTCTTGCTGCAGGAAATATTCCACAATTGCAGCATCAGGAGAGCGTGCTGAATCATATTTGACCCCTTACATCCCTCTCATCCAGCAGAAGCTACTGCAGCATCCAGGCCCGATGCACCAGACTGTGCAATAGCTTTTTTCGTACAAGCCATAAGACTTTTGAACTCCCTACCCACCCTCCCACTGCCCCACACACGTCTGGCCTATAAACTTTGCCAGATGCAGGAGAGACAGCAATACTGCTACATAGAGAAGAGATACTCTTTGTTAGGACACAAATATCAGAGACAGGAGAAAGGGGGAGTGTTTAGTAAAGGAGCACTCGCTATGGTTAAGGCTTGATGTTCTGCACTTTTTATTTTGAATACGCCGAAGATGGGAAGTTAAATGTCTTCCAGAAAATAAAAACCTACATCACCATAATCTGGATTACCTTCGCCAGCATATTTCACACGTGTTAGGTTATGTTTTTATCTGTTTGTGTATTTGTGTCAAAATAAAAGTGCAACATCGGTCATGAAGTTGCTCTGCATCTGGAATGTTGCAAGCTCAAAGAATAAGACGTGACCTGCTTTTTTTGTGTTTTATTTAAAAAATAGACATTTCTGCAGATATTGCAGATTCACTAATGTTAAAAGTAAATTAAATGTGTCACACTTGACTTGTTTCTGTAAAAGAGGATGACATGGTGTTGTATAACCAGGGTAGTCATGAGAGGGTAAAAAGGCTTATGACGGCATCAGCAGAGCAAATAATAAAAGTAAACCAGGTCAGCCGAGGAGTGACAGATGTTTGCTAAAGGATGTTTAATGTCGGTTAAACTGTTGAAAATACTAGAAGAGCTCAAGGGACAAAGGGTAGAAGAGCTGGAACAAGATGTGACTTTTGTATTCAGTCTGATAATATTTAATTAAATATTTAGTGTTTAGAGGTTTTTTCAAGTTTCTTTATCTGATATAAAAAAGAAGCATCCATAACTCACAGAACTTTAAATTATTCTATATAATACAAAATGTATAAAAATATATTGCTCCTATCTGTTAGAATGCTTTTTGTTTTAAAAAATGACAGATAGATGTGTTTGCATATATTTTTTTAATAAAAAAAGAACATAATTTGGTTATTTGTCAAATTTTTGCACATTAACAGTGCAGATAGTATGTATATGTTAAAAGTCATTTTATTTCTCTGCAGTCATTAAACTAATTTTATAAACATTTAATATTTACCTGTTGTAGACAGCTCTTGGAACAACCTCATCCTGAAAAAAAACAAATCCAAGTCTTTCTAATCAAACAGATGAAAAAACAACAAGTGTTTGAAACAATTCCAATCTAAGAAATGCCACAGCAGTTTAATCAAGTTTTATTGAATAAAAGAATAAACTTTAAATTGCCTTAAATGTCAAAAATCCTGATTATTCAGACAGATTCATGAATTTTCAACCATAAGCATGATAGTAGGCATCTCTGCAGTAATTCTTTTGTTAAATGAAGTTGTTCAATGAGCTATCAACAGTAACACACCGTTATATTAAATGCATAGTGATGAATGAATAACTCTAAATTATTAAAGTGCTTTCTCAAACAAAAAAAATCACCATGTTATTAATGTCTCACTTAATTTTCTACTCAGTGGAGGATGTGCTACACCAAATCTTCTCCTCAACAGAAACATAATGAAGCCAGCGTGTCGCGGTGGAACACAGCGGCCGTCGCCTCCAGCATGGCGGCCTCTCGGAGGCCGTGAAGGCTCCACGGTGAGTGTTCAGAGCCGAAGCTTGTCCGTCAGAGCGTGGGTGGATATGAGTGTGAAGACAGTGTGTGTGTATGTGTGTGCGGGGCTGCTTGCTAACTGCTGAGTGGTCAGTTCAAGCCAGGACCAGATGGCTCCGTTTGGCCTCTGATTTCTCAGCGTCGTTTATAAATAAACAAGAACAGAAAAAAAAATCAAATATGAGGTTTCACTGTACAGTTCTTGTGGACAAACATTTCTGCTTGTCCAGTAAAGCATCTATTCTGTCTTTATATGGAGTTCTATTTATGTCAAAAGACACATGCAAGATATATTAAACAATCACAAATTCTTTTATTTTAAAGCCATTCTATGCAACTTTTTCATATTTTTAAAATATTTTCTTGAGCCAGTATGTGATAAAATGACCCTTTATAGGGTTAATGAAATGCCACTCAGACCCCCACTGCCCTCTGCGGGTTAGGGTCCCACTCAGGCTGCTAATTTGCGAAGAATCCCGACTAAATGTCTACGTAAGCTCAGCAAAAAGAATTTACTTACGCATTTGTTTGTAGAGCACCCCTAAATTGAAACCCAGCACCCCTTAGGGCTGGAATATACTTGCTGTTTAACCTTGCGTTGGCGCAGGCTGCATTTTGTTTATATACTTGCTGCTACATGGCACTGCATGCAGTACTGGAGTGTTCCACTAGGGGGCAAACTAGAGTACTCAGTCCAGATAGAGAGCCGGGTTTGTGGGTACAACCAAAACAAACACGGCGTCAATAAAAGAGATCACTAATTTGAGATCACGACAGAAAAAAATACAGCAGTGATATAGTAGATGGTGTTAAAGTCCTCTAAACCAGAGACGGAGTCACCATGGTGAGTGTGTCTCGCTTGTTTTGTCAACTCCACCTACTGGTTACTCCTATATTACAACGTTCGGACGCATCGAGTCGCTTCGCGTTAATTTTGGGGGATGCGCACAAACAACTCTTCAAATCAACGCAAGCTATATGTGGCAGCCATTTTAAACACACGTCATTAAACAGCAAGTATATTCTAGTCCTAAAAGCGATCGGAGGAAATTGAGGAAGGTAACCGAGGTGCTTGTGGGTGAGTTAGAGGTATGGAAGAACATTCTATTGCCTTCAAGTGGCACAGCGTTGTTGCAGCTGACTGTTGGTTTTGTGCGTGTGTGTGTGCAAGGGTGTCAATTTGTTTTTAATATAATATTATTAATGAATGTATTTATGGACAGTTGAGTATAATTTTTAAGTTGTTGCAACTGATTTTTAAACGTGGCAGGAACAAAATTTTAAACTAAAAACATTGGTGAGGAAATGTCCCCGGACTAAAATGACACCTATGTGTGTGTGTGTGTGTGAGTGCCTGCTTGAAAGCCTATAAGTCTGAAAATGTGACTTTTAATCATCTCACCATCTCAAAAACATGCTTAGGACAGGGTCAGAATTTGCCTAAAATTGCGTACATTTTCCCGTCAAATTTTTCTTTCTATATCTCAAAGTTTGCATAGAAAATAACTTATGCAGTTTTTAGACCCCGTTTTGTGCATAAGCTCCCAAATATAAATACATAGTAAAATGTATTTTAAAAATGATTCTTTCATCATATTTGACCTTATTTATCCTTCAACCCCAGCTTTGCACGTACATCTGTATCTTAATCTTATTCATCCTTTGTTTTTGAGGGCTGTTCAGTTTCCTGCTATTTTATTGGACAGCTGGTGACACACCACCTCTGGGTAAACAGTTACAAACGATCAAACAGGCCTAAAAACACAAAAGCTGGACCTTCCCAGCACATGGCAGAAAAGGCAACATGTGTGTTTACATTTTCTACCCGACAGTCCGTCTAGGGCTCAGTCCAACAACCCTGATACCTTGTAACACAGGTAGGTGACCCAGGCAGGAAAACGCACGAACCTTTAACAAAACTCTGCCTTCAAACACTCTGATGTTGTTCTACTTATATTTCTCTATATTATGCATTTATTAACCCATATTTGATGTATTTGCTTCTGTTTCATCATACATCAATTACTCATCACATCAGAGGAAGGTCAATTCAGCCGCTCTGCAAAACCAGATTCATCCAGCAGTACAATTTCAAAGTTCATTAACCTTACACACACATGCAACACACACATGCTCACACACACTTTTTCACGACAATAGCTGCTTGTTTCGGAACATTTCCTGATTCAGTTCCAGAGAAAGGGAAACTTTCCGGGGATTCTTCTCTTTCTTCACCGACCTTGTCAATAAAACACAATGCAAATGCATTTGTGCACGGTGTCTGTCCAACGCGCCATCCCAAGAGGAAAGTAAAATCATTTCATTTTATTTTACTAATTGGATGCTCACAGTCAGCGCTGGGACGGCTTTGTGGTCGAACAATGAGCCTCCTTCGTTACCGCGCTGCACAGCTAGGGCGTGATATCTGATACAATCAATGTTGGTTTTCCTTTTACGTAAAGCATCCAGCCACTCCTCTACTCACAGGAAAACTGGTGCAGTCTAGGACAATAGTTTCTCAAAGGAACACTGCATTTCGTTCACTTTTGTTGGGAAATTACTGATGGAATTAAATAATTTCAATGCAAAATTTTGATGCCTAAAAATTAAGATTTTATCACTTCAGACATCTTTAATCGGTCCTGTCATAATTAATATTTATTTTAAGGCTTCGCATGTATTTAATTGGTTACTTTTGTAAGATTAGGACCAATGCTAATTTGGAATCTTCAATATAATTGTTTAAGACCCAATCATGATAAACCCCTACCCCTTTGGGTGTTCACATATGGACAAGATTCCATAATTTGCTGTCTGAACCAACAAAGTCAAACAGGATTTCATTGTTTTATTTGAGGGCTTGGACACTCTAGGAGGAGATGACAGTACCAATCTCAGGTAGAGACGATTATGGTGGTGATAGATGTTAATTCATATCTAGCTTACTAGAGTGTGTTCAGTATCAAGCTCAGAAAGGTGGAGAGTGCGCAAACAAATTGTACGAGTCAATGAGGCCTGAACACCAAGTGTCACCGTAGAAACTACAACAATCTGACACAAGAGTATGGCTTCACCCCAGGTCTCAGATGCCCAAGGTGCTGAACATTACAAACAGCAACAAGAAATACATATAAAACAGTATAAAACAGCCATAAAAAACATAAAACCCAATACAAAGACCACATACTGGACAATAAAACCACGCTACAAAATCTGCTGTTGGAAAGCCATAACATAGAAATGCGTCTTCAAACAGGACTTAAAAACCAGCAAAGAAGGTGACTGGCACAAGGTTAAAGGCAGTTCATTCCATAGCCTCGGAGCCAATACCGAGAATGCACGATTCCCTCGTGACTTGTACTTGGAACGTGGAACTACCAACAGTTCCCTATCAACCGAAGGGAGGGCTCTTGATGGAGCATGCCTGTTCAAAAGGCTCTCCAAGTAAGGAGGAGCAATCCCCTGAAGAGCCTTATGGCGCTTACACACTAGCACCAGTTCAGTACGGCCGGGCCAAAAGATTTGGTTTCACATTCGGGGAGCCCGAGATTTTCCTGCGCCAAACCGGACGCTTTTTCTGCCCTCTTCCCAAGCTGGTCCGACTCGTGCCAAAACCGGGCCAACACACCCACTGCCGACTCGTTGGTCGGCTCAAATTCACGCCTACCTTTAGGGGGAACCTCCGATTAGTGGATAGAATCCGCCGGGGGGGGGGGGGGGGGGGGGGGGGGGGGGCTAACAAGCCTCTGACTGAAGCTGTTTTATCTGTTTCCGTCTGCTATGATGAGCGCAGCGCGCACACACACACACAAACTGACACAGTGCTGCCACACAGCCTTTGTTTAATAAGGAAAACACTGCTCCTTTGACCCGCCCACATGCTCGGAGATGTGCTCCGACGCCACTGAAATATTCGCGCCAATTTTTCGCGCGCATTTCTGAGACCGCCTATCACGTCCGCATTCCAACAGGTGTCCTGGACAATGTGTGTAAACAACCTGGCAGGGCCGGGGTCGACTGAGGTCGACTGATTGGAGCCGACCCGGTGCTAGTGTGTAAGTCTCCTTAGACACCAGAGTTAGCACTTTGAATTTCACCCTGAAGTGTACGGGGAGCCAGTGCAAAGATGCCAGTACAGGAGATGTGCTCCCTTCATGTCGTGCTCGTCAAGAACCTAGCGGCTGAGTTTTGGACTAATTGTAGCCGTGCCACCACACCCTGACTTAGGCTGGCATACAGCACATTAAAGTGGTACATTCTGGAGAGGACCAAGGCATGAATGACAGACTCCAAGTGAACCCTCGATAATAGGGGCTTAATTCTAGCCAAGTGGCGTAGGTTAAAGAAGCATGACCACACAACATAGTTAATTTGCGTGTCAAACTTAAGGCCAGAATCCATTTTCACACCTAGTTTGGTGACGGTGCTCTTCACATTAGCAGCCAAAAGACCTAGATCAACATCAGCAGTGACATTATCTGCAGTACCCGGGAAAAAACTATGACCTCAGTTTTGTAATCATTTAGACGCAAAAAGTTAGAGGCCCTCCAGGATCTAATATCTAAGCAGTCTAGTAGGTTTGAGACAGGTCTACTTGTCCCCGCTGAAGGGGAATGTAGATCTGGCAATCATCAGCATACAGATGAAACTGTACTCCATGCGCCAAAGGAGATACCCCAAAGGGAGCAAGTAAATGACAAACAGCAGGGGACCCAACACAGAGGTAGGACCATAGCCATTGCAGGGCCGCCCCACTGACACCCACCCACTGCTGATCCAGTTGATTGATGCACCAATAACCAGGAAGCACGGACCACCTCATAGGAGCTCACTACTGCTCACATTTAATCCCAGTCCATTTTAAAAATGTAAAATGTCAATATTTTTCATTTTATTAAGCAATTAATTAATCCCTCTTTAGTGTCTTTGATTAGTACTTTTAAATATTCACTTCTTGCTGTCACGTTCCCCTGATAGATGAACAATCTATACAGAATCTAATGAATTACGACCTTCTCTATATAGATTGGTGATGATTTAATGGTTTGTAATTAAGGTAATTATTTAATTTGGTCCTATAGTCTTTTCAGATTTAATTATTGTCTTGAAGGCTAAATTCAATTAAGACCTTTTATCTCTTGTACTCTCCTCTTCCTGCAGCTAACTGGATGATTTTGGCAATAAGCATCAAAGTGTGTGCATGTGTGTGTGTGTGTGTGTGTGTGTGTGTGTGTGTGTGTGTGTGTGTGTGTGTGTGTGTGTGTGTGTGTGTGTGTGTGTGTGAGTGTATTGTGTAACCTCCTGTCTGAGGGGAAATGGAAAGAAAGCAAGCACTTTTTTACTGGGCGCTGTCAGTCGTGCTGCTGAAACTGAGTGTGGGATTGAATAAAGAGAGGAAAGAGCGTGGTGTAGATGCACACCTGGGAGTCACAACACCCAGAGGCCTGCTCACTGTCTGCCCACTGGGAGGCTGTGGTCAGGATGCAACAACAGGATCAGGAGGGAGATGGGAAGAGGAAGGAAAGTAGACTTTTGGGAACTGAGTTATGCAAAATACTAAGAGGAATATAGGGTGTTGAAATAGTTTCAGAAAATAACCCTAAGCCCAGTTTTCCACCAGATGCGTAACTGTGTGTAAGGGTTGCAAAACGCCACAAGTAGTCGCACTCAATAGGGTGGCTTCCACCTGTCTATGATGTATCCCAGAAGCATCCCAGAAATGTAGCATCACCCTGTTAAATTTTCATGGTGGGTACATTTTCTACTCTGTCTGCACATTTGCAGCTCTCGTGTCTGTGGCTGGGTGTTGTGGCATCTGTCGCCTCGCTACCGGTGGGGCCTGGGCCCTTGGACTCTGATGGGCCTCCGCCTGGGTCTGAGCCATTAGGTCTTGGGCCACTGAGGTTCGAGCGTGGTCTGCCCTGGTGTGGGCGGCTGCGGTCGAGGCCTAGAGATTTGCTGTTATGACCTCGTGGGACTCTGGCATGGCTGCTGTTGACGTCGCAACACTAAGCTTCTGGGCTGCGTTCAAGACACACTTGATGGAAACAAAATCATTGACTAAAATGTCAACTATTAGATGAGTTTTGAGCGTTTCTAAATGTTGCTAAATAAAAATGAGATTACTTTGCTTCATCACTAATACTTTAATATCGTTGGATGTTGTATAGAAGAGTACCAAACTGTTAATTAAATGGTGCTCATTAGCTCAGCAATAAGTTTCTCTAACAAGTGATGTGATGATGTCACATGGGTAACACAGCTGTGATGAGCACACGTGCAACCTTTGACTTTGTTACAGAGCTTCTCCACAGCCTAGTCATCAACAATGACACAGCATAAAAACACGTTGTCCCATTGGGATTTCAGGGAAACAATCTCCCAAGGTTTTCTTTCACTCGTCCATTCTGATTGGTCGAAACGAACAACAACAAGGATTTTCCCGTGCGTTGCGCAACCATCAAAGAGATGTCCGTCCTTGTTAAAAGAGATATGGAGGGTCGGGGAAAGTCTGGAATTGATTTGAACTTAGGCTGAGTTTAGATTTTGTTCAGTCAGTTTATTTTTAATCTGAAATTTACTTTGTTTAAACAGCAACAATGTTTTTGTCAGAATAATAAAATGTAAAGTATTAACTGTCAAATAATAGATCAATGTTAAATTCAATCACTTTTTGAAGTCTGATATAATGAACTTTTTTATTTATTTATTTATTTATTAACTTATATTTTAAGAGGATAAACCAATAGAGATGGAACATCTCTTTTTCAACTGGGTCCTCTTCGAAAAAAAGATGCAAATAAAAAAACAAGATAACAGAACAATAATTTCCATCCAAAATAAAATGACAATTTTATTTTGAAATTTTTATTTATTTTCTTTGTTTTCTCTGCTTTTAATTTCAGAACGAGCAATGTGTCGCAACCAGATTGACATGACATGCAAAGTTTTGTTTTTTATTATCATTTTTTTATTTATAAAGCAATTTCTCATGAAATGGTTAATTAAATTTTTAAAAGCAAAAGCAACATAGCTGCAGCAGACTCCTAATGCATTCTGGGTAACTTCTAACCAGATTATTGTAATGCTTCTGCCTTAATAATCTTGTAATACACAACTGATGGCAAAAAATATTTTAAATCAGTTTTTGCATAAACTGCTTTGACGTTTTAAAGATTGGGATCATTTTCTTAATTTAGAACCACTCAGATTTGTTATTTTATTAGGTTACGTCAGGATTAAATAAAAATGTTGGCCCCAAAATAGATGATTCAACATATTTAAATGATCCTATTGAATGATTGGTAGTACGGCATATTCATTATACCCTTGTTTAAGTTATTTGTCATTTTTCTTCTTCTAAGAAGAAACAAGAGGCCTTCAATAGTTTTACCAGGATGTTTCTTAAGGACTGAACCACTGTTTTCCTCATTGTTAGCTTGTTTTAAGTAACCAACACTCTGGTTTATCTTAAATATATAGCTATAGAGCTAATGAATAAATCAAGTAATGAGTAAATTAATAACATTTTCAGTCATTTTGCAATACATTTAAACGTGTGCGTTTTTGTGCTTATTATTATTTTTTTACTTAAAATACGTTAACCCCTACTACAAACAGCCCTGACTTTTGATTCTGATGATGGCTGTTTGTGTTGGGTGCTGTATAAAGGTAGAGTGTGTGTGTGTGTGTGGGGGGGGGTCACTGACAAAGAGTGAAGCTGAAAGTAAAGAGGGGAGGAGGCGGTGCTGAATGTTTTGGTTTTGATGATGAAGAAAGTGTGTGAAGGGTTCGGGCCAGTACGGAGCCAGAGTATAAACACAAAGCAGGAAGTGATGTACACACGCCCTTAAATGTGCATGAATGAACTGTGGGTGGAGGTTACTACAATACAAACTCACACCCACACACACACACAGTTTTACACACACATTGATGCTAATTATAGAAGCACGCTGTAGGATCCTACAATACAGGAGCTGCTTTTATTCAGAGGTGACTGATAATTGATGCTGAGTTTTCTTTTGCATCTCATTTTGGGATAAAACAGAACAACTAGAGCATGTGTAGTTTTTTAAAGAAAGCACTAATCCTCTTGAAGAAGTAGAGACTTTATTTGAGGAAACTTATTTTTGCTTACCTGAAGCATTTCATTTGATAGAATTAAATGCTTTGATTAAAGGCCCTATCAGTGATATTCATAGAAATCATGGTAAAAACTGCGACTCTTTAGCGCCATGCAGTTTCGAGTAAGTATTGCAGCTACGGTGGCCCACTCAAAAAGGCAACAACTCCAGCGTTCACTCCAGCTATCTGGTTCGTTTTTTTATAAAAAAGCATGAGATTGATTTATTTCCAGTCTCTGTAGCCTAACCCACACAAAGCATATAACTACTCAAGCAGGTAAAAAACATTTTTTAATGAGTGTTCAGTCTTAATGCATAATGCCACACGTAGCCCCCCCT